>CAXKVW010000456.1:0-600000 GCA_964058825.1 Carex arenaria | reverse complement strand
TCTTTGTGTAGGGTAACACTTGTTGCTCTTACGAGCACTAAAGAAGGGAATTCGCATCCTCTGCATTAACGAAACGTGCGTAAAGATCTGGACCGTCCGATTGAGCTCTGAACTAATATTAAAGGGCTCCGGGTGCTATAGACGGCGGAGATGCATTTAACTCAAAAATACCGACTCCTAATGGAAGCACTTCAATAGAAAAATTATAATAAAAAAAAGTATCAACAGTGTCTAGGGCTGCACAAAAAGTTCGTAGTTCGTGATTCGATTTGAGTTTGATTCGAAAAAAAATCGTAATTATTTCGATTCGAAATTAGTTTGTTCTGAAACAACTCAAACCAATTCGGTTCGAATCTTATTCAGACTCAAACTCAAACTGGGTATAGTTCGTTCGAAACTAGTTCGCGAACTATTTAGGTTCGAATCGCAAATAATACAACTAATAGCTTCAACTATCAATCTTTAATAATGCAAACCGAAGTTATATTAGAGCTCAAAATTGTTAATATAAGATAACTTATAATAGAAACAAATGCTCAAGTAGCATAACAAATTAATAATAGAATAAGTTCAATTTGACTAAGTTCATGCCGTGATTTTAATCAATCTAGTAGCATAAAAGGTATGGAAATTTTGGACTGACCCATAATTTATCAGTGTGAATTTGTGAAAGGTAAAAGGTAAAAGAAAACTGCGTGAATTTTGTTAATTCCGTATGAAGAAATCTAATGCATAAACTACCGGTGGCTGTCAAAAATTTCGTAGTTCGTGATTCGATTGACTTCAATTCGATTCAGAAAAAGTTCATAATTAATTTGATTTGAAATTTGTTCGTTCTGAAACAAATCAAACCAGTTCAGTTCGAATCATATTCAAACTCAAATTCGAGTAAATTCGATCTGGTTCGATTCATTTGCAGCCCTACAGAATAGTGCCTTCTTAATTTCACCTTTTTTTATTTTTTTTTACTGATCAAAAGAATATTTTTCGCTCCGCTCCCCACCTAAATTAGTTATGTGCATTACGTACCATTTTGGGCCCCACTTCAATATTCTCACAATGTATATATCATAGATATTTTTTATTTCAATGTAAATCCAATTCTTCATCCTATCAGTAACATAGTGGTATTAAGATTTTGAACATGATTTATAAAATATGTCAGAAGGCACCTTGCACTTTAACCTTAAAAAAAATTATGAACATGAATATTATTTTTAAGATAATTAATACACAATTTGTCTCTCAAATTCTTATATCACATTTTAGCCAACAGAAACTCTGTTCTGATACAATTTTACTCAAAAGTAATTTCTGGATTTAGATTTAGGAAATGTTATTATTGGCGATGGTGTTATGTGAGTTGACCTTCATAATTATTAAAAGAAATAGGGTATTTTAGCAAAATTCTCCATGATTTATTGAGAGAGCAACGTTCACACTCCAATTGATGGAATTTCATATTCAGTTGAGTAGAATATATCCACAATGAAAATTAAATAGGACTCCTGCTTGAATGCTTGACAAAATCAAACAACATTTTTGGAAAAATCGACACAAGAAAAATAAGAATATTAATTAGGCTAATTCGGACAACAGATTCCATATATATTATTCCCAAAGTCATTAACAAAATAAGACAACCTTCCTTAATTTTTATTCTTTCTGCATCAAATTATCCTTTCAACAACTGAAGGATGGAATTATATATTCACCTACTCATCTAAACTAATTCAAAGATTCCAACGGACTAACTAACAAGAAACCAAAGAAAAATTATGGGATAGTACTTCTAATTAACATAGCTTTAAAAAAACATTCAACATAAGTACAAGGAAAAAAGAATAGTAATTAACATGCTCTCAATCCCCATAACAAAGGATATCAGATCAGACTGCATGCCTCCTAACACTCCTGTACTTGTTTTTTTTTTTTCTCTTTTTTTTGTTGAATAAGCCACGCTCATTAACTGAAGTAATCCACCTTACTGTACTAATTAAACTCTATAATATACTTGACATTAACCATACCAAATATTTGATACAAAAGTCGAAACAACATCGATCAATCGGTTCAATCCTCACCGCATCAACCCTCGGCGGCCACGTCTGATACTGGCGTGATCGGGAGTTGGTGTGCCCGCTATGCTCTGCTGGAGCTTGAGCTGCTCATAAAACCTCTTAATAAATGCATCTGCTTCCTGATCCACAACTCCATCATCAGCTGGTGTCCCCTCTTGTACCGGGAAAGGTGAATCCGTAACCCTAAGTTGTCTTGCGATTGCCGGGCTTTGTCCAAGTGCCAATGCTAGCAATGGTGAAGGTGTAGCAAGGGCCGACATGCCAGCATCACCACCTGCCTCGCCAGTGGAGTTCAGTATCTCGAATGCTTTTGCGATTGCCTCCGCATCTAGTTCGTGTAACTTCTGTTGCTTGTGATTCCTCTTGTTGCGTTTCGGGAGATGGAATGCGGCCGGTAAGGTGTTAGGTGTGTTGCTGCAGCTGAATTGCACCTCAGAGGGATTGTAGACAGAGAGGTTGGGGTCGACGGAGAGGCAAGAGAATGCGGAGGTGGAGGTGCCGGAATTGTGGGAATGGGGTGTGAGGAGGTGCGAAAGTGATTTTCCGGCAATTTTGCCGCGCTGGAGAAGGAGGTTGAGATCCATCATGAGCTTCTTCTTGGAGAGGCCCTTGCGGAGCATGTAGTATACTGCTTGTATTATGTGCAATATACGCTTGGAGATGGTTTGTTCCATGGCTAGCAAGCTCTCTATCTATGTATGTATTGATCAAGTATGTATATTTTGTTTGTTTTTTGGATTTGGAGAGGAGGAGAAGGTGGTTTTGTTGTGTGATTGTTTTTGTTAATTGAGTTGATATTGGGCGAGTTGAGAGAATGGAAGGGGGAGGTATATAAAGGGGTAAGAGAAGCTTGGGGTGCGCGTGTAGTTTCTGTAGCTTGCTTTCTGGTTATGTTGTTTCCCTGACATTTTCAGTATAACCCTGGAAACCTCTCAAATGATAGTTTATTTGGATGGTCGGTAGTTTGTAATTTCTATGACTTTTCCTTGCTGTAGTTAGAATTTTTTTTAGTAGATCATGGACTTCTCCTCAATTTTAGTATCAATATAGAAGAATTTTTTTTTGTTTACCTTGAGAAATGCTTAGGTAATTACGTTGAATTCTAAAGACTTCCAAATGCTAAGTTGTCATGTCAATTTGTCACTATTGTAATTAATAATGGTTGTTGTTTCTTTCGAATTTCAGATATAACCTTAATAAGTTTCTTAATTGCAAATGATGATGCTTTTGAGTTAAAACCATCTTGTTTTTGCAATGATTTATTTCAATCAGCGGTCAACAATGTTGTGAAATAATGTTACATGATGGGTACTAAATAAATATATCTAAGGTAAGTAAAACAATTTTAAGTTCACATGGTGAAAAATATTTCAGAAATTCAGCATTTAAAAATTATAATTCTCAAGTTATGAATAATTTTTTTTTTTAGTAAAGATTGGATGTCAAGCCATCCAACTATTTAATACTCTTTTATTATAACAAAAGATGGATTTCGAACCCATAATTTTTATGATGAATAATTTATATTTGTAATGAAATAGGAATTTCAAAATCGTCTCGAGTTCACCCACCATTACACCAATAAAGAGCTGCTATATGGACAAACCTATATAAAATATTCAGAAGAAAATCTTATATATATTTCTTATAAATAATTGCTGAATTCATCACTTTATGTCCTTGTATTAGCGAGCTGATAATGCTAAACTTTGCATCAGTGAGGTTAAACGATGTTGGGGTATTCGACTTTTATCATAAGCTTGTGACCTCAAATAAAAATATTCGTAATTTTTTAAAATAAATATTATTTCAACCAACATTTAATTTAATGACTAAGGCAATATTTTTCCTATGAAAGGTTGCATATTTACAACCTGAATATTTCTTAAAAAAGAAGCTAAAATTTTATGTTGTGAGACAAAATTTTACTGTGATTCATAATTTTTATTTAAATTATTTTTTAAAAGAAGAAAGAGTAAGACAGACATTTATTTTGTTTAGACTATTCTCATGGAGCAAAAATGTACTTTAATTTGTTCTTCTATAGCTGGTTATTAATTAAGTACAAATAATGTTTTTGTAGTCTTATGGATTGTTAATTGGTATACTATCTTCACATAATATTGACTATTTCTCAAATTATTTAAAGAAATATTGTGGGGTCTTTTTTTGTTTGAATGACCACATGCAGATGTGATACAATGCTCCTACAAATGCGCATGCATGCTTGTACGTCAGCTACTAATAAAAATATAAAATATTTCTTCACGGCGCAGTACGATTTAAAATTCTAAATTCTCTACCCTTTTAAGTTCCAACAATCATATTTTATTAATTGAGAGAATTGAATTTGGATCAGTTTCTCTGTAGTGAGGACAAAAGCCCAAATTCTAGAGGGAAAAAAATAATGAAAAGAAACAAAAATATGTACTGAACAAATTTAAATGAGGACATCAGGTATATTGTTTGCACTTTGTACCCTCCACAATTAAAAAAAAAAAACAAAAAACAAATAAGCATGCAGATAACTATTCACAAATTCGGGAAATTAAAAAATAAAATTATTTTTTTAGAGCTGAAATTGACAAGATTTGTTTTTTTTTTGAGTTCAGAACAAAAAATATCCATAAATTTGTTAATGAGTCAAGACTCAATGTCTGATTTTTTTTTCTTGTTCTCAAGTTTTTGTCAATTTCAACTTTCAAATATTAGTTTATTATTTACTTTTTCTACAAAAAATCCATAAATTTGTAGAGTGAATTAATTAGATGTTTCTTCCTAATAAAAATATAAATAAATAAATAGAAGGTTAGCCTTAGCCTACCTTCTAGTTCTACACAATAAAGCTGAACCAGAAAGAAAGAGAGGAAAAATGGTCTAATTGGATACCAGCTTCAACAGAAAAAAGAGAAAATAGTACAAATGAGTGTGAAACAACTGGACTCACGTAATTCACCTTGTCAGGTGCCTTCAAAAAGGTTTTGTTATCATGGTTCCAAACAACAACCGACTTCTCTGTTTTTAAACAACTTTTGCTTCAAAATTAAACTAAATGTTGTTAAAATAGAAATTACATATAGCGTTTGAAAATTTCCAGTTGATAGCATAGTGACAACTCAATGATCCGGAAAAGGTTCGGCAGGGTCAAAAATTCGTGATTTGGATATAATTTGGAAATGATTTGGTACAATAAAGGAAGCAAAAAAAAACCCAAAAAATCCCCTAAAAAAATTTCGCATTTTTTTTTTGCATTTTTATAGCAAATAATTCGTGATTCGCATTTTATTCACGAATAAAGCTTATTATACATTTTTTTTTTGCATTTTATTCAAAATTTGGTTTGCAAACCGTAAAAAACGAATAAAACACGTTTAATTCGTGAATATCTCACGAGTATTGTCACTATGGTTGATAGTGAACTCTGTTACTTTTATCTCCATAAATTAAATTACAGAAAAATAAACAAGAAAATAATAAGTTCAGCATTAAGTTAATAGAGTTTTCTTAATGAATTGTTTCTTATTATATTTCATTAATTAGCAGTACATCCACGGTACATGTGGACCTGGATCAGGCATCAATTTCTCCGAAACGGAATCTTGGATGTGGAAAAGCTCAGGAGGTTTATTAGTTGGACTTGGTCTACTTGCACTTTCTCATGACATTTTGGGCCCACATGTAGCGTTGTCAAAACTGGCTCCCCATTACCCCATTCCACAGAGACTTAATCAAGAAATTAATAAATCTTGGTTTTTCTGTATCATCCTCTAATGAAGCTAACCATGCAACCTGGCGTGGTTTATTATTTAAAATTCAGGGATTTGCTTCTGTAGCCATCTTTCAAATATTGCTACGATATATTTATCTAGTGCACAAAGAATTCCAAATTTTATAATTTTCCGAATTCACGCTATTGAATTTATCAAATTAAACGAAGGTACTTTGTTTCCAAATTTCTTGAGTGAAACCACAGCTATTGCTAGAAGAATATGTAACCATGAAACTTAACTGTTAATGAAGTTGGATGGATCTGACTCTGCTGTTTTTTATAGAGAAAAACATGATTCTGCTTTTCCAATCTTAACCATTCAAAATTTTTTATTCACGTATCTCGATAAAGAAACTTTTTCATACACAAATCTCAGCGAATTTGAATGGTTGGAATCGGAAAAGTAGAACCCTGCTTTTTTCTAAAAAGAGCAGCAGAGTCAGATCCAAGTTGGATCAGGCGAAAATCCTATTGCTAATTCAAAAGTAATAAAGTATATGATTTCAAATCAAAAGTTTAGACTTAACACATTGGGAATGGAATATGCCAATATCTTTCTATAAATTCCATATCCCTTCTTCAGTTTCTATTTTCAAAAAAAGTATCCAAATTCAATGTATTATATGTATCAAAAGACAACTTACTATAAATAGTTATTATTTGAAATTACAAGCAAGTCATTACCAAGATATTTTATTTCAGTTTCAATAGAGTTTTCTTACACAATAATCTCAACTTTTGGGAGCTTGCTTTGGTCAAACAGTCAAACAACACTTAACACAACTTCTAATTCCTTAATGGCCAAGTGAAGAATTTATCTTTCCTCTCTTTTCTTTGCTAAAGCTGGTTAGCTCGGAGCTCGAGGAACCTTCACTAATGTCTAATGTGCTTTTGATGAGCAAGTATTGAAGTTTTCAAGGTTAAAAATGTAAATTGGGTCCGGGTCGGTCTCTTCATTAAGCTCAACTTTGCGTACCAACCCTAAAAAAATTTGAAAACAAAAGAGAAAATACAGAGAACATTTCCAATGAAATGGAGATGTCCATTTTTCTATTTTTCTGACCATACTTCACACTATAGTAGTTGGATTGGGAAATTTTTTATCTGTAGAAATAAAAAAAAAAGAAGAAAAGAGAGAAACAGAAAGAATACATCAAATTTTTTATTGGTAGAAAGATCGGTAGAATTTCTACTGATCCTAAAAATAAAAGAGTTTGAATTGGTAGGAATTCTAGCGATCCAAACTTTGTTTTTTTTTATACTAAAATGTGATGTATAGACCGATAGAATTATTATATTAAATTTTTAGTAAAATATAGAAAGTTTTTCAAAATAGATAGAATGTTTCTGTCATGTCTAAATTTTCAGATAATTTATCTATATTTATAAAATCTTTTTATATTTTACTAGAAAAAAAGAAAAAGAAAAAAACCAAACTAGTTTGAATTGATAGAATTACCAATCTTTCTACCAATTAAAAATATAATATACTCTTTCTATTTTTCTCTCTTCCTTTTCTATAATTTCTATAAATAAAACATTCAGTTGGATTCCACACAGTGCCTTTTTCTTTTAACTTTACTTTCTTATATTTAAGTATGAGAAAGTAGGGATCCGAATCTGCTGAAATCCGAGACTAATGAACAATTCTTGCAATTTGGATCCTGCCGTCGAACTGTTTCGAGATGTGTGTATAGAAAAACTAGCTATTCCGAGATGCGTGCACAGAAAAAGTTGAACGGCTGGGATCTCAAATTTCAGGAATTTCAAAGAATCTCGAATTTCAGCCGATTTAAATCCAGAAAGTAGAGACCGCTACGATTTAATCACGTGTCGTAATGCAAACCGTACTGTCATTAAAACATCTAGTCAGGAATTAAGATTTTATAGTAAGGTTAAAAGAATGATCTTAATCCTCACTAACGAATTAATATTATAAAAGAATTAAGCAACTATATAAGTTAAAGAAGTCTTTAAAGAAGCTAAAGGTGTTGTCTAACAAATTTTTTTTTGAAATTTGTGCTATATTTACACATGCGGAATTTGAGCAAACAAAACCACATGTGATCTCTTTTATAAAGCTTGTAGTTACTGAATAATTGTTAATGTCGCATTGACACAGTACTGTTATTTGCCTAGTCTTTGACAGAATAATTAAGATACAAGTTTTCATCTAATACAGTTTTACAGAATCAAATCATTCTGCATATATAATTAGCAAAAAAAAATCCACAAATTGCCATAATAATATAATATGATAAATAATTTTTGCAGAACAAAAAATAACATTGTATTCATACGCCTTGCAATGATTATTGTACAAGAGATTTATTAAGATGAAGCGAGTTAGGGACGGCCATTCAGCAGCAACGTTGCTTAATTGACCTTTTTTTTTGTATTTACCTATGGTTTTTTATATTAGCATAAAAACTTTCTATGATTGACATTTTATTATGTGTTTGACTCTCATAGTTCGAAAGTCTTACTCTGTTTCTAAAGAGAGCATTGTAAATATAGGTGCTACTTTTATCCGATTATCCGGATCTGAACTGGAACCGACCCGAATCCGATTATTGGATCACATATGGATTAAAAAATAGAACCAATTAAAATATGAGAACAGTTAAAACATTAATAATTTAATATCCAATTTGGATCCCAACTGGAACTAATATTGTAATGGATAGAATATGAGTTTGATTTTATTATCCGATCCATGACCGAATCCGACCCGATACCCATACAAATAACTGATAAAATGATAATAGCGTTATTTATAATTATTTAATATAAAAATATATATCAATAACTATAAAAATATAATTATTTGTAGTATTTTTTAAGAAATAAATCAGAATATATGTCATATCTAGATCAATAATTGATTCCTTTATTTGTTTTAAATCAAATGTCATGCCACTCACATTTGTCTATTCATTTTTTGAATGAGATTTATTGCTCTCTTCGCACATATTATTAAAATTTATTGTTCTCTTTGCTGATTGAAACAAATTGGTATTAATATTTCATTCATGGATTTTTGTAGCATGTTATATTGTACTATTTATGAACAAGAACAATAATATAATTTTTATTTTGAAACAACTTTTAATTTATATTATAATGATATATTTTGTGAGATGTTTAAGAAAATTACAATTATATTTAAATGTAAATGGTATCTCAAATGCTTGAGAGTTGTAACATGTACCCATTTTGAATCGAGACCCGATAATCCACAAACAAGTTATGAATATCTATCTATTCAGAACTAAAAAACAAAGCCCGGAATATCTACGAATAGATAGATATCCGGATCCGAACCCGACCCAATTTAAACTAATAACTATATGGATCTAAATTCGAACCCGAACACTTTCAGGGGTACATGTCCAAATATAGTAGTATCCGCCTCTAATTGTAAACTTCTAACAAAGACATACTTGGTTGTTGGGTGATGATATTAAAACAACAAAAAAAATTATTAACACAACATTATCAATATATTTTTATCATATAGACAATTTTACCCATCATTAAGTACTTTTTCTTTCAAAATTGATTCTCTCTCCCTCTATTATCACATTATTGTTTCCTTAAAAGTTATGTTTTTATCAAAATTTGTTTCTCTATCATATGCTATTATATGATTCATTTCCTTATAAGTTAGATTAATGTAATAAATATTCTTTATTTGTTTTCATTAATTGAACTACAACAGTGAATGATTATATTATATTTTTAAAATCTATTATCATTATGTATATCGATTTATTTTATCCAACTTCACAATTATTTTTCACAATCAACTTTAAAAAAATTATTTTGTCACTTGACATTTTATCCATTTTTTTGCACAAAAAATCATTAAAAAACAACATGATTACTAATATAATAACATATTGAATTTAAATTATCATGATTAATGTTAACATTCAACTTGTGATTAAAATAATAAATTAAAAGTGCAAATACAAAACATTAATAAACAATTTTAATTAAAATAGACTATAGATAATAAGTATCAAAATAAAAAACTTATAAAGTTTAAAAATTAAAGCAAGATATGTAATATGATCCTATAGCCGTATTCTTTTTCGTAGATAATAAGTATCAAAATTAAAGCTAGTTTATCATAATATAAAAAATTAAAAAAAGTTAAACACATACCTTGACTTAATTTGGTTTGAGTGGAAATTAATTGATATCTGCGCTTGAAATTTCAATTGATTGATGGTTTTCGTGAAGTTTATAGTTGTATGGTTCTATGAGAAAAAAATGAAGCAGAAAGATATTAGCTCAATGTAAAATAAAATAAAAATGGAAATAAAAATCTAGCAATTATAGAAATCAAATAATTTAATACATGATCAAGATATTAATTACAATATAGAAAAATATGGTAATTAGCAAAGCATTTAAAGAAGGTCAAAATTGTTTCTATTTTAAATTTTATTAAAGATGTTGTGTTAATATAAATGTCTGTGGTGTTAATATGCCTATCCTTGGTTGTTTTGGAATTATTTGCTAAATTTAGAAGAAGATATTTTGGTTCACCCGGTCAAATTAACAAAAGTAGAAATTAATTGGAAAAAGGAAAAAGAAATCACATTTATGCAGCTTTTGGGCTTTTAAGAGCGTGGCATTAATTATTAGCTTAGTGCCCAAGTGGGTTGATGCTACTCAACATATATGTGTCTTTTTATTTGTTTAATTGCAAAGTAATTCCATTAAGCCCAAAAGTGACACCCCTGGACCCATATGTAAATTCACTTCTCCTCTCCAGTTTTATTCAAATTGAGAGTTCGGCACAGCATGAAGAATTGAAGATCTAGCCCATAACTTGGTACACATTTGCATAAAAGAAATACGCTAACTAAAACATTTGAATAATGATGCTAATATATTATATAAGTGTCGAATATTTTGTCAGTGCCCGTTTATTCTAATTTCTAAGAAACGAATAATTTGGTTATTTGTACAAAATCATAAACTCATAGCGATGAGTTAATGGATATGTCCATTTTATGTAATTGGAGGGAAATAAACTACAATTAGTACTTTTGTTAATCAGTGGGTACAACTGTACAAGTACTACTTCGTACCCAGATTCAGCCGAAAACTTTTGGATCCAAATAAAGATCCAAAATATCTGGTCATGTGTTATGTTTGGCTGTGGAGTAAGAGGAGTTACTCCGTATTTAAGTAATTAAATGAGAATAAATTTAAAGAGTAAGATGGAGTAAGAAGATAGTTAATTTATAATAATTTATTTCACTTCTCTAGTAAGTAAAGACGCATTTTTTTAACATTTTACATTTTCAAGTAAATTAATTTAAGCTATGACTTCAACTACTAAATAAGACATAAAATATAAGGAGTAACATAGAGTAAGCAATTTAATCCTCATTAATTTTACCCCACAATTAAACATGACATGTTTGATTATTTGATTATGTATTAACATATGTGAAGGATTATCAACGACCATAGGACGTTTGGATGAATTAAGAAATAGAACAAGAATAGAGCAAGATTGATAATAGTAGTTAACTCAACATTTTGTCGAGTTAGTAAAATAGTGAGAAAATTCTCAAAAGACAAACAAAAAATAATCTATATTTACTAATTCAAACACACTTAAACATAAAACAGTAGTTCAGAATAATATTAATCCGGACTAGTAACTATTCTTCTCTGAAAAACAGCCGTGATGAAGTGGAATAGATAAATCTAGTTTAGAAACCGAACCGACAAAGTCGGAATTCATGGTAGAAGTTGTTAACTCTGCGCGCGATGAAAGGCAGGTGTAAAATTTTGGGAAGTAACATAAATTTGACTTTGACAATTATAATATTTTATTAAACATTTATTTGCGTAATTACTATGGAAAGAATAAGAATAATTCTAACATACATCTAATTTTTATATAAATTAATTTGATATTTAATTTTTTTAATATAAATAAAACATTTATGATATATCTAATTTATGATATGTATATTAAAAAATATTATTTGAATTAATTTTTTTGACGGGTAGATGTACTTTTTAGATGTATTTTTAATTATTTAGATAGTATGTATATCGAATTTTTTATCAATGAAAGTTTTTTAGCTTTTCATAAATTTATTTATTTATTTTTAATGAGAATTGACATTTGATTTAGTGGCAAAGACAATGTCTCCGTGTAGGAGATCGCACGTTCGAACGAAATCAATTGTGGATATTTAATAGTTGGGTGGCTTGATATTCAACTTTTACTCAAATATTTTTTATTATTATTAATGGTGGATTTTAATTAGTTTGTGTTGAATGACTATCAAATTTCAAATTGACTCATCATTTGAAGCACGTCCTATATATATAATTAAGAACACCATTTTTTTTAATTTGAATATTATATTTTATTTATATATTTGACTATAAGAGGTAGAAGTATGCTAGAATTTTTTCATAAAAGATGTGGAAATGTTCTTCGTTTCTTAAATAGCACTTCTATCAAATTTGAATCGATTTAAAGACATTTAGCATCCAGCAAATAATTTTACATTTAATTAGTGGAATTCAGTGATTTTATGATAAATGACCAATCAAATTTTAAATTGACATAAAGGTTATACATGTCTTATTAAAATGATTGAAAACACATCTACAATTTTATCTTATAAATTGAATAATACTTTTCATAATACATATTAAAAAGCGTTCAACTGATAATACATCACATGTACACATTTTGACAGGATAATTTTTTAATTCATATAGTATATCTTATGTTTTGTATGAATCAAATCGAGTTTTCATGCTTCCTGTTTTAATATAATCCACTATAAACTCAAACAAATTCTATTCCGAAAATGACCCTCCTAAAGATCTTATTAGTTCCTAACAGCCAATATACAATTGAAGGAAGCTTCCTGTTTGGTGGGTTTTCCATTTTTCTTTTCTCTTTTGCCATGAGTTTTGTGGTTTGAATCAAGCTAGCCCGCAATTGCTTTATTATATATTTAGGCCTGTTCCATGTGCTTCTTTTGTTTGCTTACGATCAAAGGAAAAAAGCTCAAAGGAGGCCTTCACTATTATTGTATTGAGATCTTCTGTTGCATTTAATGTATTGGTTTTAGTGTAGAACATTATTGGAGGAGGTCATATTAATAGTTCAGGTTCGGTTCGGTAGGATCAAAAATTCTTGATTCGGGTATAATTCATGTATAATTCAGAAATAATTCGGTACAACAAGTAAGCAAAAAAAGAAAGAAAAAAAAAACACCTAAAAAAGGGAGAAAAAAAATTGTGTTTTTATCGCGAATAATTCGTATTTCGCATTTTATTCGCGAATTATTTAGTAAAAGTTCGATAAAATGTTTAATTCGTGGTTCGGTTCAGAAACTCCTAAAAAATCTTTTATACCCAAATTATTTGCATTTTAAATACGCACCTTGTTACCGTGGTTACACTGATGCATAGCTGCATACAAGATTTTATGTGGTGTCAGGTTAGGACAATAATTACATGGCCTTTTCGTACGAAATATTAAAAAGAAAAGAGATCGAAAATCATAATGTCTTTTCCTGGCTTGATAAACGAGGTAGTAGGCACGCATGCAAAAACTTCTCTTTATATATTAGTCCTCCATTAAAATATTTAAAGGTTGACTTACGCAGGCCAATTATCATCACCTCATGATTTATCTGGATGACAATTACCGCGTTAGCTCGCATGAATCGGAAAATGTTGCACTTGCTAGTGTAAAATGGGAGCAGAACAGGAACGTAAATGCGTGCAGGGGCGTAACTACAAAATTTGAATAAGTAATTTATAAAATATGAGATGTGAAAAAGATAAAATTAATATGGTTAGTGGAAATTGAATCCATAACATTACAAATATCAAATGGAACTTTAAATCACATATTTTGTTATTTTATGAGAGGACTAGACTATATAAAAGTTCAAAAAACATAAAAAATTAAATTAAAATTTTAAAATTATAGGGCGGCTTAGCACCCCTGATATATACATAGATCCGTCCCTGAATGTGTGACATGCCGGACTGTGACGTAACTAGTCATGTCGTGACCTGTATTTTGTGTTTGTCATGTTGTGATCAAATTAGATTTTTATGTGCCGTGTTGTGATTAAATTCGAAATGACGATTAGGGTACGTGAATGGTCATGGTACGATAGTTACGCTGTGATAACACGTGATGTGTTCAAACTTAACCGGTCACATTTGTCACGTTGAATTATATTTAACTATTTTTTTTTCATAATTTAAGTTGGTCTATTCAATATTTACTATTTGATTAGGATCTAATAATTCTAAAGATTTGTCCCATGTGACTTGTGTGATCGCATGACATGCCGTGATCAAATATTCTGTGTGATTACGTTATGTGCCGTACAAAGTTTCTATGACAATATGTGACCAACACATATACCATGACGAAACTGTATTGTGCCATGATGTATTTGATCACAACATTACTTTTTTAACATTCCTAAGCAGAATAGATACACAACATTCTTTGACATTTTGTTTTTTTTTGATGGTATTGACTATTGTGCCATGACGTATTGTGCCACCGACACATATATTGATAAAAAAATGTTACAAAGGTTCCTAAATACACAATTTAACTACTTATTCTATACATTCTAATATGAATTCCAGCCGCAATCAGTTAGCAATTCAAACCTTGTTGTTCACACAATTAGGCGTTCTTTAGCTATCTTTCAATTTTTATTGTTGTATCACTTATGAGGCGCGGTATCTCTTTTTGGATGTTCAAAAATAGTCTTCTATCTCGCTTTCTCCATAAGGTTCAGGCTCTTGCTATCCAGACCACATCCCAAAGTTTCTATCAAAGTCGTGACAGGTCATATCTTATAAGTAACAAAATCCTTCGAATATCACTTCCTCCGTTAATTGAAAACTACATTGCACTGCTAAAACTCTCCAGAATTGCAGTGCATAGTTATAGCGAATGGTTTATAGTTTCTACAATGTTTATTAAGAATAAGATGACACCCCGTACTTATGACCGCACATCCCATTCTTTGACATTTTGATTGTCTGCTCACGGTTGGGAGTTTGGATCCTCTAGCTCAAATTTTGAGTTTGGATTTAGACCGTCTGGTCAGAATATGTACGAAGTAAAGAATTTTGTGAATTTTTAACTTGGACCGAGTTGATTTGAATTTTGATCGAACAGTTCAGATTTAACTTCATATTTGAATTACTTTAGAGAATCCTGACACACAGTTGGGACTGCTTAACTACCATCACATCTTTCATAAAATGCCACGTATAATGATCAGTGGCAAGGCTAGGATTTTATATAAAGGTAGGCAAAAATCAGATTCGAGTTCGAATAAATTAACGAGTACGGATTCGGGTTCGGATTCAAGACACAATTCAAAACAAAAGAAAGAAATATATTAAAGGTTTCAACTAAGCCAAAAATTTATAACAAATATTCTTTTACATATCAAAATACAAGAAATATACTAATGTTACAAAATCAAGTCAATGAAGGAAGCATTGTTCTACGGTTTTTCATATTTTGAAATCGTTGCATAATTCGTTCATCATCTACCTCATCAAACAACTCATTCTCAACGTAAGTGACCAAACAATAATTCAAAAATTGATCTCCCATTGAATTAGGGGGAGGTCAACAAGGGCACAGCACACAGAACCAAATCAAACAAGCAAATCAATTAATCAAGCATAGGTCAAAGCCGGTACAAGCAAGGCACAACCAACACAACCAACACACACAAGGCAACGCAAGGCACACAATTACACAAACAAGGCAACACCAGAAGAAGGCTGGAGGCAACAGGGCAACGAGGTCTAGAACAAATGCATAAGCCAAGCTAAGGAATCAAAATGGAGGTGCTTAAGTATTTACCCGAAAGAAGGCAACAGGGCAACGGAGCGTAAGAAGAAGGCCGGTACAAGGTTCACCAGCGACCCAGTGTGGTGGCAGCATCTCCCGTCGGCCGTCGAGTTTCCCCTCTGGCCTCTGCGTCGCTAGGTATGGGCTGGGGTCGCGTCGTTTCCCCTCTGCGTCGCTGGTTTCCCTTCTCTTACATAGGCTCAAAAATATGACAAAATTATTTTTTCAATTATGGGGTTCAATTTGGGCTCTGGGTAGGCAAGCCCAAATTCCAGAGGTAGGCAAGGCTAAAAAAAGCTCGGTTTTATTAATTTTTTTTTCCCAAGGGTGGGCATATGCCTATCCCTGCCTTTATGTGGCCTCGCCACCGATAATGATGTAGTTTTTAGAGTAGAACTAGGGTGTTCTTAAGTTCACAAAGTCTCTTTGTAAACTCAACTCTAAAATATATTAAATTGGTTTCAAATAATGAATTTGAACTGATGAAACTTATCTATCTTACGAGTAATGCGTCTACATGTGAAAATTTTGAACTTTCAAATTCATTTCGTATAGAGTTAAGTGGTCAAAAATCGTTCAAAAAAATAAATGCATTAAAATTAATATATAAATTTTCTAATTTTGACCACTTTGACTTTATACAAAATTAATTCTAAAGTTTAATTTTTTTACATATTGACGCATCACTCATAAGGTAGACGGGCTTTATCGGTTCAAATTCATCATTTAAAGATAATCTGATAAGTTTAATTTAGAGTTGAGTTCATAAAAAAACTTAGTAAACTTAGAAACACCATAGTTCTACTTGTAGTTTTTGCTTCTC
This sequence comes from Carex arenaria, assembly GCA_964058825.1. Taxonomy (NCBI): domain Eukaryota; kingdom Viridiplantae; phylum Streptophyta; class Magnoliopsida; order Poales; family Cyperaceae; genus Carex; species Carex arenaria. The sequence continues at coordinate 583,420 of CAXKVW010000456.1, read as the reverse complement.
AGGACACATGAAATCATGGTCTTTTAGGTACGTATAAAATATTTATACTTTGAGAGGCCAGATATCAATGCTAATCCAAATACTCATCCTTCTTCATCTTGCTTTAATTAATATCTGGACGAGTTATTACCTTTTCTCAAGGAAGTTTCCTGATCAAAATTATTGCAAGTATATAATTGCTCGTATGAGACCTTTTAACCCAACATGCATGTAAATATGGTAATTAAAGTGCTAATTTTGTATTGGATGGCTCTAATCTGTCTCATAAAAGCCATGGCAGCTGTACAGTACTATCATGGCCTGGCTGCACTAACAACGTACACTTTAATTTTCCTTTTTAAACTTTAAATATATTATTTCGAATAAGGGCCATCTTCTGATCTTCTTTCTGTCTTACTTTTTCCTAGTAAGAATGTGAGATTACTGTATTTCCAATAATATTTCCAATAACTAAATAATCGGATCGTATATCAGCTTCTTTTCGAGATACTGTTTTATTGTATGCATGTATAATATGTATGCGACTTTAAACGGCCTGCTTAGCTCATTAACTTTGATCCCCAGCTAATGTTTTTTTTTTTTGAAAGCATTCGATAAGAATTTTTATATATATTTATATATATAGAGGAGGGATCGATCCAATTACACCTTTTTTTTTTACACATCATGACATTGTTTTTTATAGGTTAATTTTGCAATTTCAAAATTCAAATAGTCGATTCAAACCGTTCAACATGATTGATATACTAAAATGTGCTTGGAGATCAAATTTTACATTTTTTTTTAAATTTTTTTACTATTTATTAAGATGGTTACAAAATCGCTGTTTTTCAATGATCCGAAAACAACGATTTTGTAACCATCTTAATAAATAGTAAAAAAATTCAAAAAAATGTAAAATTTGATCTCCAAGCGCATTTTAGTATATGTTTGGATTGACTATTTGGACTTTGAAAATGGTAGGTGTCAAAATGTGTAACTTGATCCCTCCTCTATATATAGAGAGAGAGAGAGAGTAAATCTAGGGTGTGACGTGCTCACCAAGAGGGTTTGGTGAGCACAACTCCAAAAATACATCGGATCGGCTTTAAATAACGAATCCAAACCGTTAAAAATCCATGTACTTCGTGAGTGATGCATGTACATGCAAAATTTTGGAAGTTTCGAAATCATTTGCTACGAGGTCAAGCGGTCAAAGTAATGAATATTTTAATAAGTTATTCTATTAGTTGTTTTATATTCATTTTTCATCATTACTTTGACAGCTTGACCTCGTAACAAACAAATTCAAAACTTCCAAAATTTTGCATGTACATGCATCACTCATGAAGTATATGAATTTCAACGGTTTGGATTTGTCATTTGAAGCCGATCCGATGTATTTTTGGAGTTGTGCTCACCAAACCCTCTTGGTGAGCACGTCACATCCTAGATTTACTCTCTCTCTCTCTCTCTATATATATATTATTTATTGCATTTTTTTTTCTTTAGCACGTAAAAATAAAGATACATTTAGAATTTATTAACGAGTTTCTTTAATTTTACAGACTTTAATTAATTAAAAAATGACTTTTAAGAAGCGGATTTGATCTTAATTGATTAAAAATATAACATTTAAGAAGCCGTTAGAGTAGGGGTGAAAACAATATGAATAATACCTGATCCGTATTTAATCCATATTCGAAAAATTAGATGTGGATATCCGTGCGGATATGAAAAATGATATAGTTTTATGTTTCAATTATCTGTATCCAAATGATAGATATATATCATATATTTTAATATATATATTATGAAAAAAATATGTTATTCACCATTATCTCTATTTTCTCTATTATTATATAATGCACGTAGTTGTCCTGATCCGCCAGCTGCTGAGATTGAAAGTTAAACTTTCAGATTTAATATCAGCCCACCAATCACGTGATCTATCATCTTTTGATTAAATATATCTGTTTTATGTGTAGAAGTCTAAATTTAGTTCAAATCATACACACCACACATACTACTATATGGTTTGTCACAATTAAAATTGAATGAATCATTAGCAATCTATTTCCTTATTTTTTCTTAAACCTATCTTTAATTTTTACAATTAAATTATTTCCTTATTTCTTCATTTCCATTTCCTTGCTAATATGCTTTATTTGGAGAACTAATAAAATCATGTGGGATAGCAAGAATAAAATCCTGACGGAGAGGGGTTTGTGTATCTAGAGAATTTTTGAAATACATACTCTATAATATATTTTGCTGTCAAATTAACATTGGATTTTGAAATTTTAAACTTGTGTTATTCTTTTATGCATAAACTGATTAAGGACATAATACATACTCTATAATACGTTTATCTTACTAACGAACATTTTAATTATTAATAATAAAATTAAAAATATATGTTTTTTGTTATTTAGATATGTCATGTATAAAATTTAGTGTAATTTATGAATAAGTTTGATATTATATTGTTTTTTTGGTTGAAAATATTAATACTAAAATTAAAAATATATTTTTGTTTGTTATTTACATATCTCATGTATAAAATTTTGTGTAATTTACGAATAAGTTTGATATTATTTTTTTTGGTTAAAAAGGTTTTTTGTGCCCAGTTTCATTTATCCAAGGAGTTCGGAGGTTTCATATTATATTAATAAAACTTATATTTTAAGGTTTCAAATTACTACATAAATAATGTAGAGAAAATAAAAATTATTCAATCTTTCTGAATCTGAAGAGAAATTTTTTTTTTGATATGCTATATTTATTGTGTCAAGAGGAGAAATATTTTTTTTATTAAAGCTACTGTATCTTTGTGAATAGATGAAGAGTAGATTTTGTGCTGATGGAAACAATTATATATTTCCAACCTGGAGAGAAAAATGAAGAATATCTAAAACTTTCGTGTATAGAAATGATCTATAGTGAAATTTTCATGATAAAATAATTTTCATCAAAAATATATCTGTAGAGAAAATTCTTATTTAAATAATTTAATCATATATTTTTTAATTTGTTTCTTTACAGATCATTTCTCTTCTAAATATTTGAATCATTTAATGACCTATCTTGCTTGTGGAGAAAATTAGATATTAAATCGTATTGTGCTTTGTGTTAAATTTCTCAACCCCACACTCAATACAAGACAAGAAGCATTGTGCAGTGAAACTTATAAATTCAATTTAGTAATTTTTGAGTTGGAGTGGTACCAGTTTCTTCATTGCTTACGGGTACATGTTTTTGATGTAAGAGGAGTTGATTTGAAAATTAATTTAAATTATGAATCTTGATAAGGTATGAACCATATTAATTTAACATTTCTAATTTTATTATTTTATTATATATTTTCAATTTGAGCAATTATAATCTACTTTTGATATTTTGTTTGTTCATTTTCAAAAGTGTTGGACTACATCAAAGAGGATCACATTTGCAATGATACTTTAAAAACTTTTTTCATATTATATTTGATATTTTTTTTTTCATTTGTTGTTGTTTCTTTTATTATTATTTATTATTTAGACCTCTGTTTTTTTCATCTGTATCTTTTATTTTCATTTAAATATATATTTTTTTTTATTTTGTATGAATGTCAAACAAAAAAGTCTCTTCATATTCTATTCAATCTTATAATATGTTCCCGTTGTAACACACGGGCACGATACTAGTAATTAGATAAATATTATGAATTTTATTATTTTTTTATATTATTTTAATAAATATATGATTCGATCCGTATTTGTATCCGACTGATATCCGATCTCTATCTGTATTCATTAAAAAAATATATATATATGAATTTGGTTTTACCACTTCAGCTCCGTTTTCACCCCTGCGTCAGAGACAATATCAAAATTCTCTGAAGTAACTCAAAGTTTAATTTTAAATGCAGACCATCCGATCAGAATTCAGATTAATCCGAATTGAAGTAGAATTCACAACAGATTTAATCGGACGGTCCGAATTCAAACTATACTTCCCTCGAATTCGGATTCAATAAAATTGCGCGAGTCAGAATGAAAATCCGAATCATTCGTTTAATCTGACGCGATTTTTATAAAATTACCGTATATCGGATCCGTTTTTAATTTTACTCAGCTCCGAGATACGCATTCAACTCGCCTCTCTCCATCTCCATTCTCTCTCTCTCAATCGGAGCAGTACTGGAGCGACAACCATGGCTAGGTCTCTCTTTTCCCTTCCGCTATCTTCCAGCCCAGACCTTCTCTATCCAGTCCGAAACTTGCTTCTTCGCTTTCCATCAACTCAACTCTTCAAGCTCAAAAGGTGAGACCTCTATCCATTCTAAAAGCGGGGATCATCTCTCCATTAATGAAGTTGAGCCGGTGTTTGGTCAATTGTAGTCCAAGTGTGGTAGTTGAAACTGAAGTGGAGACTTGTATTGAGAAGAGTAATCATTAAATTCAGACCTGTTTTTTTTGGTAAGGTTTGCTTATTTCTATAAATTTTACTCTTATTTGAATTAGACGTAATGATTTTTAACTAGAATTTTGACTGTGCTTTGATTTTTTGATAATTTATTGTAGAATTCGTGGCATTTTACACCGTGATGGACACAAACCACATCAGGGAGAATTTTGCTTCTCAGAAAATGTTCAAAAGGGTGTTATGTTTTGTCATTGATATGAAATTAAATAATTGTCAGGATGATTGTGACATTGGCACTGATAATATGATAAGGTTTGATGTGTCTGACAGGAAATCAGTTACCAGTCGGCATTGTTCTATCAGGAAGTATGGAACCAGGGTTTAAGAGGTCAGTTTCCCATTTTGTATTTCTCAGTAACTTTTCTTAATCGAATTCAGCCAACTCATAATTTTTAAACATCCAATCAGCTAAGGCCTTGATATTCGTTTATTAAATTATCATTTCAATGGTTAGCTCACCATTGTTACACAATCAAAATAGGGGCTTATATATGTTTTTAATCCTTCTATAGTTCTTCTGTTTGTATTTTATAACTGATTCTATGTTATTTTTTCAGGGTTATATACTGTTCTTGCACATGAGTAAAGATATATGTTTTGTTAGTATAAATAAATATATAAAATTCTTGCACTGTTCTTGCACTGTTCTTGTGCTTATGTTTCTCAGGTGAGCCTAGTTTTACTAGTATATAAATAAATATATAAAATTCTTAGGTTAACATAAAAAGGAGTTGAGAATAATATATGCACTAAGCTTTCATTGTCCAATGAACTTTATCAATCGTTGAATACGTACTAATTTACATTAGTTAATTTGCTATAAGATCTCTATGCATAAAGCCCAAATAAGCACAAACCAAAAACTCATCAAGGAAAACAGTGACCAGGTTTTTACAAACAAACAAGGCAATTCCATTTATTCTGCAATCCTTGCTACAATTAGGACATTCCTTTCCGGCTTGGATGGTCTTCATGCAATTTCTCTTCTTAAATGCTGCTTCTATCAGAACCTTCAGGTCTATTTCTGGAACGAGGTTTGGTGCTTCAATATCTGTGTGTTGTGCCAGTTTGCTCTGAGAGCCTGATGATCTACTGGTCTTAATTTGCTTTACGTTGTACAAACTTGATTGAGTTTTCACCATCAATTCACCGAAGGCTTGATTAATTGAAATGATCATGTGCTTCTGTTTTGATGCACCTCTTTGGACTGGTAGTCTTTGGGTCTTATTATTACTTTACTGGGGTTTTACCAGTGCTTTTTGAGGCTTTAGTAGGCTTGAGGATATTTTGGTTTGCAAGTTGACTGATAAGTTACCTGTGTATTAGATACTGGCTTGATTTTAGCAATACTGGTACTGGAGAAGAATCCATGTTAGCTAGTTTGAGATCACTATTTTACAAAAGCTTCTTTCCATTTTGTTCTAAATGGAACCATAGTGCCACTTCTATTTAAAAAAAATGGAAGAAGGAAAATATGATTTTAGCAACGGAAGCAAAAGCAACACTAACCTGAGTAGGGAAATCATGAGCTTTTTTGTAGGCATTATTTTCCTAAATTAATATAAAATAGCTAACTCCAAACATCTTTCCAAAAGAATTTAACTACATAGCAAAAAGAAGTTACAAATAAACAAACAAACCTACATCAACTCCTAAGAAATGGAAAATATCTAAATGACCCCTCCCTTTCCCCTGATTTCTTAGAAGTATGGAACTATCTTCATCCTCATACTTCTGAAGAGAGAGATTTAAGAAGGATCAAGGAGGGTAGTATGGAAATGATGCAAATGAGGATATGTTTTATGTTTTTGTACCGTATGCATGCATTTTTAAATATTAGATCAGTAAGAATGTTGTTAGGAAAAAAAAATGAATGAGGTAAGGGTAGTTTGATACTTGTCAGAAAAAATAAAATTCGAATCAAGGGCTATCAACCATGAGGAAAAAAAAATCAGTTCGGCAATAAAATTACTAGAGGAGAATTTGACGACAATTTGCAACCTGCCTTTTTCGAAAGAAAGTCAATTTTTGCATCAATAAGAACCGCAAATTTTAAATTCTTGGTCCAGAGAACATAGTACGATTGTACTACACTGTTACGGTACTGGGCCTAAAAGGTGCACACTGTCTGGTACAATGATCAACCGAAAGGTGCAAATTTTAAAAGATGTCTCAGTGCATCAGCCACAAGCACTTTTACTGACAGCCAGAATTAAGGTACATGCCAAAAAGTTATAAAAAGCTGCCTGATGAACTCTGTTCGATGAATTAACTAAGAAGCTTGGAGAAGTCGAGAACCATTGAGAAAACGGAGAAGCCAAGATTAGGCACCGTTCATTTCCACATGTAATTAGAAGTGTGCTGGTTTTCTTTAATCGTTGCTCATACATCTTAATTTCTGTGTTGCGGCTTAAAATCGAGGAGCTTCCAGAAAAGAAAGAAAAAAAAAACGCAAGCAGGACTGGTTTTCTTGAATGTTTCCTGTCTGTTAGATCGAGATCAAACAGTTGAGAAAATGTAGGATCTGTACCAGTTCAAATTTCTCTATGATTGTCTAATTGGGCAAATGGAACAGGGTTCCATTTCAATTTATCTAAATGCTGTTACTTTCGTATTTCACCTGATTGTTCATTCAACGCCAATGTAGCAGGAAACAACCAGCATCATTAGATGGGATTATTTTAGGTTGGAAAACAAAGCGGATTCTGTATTAAAAAGTTAGATATGGGTATCCGATTTCCATATAAATATAGATGCATATGTGGTTTTAAATATTTAATTATTCGTATCCGAATAGTAGATACATACTATATAGTTTAATATATATTATGAAAAAAATTATGTTATTCATCATTATAATTAGATAAATATTATAAACTTGGATATTTTTAATAATATTTTAATAAATAATAGTACTGAAAAAAAGATCAGAGAAATAAGAGAAAGTAAATTTATATAAAATCATTGAAGCAAGTTTTACATTCATATTAGTATTCGAATTATATCCATATTCGTATCCGTCTAATATTCAATCCGTGTCCGTATCCAGAAAAAATAAAATCATATATGGATATGGTTTTACCACTATCCAATCTGTTTTCACCCCTAGATTGTTCACAGACCTCCAACAAAGCATAACTAAACAAAAGTGTTGACACCAAATTAAAAATAAATACCTTGAAATGTAAAGGTCTCTAAACAATTTATTTTTAGCCTGCAGGTGTTTTGGTAAAAAAAAAAAAAGATCTTGTTTTGATAAATCCCTGAACTGCAAAGATAAAAACAACAAAAATCATTCACTGCTGCCGGTGGCCATCAGAAATTCTCCTTCACAAACAACTTCACCCCCAACATAGGCTTTACCTTCCATCTTTGCAATACCAAATCTCTTTTGGAGTTTAACAAGTGTCATGCGCATTACAAGTGTGTCTCCAGCAATAACTGGTTTCCGAAATCTAACCTTGTCTATTCCTGCAAAAAAGAAATTTTCGCGCGACCCACCGACTTCAGGTTGAAGCATCACTATTCCTCCTACTTGGGCCATTGCCTTCACCAACCAAAACAAAATATCAACTACTGATATTGCATCTGGTACCATTTGTTAATGACTGATACATGACTGAGGTTTTGTGACTCTGGTTGGGTTTCATTCTAGGCCTACCCCTACTTGTTTGGAACTAAAGGCTTGATTGTTGTTGCTGTTGATACATGACTGATAACAGGGTTAAAAGAAGAATCTTGCAGATTTCGATGTATATATTCATGGTGAACAGAAAAGTCAATAAGATGTGTGTGCCTATTAAATAATAAAAGGTCTGTAAAATAAAGATGTATAGGGTTCCACTATCCATGTTTCTTGTTCTAAAAAAAAAAAGATTTAATATTACAAAACCCCTGTCATGGACCTACTATTCAGATTAAAACAAGCTACTCTGGCTCTTCTATTATTTCTTGTCCTTGTGACAGTTTTTTGAAGCTGTAATACTTAATTTTATACAAGACAAACATCACTTGCAGTACATAAATAAAGAAATCAGAGAAATAAGAAAAAGTAAATTAATAGACACAGATATAAAAAGATAATTTAAACAATAATAAGCTAAGTACCTCAACCATGAGAACCCCAGGCATGATTGGGCGTTCAGGAAAGTGTCCAGGGAAGAAATTATCATTTATTGTTACATTTTTAATACCAACAGCTGTTACACCTGGCTTGCATTCTATCACTCTATCCACTAGCAAGAATGGAAACCTATGTCCAAAAGATAACAAACAAAAAAATAAATATGATAATACTAAGCTGCTGTGAGGAATATGACCAATACAGGAATACTTTAAGCCTGGAACCAGTAGTCCTGGATCTTTAAATACAAACTTTGTTAATGTTGCTACCATTCAAATGCTCCGAAGTTAAGATTAGTCACATATTTTTCTCTTTTATAACAGTATATTTTACCTCACTTAACCCAAAGGGCAACCATTTCACACATATCTTGTTAGATATGCTAAGAGTTTCAATTATAAATTCAACCCTCCAAGATTAAAAATATAGAAGGGAAAGACAAAGATGATGTTCCTATAACTATGCACTATTCAGTGGCGGAGCGACATTGAACCAGGAGTAGGCCATTGCCTATGTATAATTGGGTTGTTGTCTATTCCCGGAGAAAATTTTGCCTACCCCTGGACAGTCCACAGTCTCAATTGGTTAATTATGGCAGTTTGCAACTCGTTAGTCGTACCAATAAAATTTTTGGCCTACCCTGATAGATATCCTGGCTACGCTCCTGGCACTTTTAATATCCAAGCTGCTGGCACTTTTAATACACTAGCAAGTAAATTGTAGGCATTAGTCTTAAAAAATGCTAGTAGAGTTCCTATGTGAATGCATTCGCATAGCAGAACTATTAGGAAAGATAAACTTTTATCTCTAATCTTATATCCAAGAAAATAGTTAAAAACTGAAGAATCTCACCTGTGAGGCAAAATCTCCCTGATTTGGTTTATGTCCATCACGGTGGGAAATGCAGCAAATTCTACAATAAATTTTCAAAAGATCAAAGCACAGTCAAAATTCTAGTAAATGTATCATGCCAATACAAAAATGTTTAGTTAAAATAAAAGTAAAATTTCCAGTAAAATTTATAGAAATAAGCAAACCTTTCTTAAAAAATGTCTTGAAAAAAATGCTTACTCTTCTCAATAGGAATCTCCGCTTCAGTTTCAACTTCCACACTTGGACTACACTTGACCAAATAGTGGCTCGACTTCATTAATGGAGGGACTGACCTAGCTTTTGAAATGGATAGAGGTCTCACTTCTTGAGCTTGAAGAATTGAGTTAATGGAAAGCGAAGCAGCAAGTTTCGGATGGGAGAGAGAAGAGCTGGGCTGGAAGACAGAGGAATGGGGAAAGAGAGATCTAGCCATGGTTGCAGCCTCCATTAGCTATGATCAGAAGCTAAATCTGTTAGAATTTAGTTGTTTCAGTAAAATAAAATAGAATGTGAATTGGTTCGAATTGACTTTATTTGATCGGAGGCAACATTGAGAGAAGAAAAATTCGGTTGGATAAATATGAAATTTACTCGAGAGTTTTTCATCTATTAACTACCATTGTCATAAAAATGTTGATTAGGATTTCACAATGACAGTTTACATAGAGGTAATCTCTGAAGATTAAAATCGTAAAGAGAATAAGAGTAAAGAGGAGAGGAGAAGAAGCACCTTGTCGACGGAGACAAAAGGGTCTTTAGCCTCCTTCAATTCTCGTCCGCACGAAATCTCTTCCACTTGCTCTGCTTCTGATCAGACGAACAGCGTCAATTTCATTTATGTTTTGCGTTTGCCCGATAAACCCTCGTTTCCGATCAGTGTTAATAGAGAGAGTGACTGGAGATGAAAGAGAGAGGAGATAGCTTGGAGTTTCAGAAGGGGAGGCGATGAAACAGTGAAGAGACAGTGACTGTATTCGATGAAAACAAGGAACACGGATGGATACAAATTTTATCGGATGCAAACTGGAGAGAGAGGACTGGGAGGCGATGAAAACGATGACAATCCAGTAGCAATATTGAGAATCAAAATCAGAGATTTTTTTAGGGTTGAAAAGTTTTTTATTGTAATGATAATATAAACTCAAAACAACACAACACATACTTAAAATTGATTTTATGATGAAAAAAACAATATATTTCTTTTTGTCATTTTTAATAAACATTATAACTTTTTCTATAAACGATAAATATTTTAATTAGGTAATAGTGAGGATAGCGAGAGGGGTCCATTTTGAGAAAAATAGACAAACTAACCTCATGTCATATTGGGTCAGGTCTGAGGAAAATTTAATCGGAGCATAAAAATGTAATTTTATAACCGTACCTATGATTGAACTAGGTACATTTTAAAATCACGCTTTACCGCTTCTAACTATATTAGTTTCAGATTCGACCGGTTTGAAAATTGAAACCGGATGAAACATCAAAAAAAGAAAATTGAAACCGGATGAGTAAAAAAAAGAGCACCCCTAGTATTACAAATTTACAACTATATACCCAATTTTATTAGTTGCACACAAATACGCCACATTAGTGCAATCCATTTACTACCCACGTTTGCGTGGAGGTCCATAATATACCGAAGTCCGAAGAGATGTAACCTCACCATTTTGTCCATTTAGGTTGATAGATATAGAAGATAAAAAACAATTTCCAGTAATGTTTGTACATGAAATGAGAGCAATAGGAGTCAAAATACCACAATGTATATGCTTCGGGTTTAAGAATCACCATTGTTATGCTATTGGATCCAATAGTCCATGACAAATCCATTAGTTCCAACTTCAAATTGTTTCCTTCTATACAATAAAGATATGCTTCTATTATGTACCTTATTTCAAATTCAAGGACATGTATATGTATTTGTCAAACAAACTGACAGTCAGTGCCACATTAGCTTGAATAGAGCTCGACTAGAAAATGAGCAAATGGTAATAGAAAAACAATAAGCCCAGTCATCGGCTGTGGGCATAAGAAGATCGATTTATCATTGCAGCAATCCACTCTTCTTCCCCCAACCAATAGCCAGAATGTATAAGATGACACAACCTCCAATTGTACCAAAAGTAGTGCCCCAAAATTTCATATCAGACTTTTGAGCTTCTTCTGGAGTGGTAGGAGGGTTGTCGAGGGAGATGCCAATGTTCATGCCAAAGAGACCCACGACGACTACACCTGCAGTAATGACCACAGTTGCAGTAGATAGCATCACACCCATTTGTAGCAACTGGTTTTGCTTGTCGTCCAGCATTATGTTGATATAGTCCTCCGTGTCATCCACGTACTCCCTCAACTATAATAATAAAATTTAATAAAATTCCATGTACTAGATAAATAGTGGAGTTAGTTTCAATCTTTGCTCCTATAAAACCTGACAATCTGCAAACCAATGCAGTCCTACAGAAATAAGCATTGCTAAAAGGTGAACCTTAAACACATTTCCTCTTTTTTTTTCCCAGAAAATGATCAAGCTAAAACCCTTGTTTCTCAATCCAGAGAAAAACATGTTCTTGTTAACATATTATCTCTTCCAGACTTATTAATTGCTTCATGTAGCAATCCATGGCCCTCGTACAGACATATAATTGCAATTGCATATGAATTGAGGGAAACAGATGGCAAGAACAAATTCCAGTAATGGAATGAAAAACAATATAATTCGTTTCCAAAACTTTAGCAAAAAGTGGAAGCACATACATGGGATAATTTGTTAAGAGTTCCATCGATCTGCACAAAATAAGCTTCTAAGAGCATCTCCAATTCTTCAATGTTAGGCTTGATGGCAGTAATGCTCCCATTGCTGCTACCTGGATCCGATTGTATGTCTTCACCCCTAAAATATACTTAACAGATTCTTATAAGCATTCTGTAATGTATTAGCCTAATAAAAAATAAATCTTTTAAAATAGACTTAATATCTTAGCATGCTTCTCATTTTGATGGGCAAATAACATCAACAACCATTTTAGGTACTTGAAAAAAGCAACATATTCTTAAGTCTGATTGAAAGGTGCATTCAAATAACCTTCTGTATGTTTTGTTAAAGAAAAAAAAAACAGTGATATTCATCATCACCTGTAACCATTTCATTGCAGAAGCAATTATAAGCTTCTGAGTTAATGAATTGGTTTCTAATTTTCTACTTACAAAGCAATTTATTTGAGCTAATATTAGAATATTGGAGTAAGCTGAGAAATTTATGCATCTATTGACTTTGGTTCAAACAGCTAGAAGTTATATATTTAAGCTATACAAAAATACTGAGTTCTATCAAGCATGTCAGGCGTTACATGTGAATACAAAGATCGAGGCATTTTGGAAAGACAACAAGAGAATGCAAATTGAAATGTTTTACCCAAGATAGAGATGGCCTAACCTGTTCCCTTCAGTGACGTCATCATCATCATCATTGACGTCATGATGATCCTTGCCGTCATGATTATGATCGTTCTCATGAATACGGGATAGAGATGACTCAAAAATGTGTTGATTCATGAGTTTCTCTGTTAGGTACATCTCTGCCATATCCATGTCATCATCCAACAGGTGCTCCAGTTCATCCCTCACCTTTCCACCCCAATAAATCAAAATCAAATCAAAATCAAAAGAACTCAAGCACGCGACTTTATTCAAGGGATGAAAAAAAAGGAATCCTGCATTGTGCCAGTCATCATTATTGCAAGGGTAGCTAACTGAAGTGATCCTATACATAAATTTTTGTTTAATGTTAGTTTCTATATGTCCAATGTTCTAATTACCATTCCCTTCAATTACAATATATCCATCCAATCCTTGTTCACTTGCATCGTATTGTTACCCAGATAACCATCAATATGGCAATTTTTTTATCTTTCCTTACCAGAAAGTACTACAAATAGTAATAAAAAAATTACCTTCTGGACACGACCAGAGATAGCCACCAAGCGACTCTTGATTTGTCTGACGCGCTCTAGGTTAAGTGTACTGATTTTTGAAGTCAACTCATCTAAAGCTGGATATGCCTCTTTTTCCAGAGTCGAAGTCTAACAAATAAGAGAAAAATTAAAATTGTTCCTGCCTGTACCAACCAATTTACTGATATCAGGCTTGACTGGTACTATTCAAAAACTCTTACAGATGGTTTAGTGGATTGAAATGAACTATGCGCTAATTTAACCCTCGAGCTTAAGCAGTCCAATACTTAACCTGTTTCAACTGCAACTAGTCGCTCAATTTTGGAAGGTATGCACCAAGAAGCCAAGAAAGACCAAAATGAAACACTGGAGTCAACTAGCATAAGCAGGGCTCAGCCTGGTCCAAACTTATTCAAATTAAAGTTTGTTGTACACTAAAACTTGAAAGTTTGGAAAGCACCTCAGCTTCTAGACACCTACAAGCAGATTCCAGGCACACCTCCAGAGCTCTAAATTCAAAAGGAAGAACTTTCTTCATGCTTTGAGCTTTGATTAATGCCAGAGGTGGTGGTGCTGGTAGACTACTGTTCTCTCTAGCTGGAGTGCTATTATTTTGTTGGGATGCCTCAAGTGCATCTCTCTGTCCTGCACCAGGTACAGCAATCCCGGGCCAGGTAGATGTTTCCTTCGTCAGAGCTTCTCCATCTAAGTCACACTAGAAAAGAAAGGGCAAAAACAAGTTATATAATCGGTGCTTAATGAGACTATAAACAGGGGGCAACACCTATGTGAGACTTAACAATATTCATGAAAGCGAAAGGTTCCCCTAATAATGTCGTAACCCCATACCAGCCTAACAATAACAACAGAAGGTAATCTACAATATCAGGACAAAATGACCAATAACCAGCGATTGTATATCTAAATTGAGTCAGAGATAACCCTATAGAAAAAAAATACACTGGTTGAACCTTGGTGAATTCATTCATGTGTCCATTGTGTTTTAGACAAATCAGAAAAGGCAACTAGACTACTAATCTCATTCCCTGAAAACAAATGCTACATGCCCACTGGCATTGTAGCAGCAAGTAACAACCTTTATGGGATGATCTAATGGTAGTGGTATATTTAAGTTGGTGATAATAAGACAGGTAATAATGAAGAGTCGAAGACAACAACAATCCCAGAATGAACAACAACTAAAGCACCAGAAAAAAAACCCTAATTAATAAAAGTACTCAATAAACACAATCGTGAAGATAGTAATATTAGGGATAAGTTGGCAACTAGCAGATTCAATAAACCAATCTGGGTTATATTTTTGAGAAAAATAAAAGATAAGGGAAACTCATGAATAAATGCATAACAATTACCGTTTGATTTGCCCCGCCAGAATCCGAAACCCTGGTTTGTAATTCACGAACAAAAGGTGCCACCACTGGATCTTTAGAATTTGGAATTAACACCTCATGTGCAGTTATTACAGCCCTGAATCTCTCCAGATTCACCACAATCGCTCTTTCTCTTCCCAGTATAGACGAAGGATACGACAGGTTAGGGTCGAGCACGCGCAGGTCACGCGCGGGGAGACCTGTACGGGCCATGACTTGCTGCTTTCCCACATCCTCCAGACATGCGCCGCCAGATTGCGAGACGACCAGCCACTCGCGAGTTGCTGCCACCGCCGCCTTGCGCCGGATCCCGCCGGGCGGAGGAACGGCCTGTGCACGCGCCTGGGGGATCTCCATAAATTAGGGAAGAAGGAGAGAACGCGAGGCTGGAGAGAGTGAGAGAGGTGCTGCTCTACCTGTCTTTCGAGTTTCGACAGAAGTAGTAACGGAAAAATGGGTCTACTGTAGAGATCAAATTTGGTGCATATCTCCTTCTGACTGGTAGGTCCCGCCATGATTAAGTAGACCGCAACACCCTGAAATTCTTATCCTCTGCGTTTACTAAAAGGGAATCTTTGAGTTAATTTATCTGGACCATCCGATCTGTTTTAAAATCGTACGAATTATGTCCACACTAATATTAAAGAGTCTTGTATCAAAATTAAACAACCGGATTGATTCCGTTTATCATTAGATGGACCAGATGCATTAACTCAAAAAAATTTCTTTTGAGTTAAAGCAGAGGATACGTATTAGAGACCGGCCTTGATTGGAAACCATGACTTACAGTTACAGCCTTATAATTTATCTCAGGACCTTCAAAAAAATAAATACAGTGGGAAAATCACCAAAATTTATCTAAAACCATAGATCAACTATTCATTTTCGCGTGTTTAATAATATCTACCATAGGTCATAGCACCAGGAAATTTTGAATTTAAACCTATAGTAGAGGAGTCTTGGGATGTTACATATGGAGTATGGACTAAGAGCCCAACAACCGGATCAAAATCTGCTTTTTTTTGTTTTTTTTTAGGAAATGAGTACCCTCATTTTCTTCCATCCGGATCATTCAAAATTCATCGTACGGCTTCAATTAAATCTGAATCATTTTAATAGATTAAATTAATTTGAAAATAAAAAGTAATCGAGACCGTACAATGAATTTTGAACGATTCAGATTTGAGAAAAGAAGGGTCCTCCTTTTCTCAAAAAAAAGGAGCAGAGTCAGTTCCCCAACAACCAGAGTACTCCCTGAAGTGACATAATATATCTACTCTCCTTTGTAACAAAGCCGATGTTGAATTGACAAACATCGCCTTTTTTTTTCAAAAAAAATATATATATATTAATTGATCCAATATTTGTACTAATAAATTTCCAAAAAAAATTAAATTTTACATGTACACGAATCACATGTAAAGTAGGTCAGATTCAACAATTTGAATTCATTAATTAATATCAATTTAATAAATTTTGGAGTTATGCGCGCTCACATACCAAGCTAACAGCTTAAGGAATCAACCATTACCACATAAACTTCAGCAATTTATTTCAAATGAACTTTCTATTTTCTAAACAAAGCTAACAGCTTGGATCTTAGAGAGTAGAGAGAGAGACAGATTGTATGAATGTTTCTTGTATTGATTCTACCGTATCAGATTACATGTACATCATCAGCTATACAAGGGGAAAAGAGTTGTATCAGGTTTCACACCTTAGAGGATATCATGTAAACTGAATAATATAATTGAATTGCATTTTCCTTTTAAACTCTTTGATTACACACAATCCTCTATTTATAGACCTCTTGTCTAATTACAAGTAGCTCAATGCGCTTGCTAAAAATTAACTGCCTAACAGAATAACAAAAATTGTTGAGCTAAAACTAATCCTGATACACACAGTTTGACTTTTGGTCAAACTGTCATTCTACTGCCTAATTACAGTCTATACCAGAATAACAGAATCGTAAACACAGTTTCAATTTTCAAATGTTGGTCGGCCGAGATGCTTCTTGGTAATCTTGTACATTGTCCAGTTGAGGTAGAACTGGAGTGCTCCATTACATTCCTATTAAAAGCGCTTATATATTTTTAAGAAATAAGAATCTAAATCATTTTATCTTCAGCAAGTATAATTTCTTTGGCAACTGTATGTGGCTTTTCAAATAGGCATTGAAAAGGGATTGTTTGAACTTTGAACTAATTAAGGCTTAATTTTTCAAATGTCAACCAATATCGACAAATAATACGTCTTTTAGTTATAGATGACACCGTCTTTTTGAGCATTTCTACACCAGCCTAAAAAATGTTAGTATTTGATAAAAAAAACTTAATATATTTAATAGTGAAAGAAAAAATACTCAATAACAAAAATTTAACTTGTATTATCAATATTTTCTTATTCTCTTACATGCAAAATATCCCTTACACGTTATATAAACTCATAAAAACTTTCTACATACTCTACTATCACTAAATAACATTTAATTCTCTCATTAACTCTCTCTATTTTCTACACACGTTTTTCAACTTTCAAGACATCGTAGAAAACCACAACATGACTTCTAGAGAACTCCAATACAATCATGACAGTTCTAGAGAGTTTTAACAATTAATTAATACATTTGATCAAGTAATTAAGTTTATTAATTTCTAACAAAAAGAATATGCAATAAAATAAATTAATAATATGCATGGTCAGCTCTCTCATTTTCAGAGATGGAATTGAAGACTAATCAAGGAGGAAAAGATGTAAGAATTTGAAATGCCACCTCCAAGCCTCCAACTTAGATGGAAAAAGACTGTAGTATAAAAGTAAATGATAAAAGGGTCTACAGCACATAATTTCAACTTAACATGTATTGAAAACTTGTAGCAGCTACCAACTTAACATGTGTTGAATTGTACAATGCTGGTAATGATGATGTCGAAAATTTACGAACATTGTAGGCAGACATTAACTCACGAACACTTCTGTATGCAAAAATTTTCGTAGGGAACCGATAGAATTAAACAGTCGAAAATTATTTGAAATTTTGACTAGCACGATGACCCAAAACGGAATATAAAATGGAAATAAAACGGGCGAAAGAAAGGGCCGAATTTGAATGGACCAGATCTTACCTTGGGGATAACAGGCCACATTGGGCCACATTTTTCTCAGGAAAGTGCGTCCATCTATTTGGATAATTAGTTATGTCAAGTTGAAATAAAGCAAACCTAAAAAGATAGTTATTAGATTTGCTTCAACTGAAGAACTCAAATTGTTGAACCGATCTATGTTACGAGTAGTACAAGTATATATAAATTTTGAAAATTTCAAATTTATTTAGTACAAAATCAAGCGGCAAAAAGATAAATAAAGTTTTATAAGTTATTCAATGTATTCAATTTTCATTAATTTTTTACCGCTTGACTTTGTAATAAATGAATTCGAAAATTTCAAAATTTTGTATGTACATACATCACTCGTAAAGTAGATGAATTTGAACAATTTGAATTTATCGTTTAGAACTAAATCTTCTTAGTGAGCATAATACACACTAGCTTTGCTCGTGTTATCTCTTCTATAACAAAGCTCATATTGAATTGCCAAATTACACCTCTTTAAAAAAAAATGGTTACAATTTTTTTATAAATCCCTGAAGAATGAGCTTTTGTAAGAAATAAAAATATATGTCACTTTTTAGAATTTCTTGGGCAACTATATATATGTAGCTTTCCAAACATGCATTGAAAAAGTGTTGTATGAACTAATTAAGGCTTAATTTCTTTTTTCCAAACAGTCATTCTTACTGCTCCAAATGTCAACTAAGATAAAAAAAAATATATGACTTTTTGTGCATTCCTTAATTCGCCTGCCAAAAAAGTAACATGAAAGAAAATAAATGAATAATATGGTCAGCTCTCTCATTTTCAGAGATGGAAATTGATGCTAATCAAGGAGAAAAAGAGGTGAGGATTTGGGGTGCTCAAGCCATCGGTTTGGTTGAAACCGAACTAAAATAATCAAACTAAAATTTTCTTCAGTTTTCAAAAATAGAACAAAACTGAATCGATTAAACTTATAAGCCGATTAAGAACCGAACAAAACAAACCGAAGTAAATTTCGGTTAGTTCGGTTTAAACCGAAGTAAACATATTAATATCATTATTAACGAAAATTACACATGTTCATACACAAGTTGTTCAATTCCCTACAAAATATGTAGATGTTCTAAAATATTTAAACTAAAATAAAAGAAATGAAGTAATGATTGAACCAAACAAAATATAAACCATAGTTGACTCAATAAAATTCGGTTGGTTCGGCTTAGTCGGTTTTGAAAAGTCTAACCAAACCAATCCATTTAAACCAAAAAACCGAACAAATCGAACCGTTTGAACACCCTAGTGAGGATTTGAGATCCGTATGCGGTATTTCCAAGGAAAAATACTGGAGTACATTGTAAGGCCCTATTGGCTATTAGGAAGCATCTCAACTGAGAATTTGTGGGATTTTCAATCCGGTAAAAAATGTTTTCAATAATATGTTCTTCCGGAACTAACCAGATTCAGGCAACACTATTTTTCTTTAACAATTTCCATCAATTTTTATTTAAATTTAAATAAATGATAAAATTTATTTAAACAAATGAAAAAATTTACAACATATTATTGATCTAAATATTTTAATAATCATTTTTTATTTTAAATATATAAGAAAATTTAAACAAATATACATTTTTTTTTAAATAAATCAAGATTTCTCATAATTAATTTCACAATACAACTGAACATTTATTTCAGCACATCATCATAATTATTTCCATGAAGCTCATGAATATGAGTTTTTTTTTTTTTGAAATTATGGATTGAGGGTCAAGACACTCAACACACTTTCAAACTCTTATTTATTATACTATAGAAGATTTTCTCACTTTGTGGGTTTCGAACTCACGACCTCTCACATGAGAGCCATGTGTTTTTGCCACTAGACCAAAAGCAAGTTCTTATGAATATGAGTTTTTGAATCTATAAAATCCTACATCGCATAATCACATGACAAATTTCGATATTTCGCCTATTTTTACTTGCTCGTTCATATTGAGCTCAGGTTTGACGCTCCGTCTACCGAAAATTTTATTTATACCATATTTAAAAAAAAACAATTAACTACTTTTTTTTACAGTATTCAATTTATACCACATACGCCAATTGAATTGACAGACCAAAAAGAGGGGGTCTGCCAATTGGCGTACCCAAAGTAGGGTCTGCCAATTAAGTCAGCGGGCCCCCCCTTTTTTTTAAACATAAATTCACTTAACAGTGGGAAAGGAAGAAAAAAGAAAAGGTCCGCTAATTTAATTGACGGACCTTTTTTTTTTAGTCCACCAATTGACATAGTAAGTGTGGAATTTCGAGAAAAAAGTGATTAATTGATTTTTTTTTTTTAAATATGTTACAAATAAAAATTTCTGCTCCGTCCATAAAGTTTGAAACGAGCAGTCCTTGAATAGAAGGTCTAAAACACACATCTACAAAGGTACCTATGAGGCCCTTGATAAACATGCATAAAAATTAGGAGCTAGTCTGACTACCTCCAACCGATTACTTGTGCCAGTAAACATTGATATCGTGTCCCATAATTTTTGCCTAGTTCTTTTAGCCCATGGAGAAAATAAAATTGAAGATCGCTCATAAGTAAATTCAACACCATACGCTGGAGCCTGGAGGTAAGAAAGTGACAACCCAGAACCACTGCAAGGAAAAAAAAAGAAAGAAGAAAAAGAAGAAGAAAGAAAGAGAAAATGAAGCAGCAGCCAGCAGCTTTTAGATGTTCTGTAAAGGACAAAATTAGCTTCTCTTTTTTCTTTTTTCTTTTTTTCTTTTTCAATTCTCGATGACCGGTTGCTCCTTTGGAAACCGGCAGTTTCCTCTGGTGACAGACTCCAATTCAATTTATATCCTCCGATACAAAAAACGGACGGCTCAAAAATCCAGTCCTCATAAAATAATTTTTGTACGTCCTCCTAAGAATAAACACTGTAGGACGAGTTTGACTAAACCATTTTATTATGGGAGCAGCTTGGTTCCGATGCCCATCGGACTCAAACTGAGTTTGAAGGGTTCCATAACTGTTTGATCCGCTTTAAGATATGTATGCATCACTTTAATATCTGTGTTATTTGCTTTAATATATGTGCGCACGGATTTTGAAGTCGATCGGACGGTTATGGAACCCATCGAACTCAGTTTGAGTTCGAAGGGCATCGGACCCAAGCTGCGCCCTTTTATTATTGGGTCATTGGAAATTTGGAATAGACGAGGGCTCAAATGTCTCACTGTTTTCGTGCTTCAGTTATATCTTACATTTTTATCTTTATTTTCAAAGTCCAAACAGATGATTCGAATTATTTGATATGATCTTCATATTAAAATATGCTTGGAGACCAACTTTTAATTACCTTTGGTCATGGCTATTTTTAAGAAAGTTGCTAGCTAGAGTATTTACAACTGGCGTTAGTTGGCGTGTACAAGTTTTTAAATCTAACATTTCAATTCTTATACATAGCATATCAAGAAGAAAAAAACAATAACGTAAATATAACTCAAAAGTACTTCATCATTTATATCATTTTAAAAAGAAAATCAAGTAGAATAAGTTTGTAGTTTTAGATTAGCAAAATTTCTTATAAATTGTCAGAAAAAATGAACGAGATTGACGAGAAAGAAAATAAAAGAGGGGGTGCAAGTTTTTAAAATGCTTAAAGTGTAATCTTTATATTTAACATTGGAAGTATTTGAAACTAGCATACCAAAAATAGAAAAATAACAACGACACAAATATAACTCAAAATTACTTTATCATGGATCTCATTTGGAAAAAAAAAAATTAACTAAAAGAGGTTCGTAGTTTTTAATTTGTATTTTTTTTCAAAATAGCTAATTATTTTTCATTAATCGCTTAGCAGTATCATGTCCGTTTGACGAGCACATACTGTTATTTACAACATTTAATCTAACTTCCTCATTCGTCAGTAAAACATCGATTCCATGGTTAAAGAAAAAAAAAAACACATTTAAATTTCAAAAGGATGCTGACATTATAGCACAACACTCACGGGTAATGAAAAAACACATATAATTTCAAAATGGTACGGAAATGTCATTTTAGAGCAATACACGTTTATATTAATTTCAAAATGGTCATGTCATTTTAATTAGCAGTGAACAAAAACTATAGTCATGAACAATGTTAAAAAGTCTCCTGTAGTAGCCGACTAATTGACTTAGCAAAACATTTCTCCTCACACAATAAACACATGCATATATAAGTTCCCAAATTCAAACTTATAAAGGTGGATATGTAATACGCCTTGGTCTTTATGTCATGCTGAAACTGCCCTATCAAAAGGTGACCAATAGAAATTTCGGCTGTAGTTGTCTTTTATTACCTAATCAAAGGGAAACCGACTCCACTGCTCTCCAAATAGAGGAGCAGGACTTTTATTTTAAATCTAACTATTTATCTGTATTAAGATTTGTGCAAAAATTTCAGCAGTTAAATATAGAATTATAGAATTCTACACTCCTATTTGGAGAGCAACGGAGTCAGATCCAATCAAAGATGATTTAATACTTTTATATAGTTTATACATGAATCGAATTATAGTTATCTTTGTCAAAGAAAATAGAGTAGGTTCGATGAGCATCCGACCTACTTTTGGGTCCAATGTAATTTAATACCGTCCGATTAGCTTTAAATTCTACACAGACGAAAATTGAAACAGATATGTACGAATTTAAAGCGAAGTGCACACATCTTAAAGCGGATCGAACTACTTTTGGGTCCAATAAAATTTAATACCGTCCGATTAGCTTTAAATTCTACACAGACAAAAATTGAAACAGACATGTACAAATTTAAAGCGAAGTGCACACATCTTAAAGCGGATCGAGCGGTGATTAAAAACCCATCAAACCAAAATAAGTCCAATGTACATTGGACGTACTCTTCTCTCTTTTGCCAGAAGATTCGATTTCATCTTGTTTCGTCAATTTTAGCCGAAACTGTCAGTTTCGAACGGGAAAATAGTAAAAATAATATAAAAAAAATTAAGATTTGCGGTCCCCGCTGGCCGCAACCATCCAATATAATGCATAGCAAAATAATATATTTTTATTAGATCGTAGAATCTTAGGAATGTCAACAAATCGAACTTGAGCAAGCTATACTTTTTTTTTTTTTTGATGAAAGGCCCTTCTATTACTATATAAATAAAAGGGTACAAGTGCTAAAAAATTACAATCTCATAGCGGTATCGGATCCTATCAAATTGGTAATTTTATCGAATTGAACTGGCACGAATCAAACTATAGTTTCAAATTTATAAGTTGGGTTGAGTTTAATTTGTTAAGGATTTGAAATGATTTCAAATTAAGAGTAGAACTAGGGTGCTCCTAAGTTCACCAAGCCTCTTGTGAACTCAACTACCGTTGAAAGCCTTCTACTTAATAACTGATGCGTCTACATGTGAAAATTTTAAAGTTTCGAATTAATTTAATATAGAGTCAAGTGGTCAAAAGGAGTCCAAAAAATAAATGTATTAAAATTAATTTATAAAGCTTAAACTTTTGACCACTTGACTGTATATTAAATTGATCTGAAATTTTAAAATTTTCATATATAGACGCATCACTCATTAGGTAGAAGAATTTCAACGGCTTGAATTCATCGTTTAAAATCGATTCGATATATTTTAAAGTTGAGTTCACAAAGAGACTTGGTGAACTTAGGAGCACCCTAGTTCTACTTTCAAATTAAACACTTAAATTAACCATGGACTCTAGGAATTCAGATCCCCTAAAGTAACCCAAATTTTGTGTTTGGATCAGGACCGTCAAATCTGATCTGCTACAAATATTAGAGGGATCATGTGCGTTCTATATCGAGATAGATTTACACGAATTATGTTCGGAAGATCTGAATCAAAACTCAAAACTTGAGTTACTTTAGCGGATCCGGACCCAGATTCGAGTTGACTTGAGTAGTTGAATTAATAATAAAAAAATGGAAATTGAAGTAAAGAAGAAAAATCAAAATTTGAAGATATACTTTTGTCGTAAATTAAAAAAGACTTAGATTGCACCGACAAAGTTTTAATTGAACCTCAAAATTAATAAAATGAGCCGGCCTATTTGAAATGAGTTTGATTCGGTTCAAGTTTAATACGTGAGTAATTGACTAATTGAGGTCAATAAGTCAATTATTTAAAAGTTGAAATTCATTCGAATAAACTAATTACAAATAATTCAGCAATTTTCCCTCCCCCACCAACACCGTACTCTAGATAGACTTAAGTTTGCGTCCGATGAGTTCCATAACCGTCCGATCCGCTTTAAAATTTATGCGCACGGATATTAAAGCAGACGTGTATGGATATTAAATCCATTGAATTCAGTTTGAGTTCGATGGGTATCGGACCCAAGCTCATCTCCTCTAGATAATATCTCTCTGGCTAATAGATGGATTTTGTAACTGATCAAACCTCAACACTTTCAAATTTAACAAAAAAAATTGAGTTTGGATCCAGACTGTCTAATCAGAATCTTGATAAACTAAAGGGGTCCTGTAAATTCTATCTCGAACTGAATTAGTTCGAATTTTAATCAGATGGTCTAAATTCAAACTCAAATTTTAAGTTACTTAAGGAGATCTGGAACCAACCCTCATTTTCTTTTCTTATTTGTTGAATATAGACACGGGGCCACTTTATGTTGTTGTAGTTATCTTTTTGTCAGTCTTATTTCGGTTCATATTTAAACAGAGACAGTACAAGAAATTTTAGATAGGGGCTAAAAAATAACATGTAAAAATATATTAATGTAGTAGACGGCATTTTAATTCAAATTTTTCGACAACCACAAAAAGCAATTTTAACTATTAGACTGCAAGCCAATATTTGATATTTTATAAGAGGATTGAACTATATAAAAACTTAGAATTAAATTTTAAACAAGAAGAAATTTAATTAAATTTTAATATACATAATTAAAAAATTTAGAATTATGAAATAACTTAGTACCTTGAGAGTATACTAAGATCTGCCCATGTATTTAAACCAATTGTTTCAAAAAACGAGGCTATGACAATTATACATATTTTTTTTTTCAAATTTAAACAATCAATTCAAACCAATAAACATGATCCTCGTATGAAAACATGCATGTATGAAGGCTAATTTTTACAATTATGTACTAGTTTTCAAATAAGTAAAAATTCATTACTCCCGGATAGTCTAGAATTTTTAAATAAAGTGATTTTCTACCTATTTATAAAATAATAAAAATATTAAAATTAATCTACAAGTAAATATTGATATGCATATGAACATGTATATAAAAATACTCTTTGAATCAACAGTGATATATGGGAACTGAATCCTCTGTCTTCTAGGAGGCATAATTTTTCTGTTCATGTGTTGTTGACACGTGGATATGTAGTAAAACTAAAAATCAATATTTAAATATTTAAAGCCGTTTGAATTCACATGTCAACTGCACTGGGAAAAAAAAATCCTGCCCCCAAAAAGCACGTAATCTCTTTCCACATTACGAACTGCTTTGCAATACATATGACGGGATAAATTTGGCCCCCACTTTATTCTATCTATTAGGAATTGTGCTGTGAAACAACAGTTTAAAATATATTTTGCACATTTGTATATACACGGCCTGTTTATTTATAAAGCGGCTGAGTATTTCCACGCGTACGCACATTCTGGGACAAATAGAGACCATTCTGCCTGTCAAAGAGACCGAGTGAATACAACTTTTTATAGACATCACGATTCACGATCAGCAAGCGGTTGATTGACATATATATAGAGTAATTTACAAATCCTTTTATCCTTCCAATACGTAAGCAAATGACCCGTACTAAATTATTTTCAACACGTGGATATATGTCTTTAATTTTTCTGTAATAACAAGTTCGGTTGTAATTATAAATAAGCAGAGGCGGACCTAAAAATTATAGATTAAAAGCTGAAATGTGAAAGTCAAATTGTGTAACCGTTAAGATTTGAACTCGTGTCTTTATAATCTAAAATGAAATTCTTATCTAATAAGTTACTAACAACACACATTTAGTATTTAGTATTTTATAAGACACTAAACCTATGTTGCATGGATACATGTACGAGTATTGTATCGGATACGATACGGATACAATGATATGGTAATTTAAAAAAATTATAGATACGATACGTATATTATATATTATTTTTTATTATTTAATTATTATTAATTCAACATTTGTTTTATATAAATTAAGTATAAAAAAGTTCAGAATAAACTAAGTATATATTAAGTATATTAGCTAAAAAAAAATGAGATTTTTGTATGGTCCAACTTATGGAGCACAACCTAAACATCCCTTAACTTGTATTAAAATTATCTATTAGCAAAAACAATGTCCTCTATGTAGAAAATCGCAGGTTCGAAACCCGAATTAGAGAACCCATTGTGGATATTAAATAGTTATATGGTTGAGTAGGGTTAAAATGTACCATTGATTTTGTGCTTCAACCATGCTCAACATTTTTATCTTCGTTTTTAAAGTCCAAACAGTCGATCCGAATAGCTCAACATGATCTTCAAACTAAAATGTACTTGGAGACCAAATTTTACATTTTTTGAAAAAAATTCACTATTTATTTAGATATGTACAAAATTTTAGTTTTGAATGGTTCAAAATTGTCTAAATATAGTTATTTTGTACATATCTATAAATATAATAAAAAGTTTCAAAAAATATAAAATTTGGTCTCCATGCACATTTTAACCCGAATATTTTTTTTTACCATCCCCATAATTCGTTTTAAATTAAAAACCACCCGAGACTGTTTTTCTACAAAAATACCACCCCCGCACAAGCATTGTGCGCACCTGCCTGGTTGGGTCCACACAAGCGTTTCGCGCACCCGGTCCGTGCAGGAATTTCGCGAACCAAGGGATCCGCACAAGGGTTTGGCGCACCAATAGGTCAGCACGGAAATTGACATACTTGCACGGATTTTAATGTAGCTAGCACGGATCTTGGTGCAATCAGATGGTTGTTATAAAATTGGATTTTGGGTCAAAGGCGCGTTTTGACCTTGGGACGCGTTATAAAATCAATTGGTGCCTGTCACATCAATTTTTTAATTCAAAATCTAATTTTATAAGGACCATCTGATTGCATCAAGATCCGTGCTAGCTACATTAAAATCCGTGCAAATATGTCAATTTCCATGCTCACCTATTGGTGCGCCAAACCCTTGTGCGGACTCCTTTGGTTCGCGAAATTCTTGCACGGACCGGGTGCGCGAAACCATTGTGCGGGGTGGTATTTTTGTAGAAAAACAGTCCCGGGTGGTTTTTAATTTAAAACGAATTATGCCGGTGGTAAAAAAAAAAAATTCCGCATTTTAACACGTAGTATAATTGGAGCACAAAATTGATAATGCATATTAACTCTGCTCTATGGTTTGACCTCCGACATTTACCAAAAAAAGATCGAATTCAGATCCTCTTAATTCTAGTGAAGTAACCCAAATTTTGAGTTGTAGATCGGGACTGTCTGATTCGAATCTGAGATAATCCATCCGGATCTGGAGTGCACACATTCCGAGAACGAATTCGAATCCCGAGACGATTCAGAGTGGCAGATTTCGAATCGGACGGTCTCGATCCAAAACCCAAAAATTGGGTTACTTCAGGGGATCCGGACCCTCCAAACTTCGCGTAAGATATAAAATTAGATACGCTGAAGATTAACCTGTATGGGTTGATTAGGATATTTAATTTTAGATATGGCAAAGTCAAGTTCAAGCTTTACTCAGAGAAGGCATGCCTAGATTTAGTAAAATATAATTTGTGTTGTCAAGTTTGCATATTAAACGTGCATTAATTGTTCTTTTATATTTTCCTTCCAACATTCACTTACCAAAAGAAATTAAACCAAATGGTTGCAATAAAATTCCAGGGGATCGCCCAACACCAACAAGTTATTCAACACAGGAAATGCTTCTCTGCTTTCAAACTATAGAACCATTTTTTTTTATTGAATGGCATCATTAAACATAAACCAATGTATTTTAACTACATGTGTATTTGGTTTTCAAATGTTACAGTAAATGATAAATTCATAGAGAACTTTTTTCTAATTATCTTTACTAATTGTCACACAAAATATTCATCTTTACAAATAAGTTCAGCTCAGTAAGGATCAGTAAGAACTTGAGCTTAATTTTAAAAGTTGTTAGATGGATATATATATATAAAAATACCCTAATTAAATTTAGAAAATTAAATTGACAGATTTGTTTTAATCAGAATTTTGCCCTCGGATTTTCTGTACTTTTGTTAGAGTAAAAATTTGAGATCAAGCCACTCAACTATTTAATATCCACAAAGAATTGTTTATTCCGGATTTCAAACATGTGACCTCCCAACACAGAGAGCATTGTCTTTGCCACTAGACTAAAAGCTCGTTCTTAATTTTTCGGTACTTTAATCTTAACATACATATTTTTGGTATTTAAAATACAATATTTCATTCTTAACATACCTATTTGTGGCACTATCTTAATTAAGAAGTAGATTGTCAACTGACGGTGGTTCATATTATCTGTTTTTTTCTTTTTCATTTTTTTTCTTGTTTTTATTTATGTGAATGTGACGTATGTGGTAGGAGTTGGAGAAGCGAATGCGGCATGTCCTTGAAAAACCAACTAATGATGGAGAAAATTTAACTAGTGGCTATCAAAACTGTTCAAAAGGAAACCGAAAAGGATCTCCAACTTGTACTTGATTGTGATTGCTCCAGGAGAGCCGATTTGGATTCTACTTGTGACGACCTAATAAAACCTTTCATACAGGGTTGCACATTTTTTTGACCGTCTTTGTTTTTTTTTTTTTTTTTTTTTTGCGGCTTTGGTATTTTTTTTTTTCCACGTGCTTTATTTAACTGGTAGATTCCTCTAATTATGCACTTTTTCAATAAATTAGTCAGCAGATTTTGGTCATAATGTGAAATTGTAGTAAAGATGGCAAAATCATGTTAAATTCAACCGCATGCAGCATGTAGTTTTGAAGGCTTCAAATTAGTATTTATATTGTTATTAATATTTTGAAAAAAAAGGAATGCAACTTGGAGACTGCCATGACATAATTGAATTCAGAGTAGGTCTGATGCCCATCGAACCTACTTTGGTTCGATAGCTGTAACGACCATTCGATCTGCATTAAGATTCGTGCGAACTAATTAAAACCAGTACAGGTATGTTTCAATTTCCTTACGCACAGATCTTAATACTAATTGTACGGTGTTAGAGCTAATTGGACCTAAAAGTAGGTCCCATGGGCATCGGACCTACTCCTATCTCGATATAATTTGGTAGAACTACAATATTTGTCAGATATTATTTTGATTTATAAAGGACAATCTACAAATTGACAATCTACAGTGCAGATCTATCGATTTATTAATTGCTTAGCCCTACCAAAAATCAAATTGACAATCTATAGTACAGATCTATCAATTTATTGCTAGTCAGTGTTTAAAAGTCCTATTTAAGTTGGTATTTAGAGTTTGAATTAAGAGCCACATTCAAAAGCAGGTGCAATTTGAAGTTATTTTGATTTTGTTATTTATCTACTTTCTTCTGTGGCATTCAACATCGCATACAGTGGAAGTACTTTTTGATGAATTATTATCGCTGCATGCTGTTTGCAAAGGAGAAAAATAAAGAAAAAAAAAAATACACAGAGAGAGGAAAATTCTTCTGTGGCATTTAATTTTTTAGTTTTCCTTAGCTTTTTTTTATGAAATTAAATAGTTAATAATCTTATTATATTATGTGAATAACTTTTAAAGATGATGTTTTGGCTCCCATATATTCAAATCTTAAGTTTGCTCTTACCTATAATTAATCTCTCACATTAAAAATATTATTTTACTCAGTGGACCAAAAACTAGCCGGTTCTCAAGAGGAAATTAAAAAAATTATACATGAAAACAGAGAAAAGGTGCTCAATATACTTCCAAGAAGAAAATAAGAACACAAAAATAAATAAATAAAACATCAATTATAAAATGTATTGGCAATTGGACATTCACAATATGATGCATGGTTAAAATTAATTGTCAAGCTAATGCATTATCAATGAATGACAACCTTTCAAAATTTACTAAGAATTTAAAATTAGTTATTACTCATTAAAATTAATATTTAATTATATTTTTCTATTTGTTATTTTTAAATGGTAAAATGTAATTATAAAATACATATGTTTATTTATTAAAAATTTAAGATTATTGAAACTAATTGAATTGTCTTGAGACTTTACCCACTGGTTTACGACACAAAAAAAAGCAATGGGACAACCTGATCTCAAAAATTAATTAAGTAACAAGGGTTCATCACATGATAGTAACTAAAAATGTTTTTAAATTAAACTGTATCAGGATACTAATTTACTGACGCTTTAACCATTTTTTTTAATTTATCTACTAAAATGGGAATTTAATTACGATATAAATTCAATTATTTACGTGACAAGATATCATTTATTTGTAAATATTACAGTGAATTTGGAAATGCGAGAACTTTAACAGATATGTTTGTAATTACAAAAAGTTTGCACGAGAAGTCCAATTAACTATTTCATTGCTTAAAGAATCACAAGATTAGTGCAGTACCACAAACTCCTGTCTTTTTTTGAAAAAACACATATTTAATTCTCAAAATAATATCTAAAAGATACTATTTGAGAAAAAAATCACATGAATCTAAACAATAAAAAATAATGAAATTGATTGGATGTGTACTATTTTTATGGTTGGTTGGACAGAAAATAATATTTTGATGGAAAATATCTTCAAAAGAAAATATAACAAAGTCGGCATGCAGTACAGATTAATTGGGTCAGATCAAGATCTCAATTTTAAAGAAAAGCTTTAAAAAGCCCAATATAAAAGGCCCCATCTCCTCATTTCAATTCCACCTCTATAAATAGGACCACATGTACTTGACATCCTCAACACAAAGCCACCTCTCTCTCTTCCAACAGTCAACACACACAAGTTTCTAAAGAACTATAACAATAAATTCAATGGAGCAACCTCAAATGGAGAAAATGGAGGGGAAGGTGACCGCCACCGTGCACTTGGCAACGGTCGATCAGGCTTGGACCTTGCTGTCGAACTTCTGCGACTTCCACAGCTGGCACCCGGGCGTTAAAATTTGCTACAAGAAAAGCGGGACGGTTGGTGTACCGGGTTGTATCCGGTACTGTCAGGGCCCCGACAAGGAGGACGACGTGCCGGCCGATTGGGCCGACGAGGAGCTTCTCTCTTTTGATCCCATCGGCCATGCTTTTAGGTAGGTAAATTAATATATACTTTAATTTGCCTTGCAAAAATAAAAATAAAGGGAAAAACAGAAAAAATATATATATATTTTGTTGTCAACGGTCTTTTACGAATAATTAATTGCGACTTAATTAATTATTCTAAAACTGCATTGTGTAAAAACCAAGATTTAAGTTTAACCATATTTTATTTATTTATTGCATGTTGACCATGATCTATATATATATTCCATGGAGTATCCAGTAAAATAAAGGCCTTAACTGGTTTCATAAATGCTTTTGCTCCATTAATTCATGAAAATAAATGAACATTTAATTATATAACGTCCCCATTATTAAATTTCCTTACCATCCTTCTGTTATTTTGTCCTTTTCTTCTTCTTCTTTTTTTTTTTTTTTTTTTTTTTCAAATTTCTGAGCTACAGTACAATTTACAACGGTCATATATATATATATGTTGATGAAAAACAACTTGCATATATTATATATTAATTAACCGCGCGCCATTTTGTTGTTGATACAATTATATAGGTACAAAATGATGGAGAAC
Organism: Carex arenaria; assembly: GCA_964058825.1. NCBI lineage: Eukaryota > Viridiplantae > Streptophyta > Magnoliopsida > Poales > Cyperaceae > Carex > Carex arenaria. The sequence goes on along the minus strand of CAXKVW010000456.1, from coordinate 551,681 downwards.
AATATGGGGTTTGGTCAATTTACGGCGACATTTAGGGTTTTAAACTGGAAAAAAGAGGGTTTAAATGACGACAAAGGGTGCAAACTGGAATGGTCGTTTGAAGGAGAGCCGATAAAGGGAACGACCAAGGAAGCATTGATTGCTCGGTTGCAAGCTGGCCTTATAGGCATGGCAACTAGAGTCGATGATGTTATATCACAACTACCTACAGACAAATTAATGAATTGATAATAATACATGAATGCAAGTCATCTTGCATATATATATGCTTTCATGTTTCTTACCATGCATGTCATATTGTGTGAAATGATATATATATATATGAATATGACTGTGTTATATTTATATGACATATTGTATGTGTGAAATTTGGAAATAAATTAAAATTAGTTCTTCATAACGTTGTTTTTTTTGTTGTTGGTTAAATCATTAATTAAGTTTCACGCATTATTTAATTAATAATTAAGATGGACACACATTCAATTCATGGATTAAGTGTGCAAAAAGAGAGAATATTTTCATCGGATCGAGGTTATAAAATCAGGATCGTAATTTCCATAATTAATTAATAACCTATGTATAGGGTTGACCTTGAACTTCGTAAAAACTAAAAATTAAGCCGTTCAATTATTATATATAGTCCATAAATATTTAATTCATACATTGTATAGTTATTCGTTATACACGCACGTCTCCTATCTCAAATTCACATGAATGCCTCATAGTACATGTATATTATATTATTATATTAATGCATCATGGACCTCATGGCCCCTCTGGGTACAGGCTAAAACATAGGAGAATTCATTGGAAATAGCTTATATTTGCCAACTTAATTCCAAGTCTGTATATATAAAAGGGTTTTGATTCATCTACCTGCTTGGAATTGAAATCTGCTCATTCGTGAACAGTGTTAAATCTCTGAAATTCTGAATCCAGCCGTCTAGTTTTTTCTATACATGCAACTCGATACAGTTGGTTTTTTTTTTACACTAATCTCGAAATAGCTCGACGGTTGGATTTGGAAAAGCAGGGATTTCATGAACACTGTTCACGAATGAGAATTTCAGCAGATTCGTTTCGTCCTGCTTGTGCAATTTAATATGAGATGCATTTTGTCATCACTCACAAGTCACAACCATAGTGACAAATCAAAAGTCCAGGTTCGGTTCGGCGGGGTCAAAAATTCGTAATTCAGGTATAATTCGGTATAACAAGGATGAAAAAAAAAACTCCTCGAAAACAAAAAAATTGGCTTTTTTCCGCATTTTTATAGCAAATAATTCGTCGATTCGCGTTTTATTAGCAAATAAAACGTATTATACATTTCTACGCGTTTTATTTGAAATTCGGTTCGAATATGTCAAAAAAAACGAATTAATTGTGAATTAATCACGAATTCTGTGACTATGCTCACAACCAAGGTACTTTTTTTTTGCCCAAGGCAATTAGCACGGTCCCAAATTTAACCAACTGTAATTTTGCTATATGCATGGTTTTGTCCTTATCAGAGGGATCACTTGACTTGTGTTCTGCAAATTATTAGGATGATTTTTTTTATTTTTTAGTTCACAACACACATGCATAATGAGGATTGATAATTTGTTGAACAAGCAAACACTAGCTTTGAACTACCTATACAATTAAATGGGTTAGAATTTATTGATGCCCCCTTATTTTGATAATTTTTACAGTACAAATTATGCCAAGGAAAATTTTGAAAAATTGGAAAAAAAAAATATTAAAAACATGTTGTCTTCCTTATAGATTGATTGTGCATCAATTTTCATACAATTCTCAAAATCTTTTAATGTTCCATCAGATGTCGTTAAATGTGGACCGTTGCAATTTCATGTCATTTAATAAACGGTGGAACTTGCATAAAATTTTATTATTTGTATGCATATGAAGTGTATAAAAAATAAATTATATTTTACTTGTCGGATTTGAAAATTATAATTTATTTTCATAATTATCAAAATTGTTAAAACTAATTTGATGTCAATAGATTCTGAAATTTTTATTTATACGTACCATATTAAAAAAAAAAAAACCATTTCACTATTTTTCTGGAGAATTCCATATATACCACGTTCGCCAATCGGACCCCTTTTTTGTTTTTTTTTACAAAAAATAATTTTTTTTGACGAAAATTAATTTTTTTTTGTTGATCCACCTTTTTTTTCATTGAGTGAAAATTAAATCTTTTTGTATTGTTTATGTTTAATTGTTATTTTGAATATATCGTGTGTTTGAAATGTCATTTGTCAATGAATAACTATGATATATTAAAAAATTTCTTTTTTGACAAACGACATTTCAAACACATGATATATATAAAATTTTGATCCGACAAAATAACGATATTTACAAAATTACTATGATATTATCGGAAGTACAAGCTCTTTCATCATATATATGCACAATCAGTATTCAGGACTGTACGTACCATAGGTCCCATATATACATTGGTACCACAAAGGAAGCAATAAAAAAGCGAACAATTAATAATCAATGCACGTTATATTAATTAGGAATAATTGAGAGAGTCAGAAGGTAGGGTCAGATCGGATCGAACCTAGATCCTGGTCAGATCGAGAAAGGGCTTAAAAGTTCAGGCTTGACATTTTCTACCCGGTCATATTACATGTAATATTACCGAGTACAAAAACAAGGCCAAGAGTAAGATTAAACAAAATGCCATGCGTGCCAAAAAAAAAAACTAACATAATTGAAATCAAGAAATATGCTTTAGTAAAATTACACAAGGTCATTATCTGCCATCCTCAAAAATGGTGTTCTAGTTGTGTATCGCTCTGCTGCCATGCGTGCATATAGATATAATCAAGGACAGAATCAGTCTTTCTGACTACAAGAATCAAACGTGAATAAGATCAATTTTACAGTAACGTAGCATTTTATTCTAAATTATATAGAAAATTAAGTATAAATACAAGAATTTTGAAAATAAATGAAGATTAATTGATTCTATTGACAAAAAATCTTTGTAGCTCCGCCTATGGATATATATAGTGCGGTTCAAACTGAAGCCATTGCGCTGCTGGAATCCATGAAACGCATAGCAGCCATGTTTTGGAGGCTGGGAATTGAGGAATGTGCCTTTTTTATCGGATTGTCAATCTTTGGTAAATTGGTGCACTGCACTGCAGCCTCGGCCTCCATTACAAGTTGACTGGACATGTAGGCCATATGTTATCAAGTATATATATAGAGAGAGAGTAGAACTAGGGTGCTCTTAAGTTCACCTATCCTCTTGTAAACTTGACTCTAAAATATATCGAATCGACTTAATTAAACGATGAATCCAAACTGTTGAAATCCTTCTACCTAATGATTGATGCGTCTACATGTGAAAATTTTAAAATTTTTCGAATTAATTTAATATAGAGTCAAGTGGTCAAAAGTTTAAGGTTTATAAATTAATTCATTTTTTGGACTCATTTGACCACTTGACTCTATATTAAATTAATTCGAAATTTTAAAATTTTCACATGTAGACGCATCAATCATTAGGTAGAAGGATTTCAACGATTTGGGTTCATCGTTTAATTAAGTCGATTCGATATATTTTAGAGTCAAGTTCACAAGAAGTTGGGTGAACTTAAGAGCACCCGAGGAGGGATCCAATTACACCATTTTTTGACACATCATGACATTGTTTTTTTATAGGTTAATTTTGCGATTTCAAAATCCAGATAGTCGATCCAAACCGTTCAACATGATTAATATCCTAAAATGTGCTTGGAGATCAAATTTTATATTTTTTTGAATTTTTTTACTATTTATTAAGATGGTTACAAAATCGCTATTTTTCAATGGTTCGAAAACAGTGATTTTGTAACCATCTTAATAAATAGTAAAAAAATTCAAAAAAATGTAAAATTTGATCTCCAAGCACATTTTAGTATATCAATCATGTTGAACGGTTTGGATCAACTATTTGGACTTTGAAAATAGTAGGTGTCAAAATGTGTCAAAAAAAAAATGTGTAACTTGGTCCCTCCTCATATAGATATATATATGTATGTGTGTGTGTGTGTGGTGTGTGTGTATATAGTATAACTAGGGTGCTCCTAAGTTCACCCAACCTCTTGTGAACTTGACTCTAAAATATATCGAATCGACTTTAAACAATAAATCCAAACCGTTGAAATCTTTCTACCTAATGATTGATGCGTCTACATATGAAAATTTTAAAGTTTCGAATTAATTTAATATAGAGTCAAGTGGTCAAAGGAGTCCAAAAAATGAATGCATTAAAATTAATTTATAAACCATAAACTTTAGACCACTTGACTCTATATTAAATTAATTCGAAACTTTAAAATTTTCACATGTAGACGCATCACTCATTAGGTAGAAGGGTTTCAACAGTTTGGATTCATCGTTTAAAGTCGATTCGATATATTTTAGAGTCAAGTTTACAAGAGGTTGGGTGAACTTAGGAGCACCCTAGTTCTACTATATATATATATAGAGTGATGCTATTATGCATTGCAAATTAAAAGGCCTCTTTTAATTCGCGCTCATATCGCGGTTTTCAAAGTTCAAATAGCCGATCCGAACCGTTAGATGTGTTCTCCATATTGAAATGTGCTTGGAGACCAAATTTTATATTTTTTGGAATTTTTTTACTATTTATTAAGCCACTTTGAAAATCGCTGATCCAACGGTTTCACTGTTCATTATGAGCCACCGTTGAATCAGCGATTTTCAAAGTGGCTTAATAAATAGTAAAAAAATTCCAAAAAATGTAAAATTTGGTCTCCAAGCACATTTCAATATGGAGAACACATTTAACGGTTCAGATCGGCTATTTGAACTTTGAAAACCGCGATATGAGCACGAATTAAAAGGGGCCTTTTAATTTGCAATGCATAATAGCATCACTCTATATATATATATATATATATATAATTATATATGGAATATGTTAAAAATCAACAAAAGTTTCAAGTGGCAAAGTCGTGGTAGGAATGTAGGATGAATGGGTGGATTCATGTAGGCCATATTTTCCCCCTGTTTAATCATTTGATGTTACTGTAACAGGATTTGGGGTGGTCATTTTGATAATTACAAGGTATGTTCCTGCAGTGCACCAGTTAGTGGGTTTTTTTACTGGTATTATAATGTGTCTACGGGCTTTTGAAATACAAAAAAAATTTGTATATTTTTGTAAGATAATATTAAATATAATTAAAGATTATATTATGTACTTGTTTACTAATTATTTTCAATAAACTACAAATATATATTTATTTGAAGTTATCATACATGCAGCTACCGTATACGACATATATGTCTTCATATTTAAATTAAATTGCGGCAAATAATTTAAAATAAAATAAAATAAAAAAACTTTAACAAAAAGGAAGTCCAGCCAAGCTACTAATACAAGTATATCATGACATATACTTACAGATCAAATTTAAAATTTCCATATTCGAAATATCGAGTTAATTTGCTCATTAAATTGGCTATACATTAATAAACTTGTAGTGTACAATTTTTTTCTATTTTATAATTTTTTACTACTCTTTATAATTTGTGAAAGATGCATGGTCCTTTTTAACACACTAATAATACATCAATATGCGTACAAAATCTTCATTTTTCAACCCGGATCCTCTTTCTTCCTTTTCAACGGAAGCAGCTTGGGTCCGATGCTCATCGGATTCAAACTGGGTCCGATAGGTTCCACCACCATCCGATGCATCTTAAGATCTGTGCATATTCGCTTTAATATACGTGAACACGAATTTTAAAGCAGATTGGACTGTTATGGAACCCATCGAATCTAGTTTGAGTCCGATGGACATCGGACCCAAGCTCGTCCCCTTGTCAACCCGGATCATACAATTTAAAATGGAAAGGAGTAATTTACTACATATAATTTGCTGAGGGAGATGTTAATTAGCTGAAAGATGTGATTTACAGGAGATTAATTTACCATGGCAAAATAACACAAGTTGAAAAGGAATTATACAAATCAGAATTGGACTCTGCTGTTTTTTTTTAGAGAAAAGTATGATTCTGCTTTTCGGATCCTAATTATTCAAAAAATTTAATTCACGTATCTCGATAAAAAAAACTTTTTCATGTACAAATTCCAATAAATTTGAATAGTTGGAATTGAAAAAGTAAAATTCTGTTTTTCTCTGAGATACGACTAATAGCTTAAACATGTAACGTAATATGATACGACTAATAGTCTAATAGTGATCTTCTTCTTTTTGACGTAGAGGGGGCCGGGTTGATTTTATTGACAAGTCGGTGATGTCAAAGCCGTACACCGTCCTTTCAATTCCATCAAAATCGATCTGAACCGACAAAAATAGCCTGTCATATCGCCCATCATATTAAATGTAGCCTGACAATTTATTTCTGTCTGATTCGAAATTCGAAATAATAAGTCCGACCTTCACCTCTTCCACCATTTCAAATCAACCAGAAATTCAGATCTAGGTTAATATTTCTGAATTATACAACTATGTTTAAATCTTATTCGAAATAATTGAGTGCTGTCAACGACTCACTCGTTTATTTCTTATTTATCACATAAATGCATGCATTGTGACAACACTTGCCAACATATATATAATCTAAGTAAAGCTAAATTGTGTTATGCTCACCAACAAAATTTGATGAGTATAAACTTCAAAATATATTGAATTGATTTTAAACGACAAATTCAAACTGTTAAAATCTTCACGAGTGATGTGTGTAATTCAAAAATTTTGAAAATTTTGAATTCATTTAGTGTAAAATCAAATAGTAAAAAAATGATGCAAAATAAATACATTAAAATAACTTATAAAACTCCATTTTCATTATTTTTTTTACTGCTAATTGACTTTGTAGTAATAAGTTTGAAAAATTCAAAATTTGCATCTACACGCATCACTTGTGAAGTATGTCAGTCTCAAATAAGCTATCTGAACTGCTCAACATAATATCCAAATAAGTTATCCGAACTGCTCAACATAATATTCCTATAATTTCATATTTGTTTATTTACTAATTTCTTAGATAAGTACAGAGATTTTGCATCTATCTAAAAAATAGAGTTAAAAAGTTCCAAAAAAACATAAAATTTGGTTTCGAAGTACATTTTAATATGGTGATCATATTCAGCAGTTTAGATCATCTATTTGAACTTAAAAATAAAAATAAGAATGTGACACACACAAAATTAATGGGACATTTAAAACCTAGTCATGGTGTCTATATATGTATTTCTAGACGCCGTTACTTATAACTAGACTATATTATTAATTTTAAATTGAACTAAGTCTCTTTCTAGGAAAAGTAATATTTGTCATTATTCAGACTAACTTGATGATTTTTTAGTTGATGCAACTTTGATATATAATGTCTCCATATCAATGTTAAGAGCATTATATTGTTCTAAATTTCAATAATCTCTCCTTGAAATTGCCCATGTTATGTAGGGATGGCAATCGGCATTAGGCAATAGGGTTGTTGGATTTGTGTCATGTCCTATATCACGTCCTTCGTCTTAAATTTTACGTCCGGCTCGCTGGATCTTGTCAAGGAATCAAACAATATATCATATTCTCAAATCTCAACCATGCTCCACTAGATCTATGAATTTTTTTTATCCGTAGAAATCAAAGAAAAAGAAGAGAGACAAAGTACATTAAAATTTTGATGGGTAATAAAATCAGTAAAACTCTATCCTAAAACCAGTTTGTTTTTTTTATTCTTTTTTTTTTAGTAAATATAATTATTTTTACGAAAATAAATAGAATATCTTAAAATTTAGATATAATAGAAACATTACATCTATTGTTTGAAAAACTTTACATATTTTACTAGAAATCTAATAAAAGAATTCCCTCCATCTATACATCAGATTTTTTAAAAAAAACTAAGTTTGGATCGGTAGAACTCCTACCGATCCAAACTTTTTGATTTTTAGGATTCAGTAGGAATTTTACCATTCTTACTATCTATCAAAATTTTGATGTACTCTTTATGTTTCTTTCTCTTCTTTTTCTTTGATTTCTACGGATAAATTTTTTCCCTAAATCTAGGTGTTCAATTTTTTTTTTAATAAAAAACATTGTCAATAATATTTAATAATATGTTTTTTTTTTTTTGGAGTCAGGCTCCGCTACTTATATAAAATACCAGAGCATATATTTATAAGTCATATATTTGTTTTCAACGTTCAAACGACAAATTCAAACCATTCAGACCAATATTCTTCTTGAGAGCTTTATTGACATATAAAATTTTAAATTCATTGACTATCAAGTCAAGCTGTCAAAAAATAAAAAATTTGTATGCATATTGATGCATTATAGGCATGTCAAAAAGGACCAGCTTTCACGAATCATAAAGAGTAGTAAAAAATTCTAAAATAATAAAAATTGGTATACTACAAGTTTAATATATAGCCAATATAACAAGCAAATTAATTCGACATTTCGAATATGAAAATTTAAAATTTGACCCGTAAGCATATGCCTAATATACTTGTATAAGTAGCATAGCCGGATTCGCTTTCTTTAAGTTTTTTTTTTTTTTTTTATTTTGAATTACTTGTCGCAATTTAATTTAAATATGAACAAATCCTATGTTGTATATACGGTAGCTGCATATATGAATAAATACATATTTGTAGTTTATTGAAAATAATTAGTAAACAAGTACATAATATAATCTTTAATTATATTTAATATTATCTTACAAAAATACAAATAAATATATAAAAATATATTTTTTTTTTTTGTTTTTCAAAATCACGTAGGGATATTATAATACCAGTAAAAAGACCCACTGACTGGTACGCTGCATTTTATTACAAGGTAAGTTCTACGAACATTTTTTTTTAGCAAAACAGCAAGCTAATTAAACTCAAATAACCTCCCCAAATCCTGTTACAGTAACACCAAATGATTAAACAGAGGGAAAGTATGGCCTAATAAATGACTAAACAGAGGAATAATTAATTTGCTGAGAGGGAGATCTCTCTCTTCCTATTCCGACTTCTAGCAAATTTATTAATAATAATATCATTATAAAGAACTTTATTCTTTACATTAATTAGGCAGGGCAGAAATTTTTTAAGGAATCATAATATATATCTTGTAGATTGTAAATCATAAACTTTTTTTTTTTTTTTAAAAGGTTGAGGACTAAGCATTCCTCTTGGTTTTTTAAGTATACATAAGGAATTTCTATTTGGATTTCGAATCTGAATCTTCATGCAAATAGTTTAATTTTAATTTTTTTTATGTAGAAATATGGGGGTTATAATAAGTAATTTATATGATAAATTTGGGGATCAGATTTGAATTTTTATTACAATATTATTTATTGAAAGAAGAAAAAACTTACAATGCGAATCCAAAAATGGTTTTAAAAAAAAAAGGCTCAATGGATCCCATTTTTATGAGTTATCAAACACAGTGTTGTAAATAACGGTATGCGTTCGTCGGACGAACATGGTACCGTCATGTGATTAATAATCGGAAATAATCGGCCAATTAGTTGGGAACATCCATAACAGTTTGGTCACTGTCAATGACTAATCGACCGATTAATCAGTCTAAATGGACGTTTTTTACAACACTGATCAAACGAGCGCAAGTGCGGCAAATTTTCTTCCTATGGTAATAATTCTATTATAAAAGCGGCATACTAATTAATAATTCTTTGTTAAAGCAATTCCAAATCAAAACTAAAAATTTCATTAATATTATTTTTTTAAACTCCCTTGTATAGATCAAACATTAGCATGTTACACATTAGATGTAAGAATTGTTAAAATCAATGGACCTATCCAAATTTATGTAGAACTAGCAAATATGAACTATATTCTTTATTTTTTTGCCATCTATTTTTCGCATGTTGAAACTATATGATGGATGGGACCATTCAATAGTCATATATTTTTATTATTTTAAAAAATAATAAGAAAGTATAGAACACATTTTAAGTTAAATTTTCAACAAAAATTGTAATGTTGATAATATATATTGAGGGTTCCAATTGACTGTTCGCATTTTAGATTTTGAGATTTAAATCCGAAACAACGAAATATTTTTATGTTAGTAAACACCTTAACACAATTCAAAATAAATTAAAAACAATAATTAAGCTCCTGTAGAGCTTGAGCACGATTATAATTCAATTTAATTCAAACTTGATAATATAATTGATTTTAATTTAAATTCGACTTAATTAAATTAAAAAAAAAAATTTGTCATGAAAATTAAAACCCGCCCGTTTAAACTCATTCATTCGCAGTCTTATTTGAATTCATACAATGATTGAAACAAAGACAATAAATAGCACTAGCTACTAGCTAGAACCAAAAATTAGATATTTTTTTTTTTCGAGAAATTAAATACTTAAAGCTTCGGGTAAGGGAACTATTGTTTATTCTCTTCGAAAAATAAAATAAGCCAAATAATGAAACAGTTCCGAGTGGCAGAGCCACTCCAAATAAATGGGGTCAATTGATTTCTAATTTTTTTTTCAAAAATTTTGTACTTATATCCTATTTTATATATAATTTAGAGTAAAAATGTTATAGGTTGTGTAAATTGAATTCGCATCCTCTGAGATATCTCAAACTTTGCGTGACTTTTTGGAATATCTCAATCGTTCAAATACATTCTGCACGAATCTCAACGCTCAAATAATATTGGCCCCCTACGGATCCCCGAATAGACACCGGACATGTCGGTCACGAATTGAGATATCTCAGAGGATACGGACCCATGTAAATTGACCTCATTCGTAACAAATTTTGTTTATACGATTGACTCTTGAATGAGATGTTAAATCCTATCTTGACCACATATCAGTCCATCTTTAGTGGATCGGTACCAAAGATTGGCTTAATAAACTGCACTGGATTTTCATACTAGCAATAAGTCTGCCATGGTCTCGTTTAGAGGGGTAAATTTGTGAGTAAATTTAAAATGTGTTTTAATTTAAAAGATAATAAACTAGCATTTGGTCTAGTGGCTAAGGCACATGGTCTCTATACTAGAGGTCATGGGTTCGAAACCCAGATGGGGGAAATCCTTTGTTATAATAACAAAGGTATTAAATAGTTTGGTGGCTGGACCTCCAACCTTTACTCAAAAAAAAAAAAAAATTTAAAAGATAATAAAATGGATAAATTAGTTAGTTTTGGAAGTTTAGAGAAGAAAATTAGTAATTTTTAAAGTTTTTTAGGGGTTTACATGAAATCTTCCCAATTTATTTCGAAACATTGAATACGATCAGTTTAAACTATTGAAAATAAAGACACCCTTATGATTTCAAAATTTTAATTATATGTATAGAAATTTAATTAAAATTTTATCTTTTTAAAATTTTTTATATAGTCTAGTCACCCTAAAAATAACATATGTTTAGTTATATCGTAGTGGTTAAAACTCTATTTTATGATTGAGAAGTCTTGAGTTCAAATTCCACTCAAAATTTTCTAGTTTTGCTCCTGGTTGTCATATATAAAATTTAAAATAGAACAAATTATTATAATTAAAATACGAAATAGGCAAATAAAATAGTCTGATAACAGCTCCAACGGTTGGAACTTGAAAGCCGGGTCCATATAACTAAAAGCAATCTATTTTTGACTGAACAGGAGAAGACGAAGAAGACACCAACAAACTTTGTCGCCGCGAGACGAAATGAATGTTTCCATCAGTATGCGACGACAAAAGTAACGCTGAATGGTTTACCAGTAAACACTGAATGGTCCTTCAAAGAGTAAAACCCTAAGGTTCAGACTTATTTATGGTCACTGGTAAGATGCTTTGGTACTTTCAATGTAGAAAAAGGGTAGACGCTTCAGAGAAATTTTTATCAGTAAAAAATATTTAAAATTAACTGAGAGAAATAAAAAGAGTGTGTTAGTTTTATTATGATATCAGTATAATATGTTTAGAGACCAAATTTTACTGTCAATGTAGAAAAAGGGTTAAAGTTTTGTGTCCCAACCATATTCCATGTCTTTGTCTTTGTTCTCGAAGTTCAAACAGTCGATCCGAACCGCTCAACACGATCTCCATATTAAAATGTGCTTAGAGACCAAATTTTATATTTATTGGAAATTTTTTACTATTTTTTTAGATAGTTACAAAATCACTTATTCTGGACCATCCAAAAACAATGATTTTGTACTTATCTAAAAAAATAGTAAAAAATTTCCAAAAAATATGAAATTTGGCCTATAAACAGATTTTAATGTGGATATCATGTTGTGCGGTTCGGATCGACTGTTTGAACTTCGGAAACAAAGATAAAGATATAGAATATGGTTAGAGCACAAAACCAACGTTGCATTTTAACCCCACTCATACTATGTATTGATTCAAACTCCTTTTTTCTATTTTTATTGAAATAAAGACAAAAGAGTGGGCCCACCTCTTACCATTTGATGAAATTTAAGGCTCAACTCTTGTTCTTTCATTATTTAAAATATGGGTCCCACTTATTGCATAAAAAAACTTAAATAAATGATTTTGGATCGGTAGAATTCTCATCGATCCAAACTTTGTTATTTTTTAAATCAATAAAAATTCTACCGATCTTTCTACTTATAGTAATTTAACAGTACTCATTTTATTTTTCTCTTCTTTTTTAATATTTTCTACCGATAAAAAATTGTCGACGCTTCATTAATCAAATAATCGTTCCCAAGTACAAAAAAATGCGGAAGCTACGTACAGATTTTGAGATCATCAACTGAACTACTAAAGTATGTTATTTATTTTTTATTTTTTTCTCAGTTTAAGGACTAAATATTTCGGATTTGTAATTTTTTTTTACCTTAGATAAAAATTTGAGCCGACTAGTCTGCGATAGATATAATGTAACAAACAAACAACCGTTTTTCTAGAAAACAAAATGAGCACATTTTGACAGGAGGCTGGTGTCAATTTGACGTCATCCGTTTGCTAATACTCGATAGACATATTTAATTAGGGGTGCAAAACGGGTCGGATAATACTCGGCCGAATCCGGATTTATATTCAGACTCATATCCGAAAATTAAATACAAATATAGATATCTGAATATCCGTGCAAATATGAATATAGATAATATATACTATATAGTTTAATTATCCTTATTCGAATAATATATATACCATATAGTTTAATATATATTATGAAAATATTTATGTATATATCTACAGATATCTGATATCCGATCTGTATCCATCTAATATTCAGTTTGTATTCGTATTCAAAAAATAAAAATAAATACAGATATAGTTTTACCCCTATCCGATCCGTACATATTTTTTAGAATCCGCTATAAATCTTTGGTGCGTATATCTGTCTAGAAGTTCATTTATGTGCTAGCACGAATTTTGACGCGATGGAATTTGCACTGAAATTTCAGTGCAAAATAGAATACGAAGTCAATGTTTTGGTGTGAAAAGTGAAGAAATATATATATATATATAGAGTAATGCTATTATGCATTGCGAATTAAAGCGGGTGCTTTAATTCGCGCTCATATAGCGATTTCCAAAGTTCAAATACTTGATCCGAACCGTTAGATGTGTTCTCCATATTAAAATGTGCTTGGAGACCAAATTTTACATTTTTTGGAATTTTTTTACTATTTATTAAGCCACTTTGAAAATTGCTGATCCAACGGTGGCTCATATTGAACAGTGAAACCGTTGGATCAGCGATTTTCAAAGTGGCTTAATAAATAGTAAAAAAATTCCAAAAAATATAAAAATTGGTCTTCAAGCACATTTCAATATGGAGAACACATCTAACAGTTCGGATTGGCTATTTGAACTTTGAAAATCACGATATGAGTGCGAATTAAAGCACCCGCTTTAATTCGCAATGCATAATAGCATTACTCTATATATATATATATGAGTAGAACTAGGGTGCTCCTAAGTTCACCCAACCTCTTGTGAACTTGACTCTAAAATATATCGAATCGACTTTAAACGATGAATCCAAACCATTGAAACCCTTCTACCTAATGAGTGATGCGTCTACATGTGAAAATTTTAAAGTTTCGAATTAATTTAATATAGAGTCAAGTGGTCAAAAGTTTAAGGTTTATAAATTAATTTTAATGCATTCATTTTTTGGACTCCTTTGACCACTTGACTCTATATTAAATTAATTCGAAACTTTAAAATTTTCACATGTAGACGCACCAATCATTAGGTAGAAGGATTTCAATGGTTTGGATTCATCGTTTAAAGTTGATTCGATATATTTTAGAGTCAAGTTCACAAGAGGTTGGATGAACTTAGGAGCACCCTAGTTCTACTATATATATATATATATATATATATATATATATATAGGACGTGGCTACGGTACTACGCGTAGCATAGAGACCTCCGTGCAACGGCTCAAAATTTGAATTTTCAAAATCCTAACGATAGATCCAAATCGTTAGATGTGTTCTCCATATTGAAATGTGCTTGGAGACCAAATTTTACATTTTTTGGAATTTTTTTACTATTTATTAAGCCACTTGGAAAATCGCTGATCCAATGGTGGCTTAACCAACAGTGAAACCGTTGGATCAGCGATTTTCAAAGTGGCTTAATAAATAGTAAAAAAAATCCAAAAAATATAAAATTTGGTCTCCAAGCACATTTCAATATGTAGAACACATCTAACGGTTTGGATCGACCGTTAGAAATTTGAAAATTCAAATTTTGAGCCGTTGCACAGAGGCCCTCTATGCTACGTGTAGCATATTAGCAATTTCCTATATATATATATATATATATATATATATATATATATATATATTATATTCTAACTGATGATTGATTTGACGATATTAAAACAATGTGTGAAAAAATTGATAAAATCTTAAAAATTTCCAAGAAAAGTTTTGACAACATCTAACTTTCTTAATCATAATCCATAATCAGAATTAATATCAGTGTTTCTGGATTCTTTTTAGTACAATTGGAGGTCAAGACACTGAATTATTTTTTATATTCACTAGAAACTTTTATCCGAATTTTGAATCCGCAAACTTCAATACGGATGGCATTTTCTTGGTCACTAGACCAAAGATTGATTCATATATCAGTGTTAACATAATTTTTTTTTAATGAAGCATTGTACTTATTTTATTTCTATACTCGAAATTTTTTTTCTAATAATTAGTTCCCACATATTATGTCCTAATTATTTTCTTTTATAAAAAGTTAAAATGCATTTTTTAACACCACCTCAAAATATCCGAAATTTATGATGATAGGGATACCCTACCGATGGCATTTAGCAATCCAACTACATTTGAAGATAGCTTGCAATAAAAACAAGTGGGATCCTCTATTAATTGTGTTGTTAATTCACCACCTACAGAAACTTCTTGAAAAGACAAAATGTGACAGAAGAAATATAAATGTGATTCCGGTTTCAACAAAAGCTATTAACCCCAAATGGATTAGTTATTTTTTCCTTTTCGGTGTCTATCATTTGAACAACAATTTTTCTCTTAATTGATGATTACTAAAATGAGGCTATGATACTATGCATAGTGTGGATCAATCTGTATTATGGATCGATATTTTTATTTTAGTCCGCTGGATGCCGGACAATATCGATGAGATTCTGCTCCAAATTTTGGTACCTGAGGATACTCAGATGGTGGACTACAACCTGCAGCAAGACGACCTTGAAGAACTGTCTAGCAGCACTAATTAGACTCCTGCTTAGTTGATCTAGTTTAGTGTTTATCTACTCTGCTTTTGTTTTGATATCATACACTATACTTTAGAGTTTATCTAGTTTAGTGTTTATCTACTCTGCTTTGTTTGCTATCTTCTCTGTCTTGTTTTGGTTCTGGACTTTCAACTTTTGTTGTACTTTGTTCTGACTGGTTTCTTAGTGAAACGGGCTTTACGCTTTTTATCAAAAAATATATATATATTTTAGAGTGCAAACACTCGATCAGAATTGTCCATTATGATATAAAATGTACGTGTAGATCAACTTTAACAATTTTTTATAAAAAAATTTAAGGTATTTTAAAGGTAGAAAATCACTACTTTTCCATGGTCTAGAATTTTTAATCAAGTGATTTTTTATCTATCTAAAAAAATAATAAAAAAATATCTACAAAATGTAAAATTTGGTGTTAAATAGTTTTCATATGAAGATCATGGTGAGCAGTTTAGATTAATCGACTATTTAAATTTTAAAAACAAAGATATAGATTCATAGCGTGGACCATTGTGTAATATGCATATTACCATAGCCTCTCAATATTTTTTTCTTCAGTATTGATCTATTAACAAAAATGCTTCTCTTAATCAGTTTACTATACCAATTTTGTTCAACAAAACAATATGACAGCAATAATATATAAAGAAAATTTACCACTGGTAACAGACATCATTTTAAATTTAGGACTGACCAATGGCATGAGCCCTCTGTCAGTGGGCAGTGGCCCATTTCATTTGTTTCAAGTACCAGTAGATCATATTCTTCAGAAAGCATTAAAAAAACACAGCACATTGAATATCCAGCTTAAAAGAGATTGATTAGAGTTATGTTAGTTGGTTTCCTCTTATTCACTCTGTAAATCTTCATATGAATTTATTGTATCAGATTTCAGAGCAAATATTCTTAAAAATACCAATTCAGTGATGAAGATAAAATAATTGACTCATTTTTTTTTTCTCATTATTTTCCCCAATAGTTTATGAAACCAGATGGGAGATTGTCAATTGGATTATAAAAAATTAGCACAATTTAAAAGATGTTTTGGACAGTTCTGAAAAATTAACCAAAAATGAAAGAAATACTTTCTTCTTCTTCTTCTTCTTGTGTGACCATTGCGTGTTAGAAAAATAATAGTTTGTACCGGTTAAATAATTGGAACGGAGAAATAGCAAATCAGAAAATGACTACTGATACATATGGTGGTGATAGCTCTGCAGAATGCAGATGGTTGTACCTTCTAGAAAATTAATTCTAAATAAAATGACAAAAGATTCAATCCCATATACTCACCCTAAACGGTTAAAAGGTATCATTGACACTCCTATACTCCCGGCTCCGGATTTATTCTTCAAACATATTTTTATTGAGTGACTTGTTCTTGTTTTTTAAACTTTTTGACTTATTTTTTTATCAATTACAATATTTGTATGTTACAACATCTTACAACAATTCAGTATTGTAATTTTAAAAGTCTAACAGTCGATTCAAACTGTTCAACATGATATCGATATTAAAATATATTTGGAGATCAAATTTTATATTTTTTTTAATTTGTTTACAATTTATTAAGTATTTTACAAAACTGCTGTTTTTAGATAATTCTGGACCACTGAAAAAAAAGTTTTATAAAATACTTAATAAATAAATAAAAATTCAAAAAAAAGGTAAAATTTGATCTCCAAACATATTTTAATATAGATATCATGTTAAACGGTTTGAATCAACTGTTTGGAAAAATCACAAAACCAAATTGTTGTAAAATGTTGTAACTTACAAATGTTGTAAGTGAATCCCCTCTGTGTGTGTGTGTGTGTGTGTGTGTGTGTCTCCATTCTTATATAATGCACGTAGTTGTCATGATCTGCTAACGTCTGAGATTGAAAGTTAAATTTTCAGATTTAATATCAGTCCTCCAATCACATAATCTATCATATTTTGATTAAATATATCTGTTTTATGTGTAGAAGTCTAAATTTAGTTAAAATCATACTCACCACACATACTGCTATATGATTTGTCACAATTAAAATTGAATGAATAATTAGCAATTTGTTTTCTTATTTCTTCTTAATACTATCTTTAATTTTTACAATATGGAGAGAGAAATGAAATTTCCGATAGAGAAATTGTCATAATAAAATAATTGTCGATATGGAGAGAAAAATAAAAAATTATCTAAAACTTTCGTGTATAGACATGATCTATAGAGAAATTGTCATAATAAAATAATTTTCATTAAGAATATATCTGCAGAGAAAATTCTTATTTAAATAATTTAATCATATATTTTCTAATTTTATTTCTTTATCTATTATTTCTCCTCCAAATATTTGTATCATTTAATGACCTATCTTGCTTGTAGAGAAAATTATATATTAAATCGTATTGTGGTTTGTGTTAAATTTCTCAACCCCACAGTCAACACAAGACAAGAAGCATTGTGCAGTGAAACTTATAAGTTCAATTTAGTAATTTTTGAATTGGAGTGGTACCAGTTCCTTCATTACTCACTGGTACATGTTTTTGATGTAAGAGGAGCTGATTTGAAAATTAATTTAAATTATGAGTCTTGATAATGTATGAACCATATTAATTTAACATTTCTAATTTTATTATTTTATTATATATTTTTAATTTGAGCAATTATAATCTAATTTTCATATTTTGTTTGTTTATTCTTAAAAATATTGGACTACATCAAAGAGAATCACACTGGCAATGATACTTTAAGAGCTTTTTTTATATTATATTTAATCATTTTTTCATTTGTTGTTGTTTCTTTTATTGTTATTTATTATTTAGACCTCCATTTTTTGTTCATCTGTATCTTTTATTTTCATTTAAATATATATATTTTTATTTTGTGTGAATGTCAAACAAAAAAATATCTTCATATTCTATTTAATCTTATAATATGTCTCCGTTGCAATGCACGGGCACGATACTAGTGTGTGTATATATATGAGTAGAACTAGGGTGCTCCTAGGAGTACCAAGCCCCTTTGTACTCTTAATTCTAAAACTTATCGGATTAACTTCGAACGACAAATCCAAACCGTTGAAATACCTTACGAGTGATACATCTACATGTGAAAATTTTAAAGTTTCGAATTAATTTAGTATAAAGTCAAGTGGTCAAAAGTCTTCCAAAAAATGAATGCATTAAAATTAATTTTAAAATCTTCTAATTTTGACCACTTGACTTTATACTAAATTAATTTGAAACTTTAAAATTTTCACATGTAGACGCATCTCTCGTAAGGTAGAAGGATTTCAACGGTTTGGATTTGTCGTTCGAAGTTAATCCGATAGGTTTTAGAGTTAAGAGTACAAAGGGGCTTGGTACTCCTAGGAACACCCTAGTTCTACTCTATACACACACACACACACACATGTCTTTTCGTCATTTTCCTTTCAACATAAATTTTAAAAATTTTGTTGTATATTTAATGAAGGGGGATCAAATGTCTTTATTTTATGTCTTCATGATGTCTTCATTTTTAGAATTAAAATAATTTAGAATTTAAAACTTAAATGTTAAAATAAAATTGTTAGATATATATGATCTATATCATATTTTCTATGTACACACAAAAGGTCATGATATTTTGATTTTGTTTGATTAATATCAAGATCTTGCAAAAATACACCAATGTGGATAAATTATGGACATTGATTGTTCAACTTATTGATTCATATAAAATCAACATAAGAAATTGATAATTTTTTAAGTACATGTAGTGATAATAATATAAATCAGATCTAATAGTTTTATTTTAACATTTAAGTATTAAAATATTTATTATTAGATATTTAAAATGTAAAGACATGATGGAGATACAAAAAAGGAAACCATTTGAACCCTCTTCATATTTATTATCTTTTAGGAATTTTTTTAAATCTACAATTAATGAGTAAGAAATTTAGTTAAGATATCAATTTATATTCGGAGAAATTCATTATACAAACAATTAGTTCAAAAGTATAATTTTCAAGCTAAGTTTCTAAGCAAAATAAATTTCTAGTTGTCCATTTTTATTATTATAAAAAATATTGTTGTAATTCGATGAACACCTATCGCAATATACCTGGTTCAAAGGTATAAACACCAAATAAAGTTTCTTAACAAATATTGTTGTAATGCATGTAGCATTTTAATTATTCTAAAATATATAGAAATTTATTATATAGTTATAAAAAAAATGAAAAAAAAATGAGGTCAATTACCCCATACCCTACTGTGTTTGTCCATGATTATAATAATATACATACTTGGTTCAAAAATATAAATATCAACCTACGTTTATTAACAAAACAACGTTTTTATTGGCCAGTTTTCCTTGCTGGCAATAATGTTGAGAGTAGGACATGAATTGAGCACACGAGTTGTTACGTGAAGCGTAGAGAATGATGCATATTTTGTTTGTTTGTTTTTGGAACTAAAGAACTATTGTTTTGTTTTTCTAAATAGTAATATAGCTAGATGGATTTAATTATCTAAAGAATGGACGACATGTGACTGTTACATACTCTCCTTGTCACGTCTTATAAACATGTATTGTCATGGTATATATACATGCATGTTTGGTTCAAAAATATAAATATGAACCTAAGTTTCTTAACAAAACAATATTTTCATTGTTCATTTTCCATGATTATAAATTTATTATAGTGTTGAGAATGGGACACAAATTGAGCCCGTGAGTTTTTAAGTGAAGCGTGGAAAATGATACATTTTTTTTTTTTTGAACTAAAGGACCATTATTTGATACTCTAAATAGTAATATAATTAATTAGATGGACTGATCTAGAGAATGAACACGAGATTGTTACATGCTCTACTTGTCACGTCTTATAAACATGTATTGTAAGTGTACATACTTAGTTCAAAAATATAAATATCAACATAAGTTTTTTTAACAATAATATTGAGAGCGGGACACGAATTGAGTGCATGAGTTTTTACGTGAAGTATGGAGAATGATGCATATTTTATTTTACTCCACCGTTTTTGAAATTGAAGGACCATTGTTGACTTGTTGTTACTCTAAATAGTAATACAGTTGGATCAAAGAGAAAGGAGGTCATGGACTGTCACATGCTCTCATTATCGTGTCTTATTATTGTCAAACTTTTTGAAATGTAATTTGGATTTGACGAGAGAATTCAACCGTGGTAGAAAATCAAGAGCACATTTGTGAGGTCTCGAGGGTTACTTTCCAGAAAAATATTTGTTCATATTTCCGAATTCCATGCAGCATGCATGCTGCATGCATGAGGTGCCGTGTACGATCGCGACGTGCGGGGGCGACGCACTATTAAAGAAAATAGTAAAGAGATATATTGACCAATGAAAGCAACTGCAACGGTTATGATATTGTTTGAGAATTAAAAGTGCGAAATGATAATCATTTCTCAAATGACATAATGAAATAATAGCATGGATGGCCGGACGCCCATGATCAATTCTATTAATCACATAAATAATTTCTAATTATAATAGTAATAAATTAGGTCGGAGATCAATAAACTTTGCATTTTGCTACAAATTAATTATTCGAGTTTGATTTTTTCTTCTATAGACATTAAACTTTTTAAACAATTATAATACATTTTGCTAATTCATTCTCCATGTCACTTATATTTTGTTAGTATGTTTGAAAGTTAAAAGTAACATAATGATTTTATTGGGACAAATGAACAGTTATATGAGTACATAGGAACAAATAAAACTTGAATTACCAATCTTAAATAAAGAACAAAATTTAATGACATCCGGCTAAATTTATCCTAGTAAATCTTACAACTATAAAAATTATTAAAAATTTCTACCAAGACCTATCCTTATGCTTGGCGAAACTAGAAAATTTATATTAGAATGATTGAAACGTAAAATGCATAATAAGAATACGTGGTTACTGAATCTAAATCCAAGTCTCTAAAACTCATAAAGTGGAATACTAATTACTAGACTACAAACACATATTTAATATTTTATAAGAGGAGCTAAATTATATAAAAACTTTAAATAATAAAATTTAATTAAATTGCAATAGACAAAATAGATTTTAAAAAATTATGGGGTTGGCAAGCACCCTCTAAACACTGTAGACCCGCTTCTTAGCAAAGGGGTTAAACTGGCAACAGTACCGGCCCGTTGATACATAAAATTCAAAATTTCAAGGGGTGTCTCCATAAAAAAGCATCCTTGAAGAAAGTGTTTGATCATACATGCTACTCTGAATTTTACAGTAAGACATAGTTCCGACGGTGACTTTGTCGGTTTTAATTGTTTCAGTGTCGGTACGATCGAGTACCGGTACATTCAAATATCCAATCTGTGCTTTTAGGTGGTTGAACAACAGTGATTTTTTTTTTTTTTTTTTCAACAGTGATGTTTACAATGATATATTGGAAATATGTCTGCTGTTAACGGGAAACTGTTATTCTGATCCCAACCGTTCAAATTTTTCTATGTACAAATTTCAATGAAGAATTTTTTTATGCACGAATCTCAATGAAGATCAACGGTTGAGATTGAAATAACATGTTCCTGTTATTCCAAAGATTTATTTCCTGATATATTCAGGTGGTAGACCTTTCTCTGCTATTGAATGTGTTGTATTACCTGAGTTAGGAGCAGCTTTTAGTATGTTTACAATGGTTTAATTTTTTTTTCTTGTGGGTTATTTTTGTTTAGTCGTTTAACTCAAGGCAGCAAGGCTATTTTTATTAAAAAAAATGTGCAAAAAGAAAATTGAAAAAAAATAAAGATAATGTAGGCAATCGACTACTCTATTTGGAAGAGGTTTTATAGGCTAATTTTCATTACGATAACCTAATTTTATATTTTTGTATACGACGAATGGTGCGAATATTATTGATAGACAAATCAGGGGTGAAATTATCTCCGGTGACCAAAATTATTTTAATTCTTATACCACATTTAGATTAAAGAAACAATATACAGTTTAGGCAATATGAGCATTTTGAGCAGGCAGAGAAGGCAAATTAACAGAAATATACCAAACTGGCAAGAGAGGTATTCTTTTCTTGGCCCGCAATTCATAATTAAGCAGGAAACTAGATCACCTGCCTCCAGTGAAACTGACATGTGGATCCAGTGACTCAGGGGCAGGAAAATCCTGCCCTCTGGGAAGCAGAGAATTCAGTCCCATTAAGCAGCCAAGCCAGAATTATCTCAAGTTCCAAATTTTATTTGGGCAATGTGTGCCAAAATCTGATGCACCAGTGATCACTGATCACAGTTCATACTTAATCTAATTTTATAAATTTGTATAAATAATTTTTTTTGGACGACAAAAATTGTTACTCTAGTAAATATGATCCCTCCATTTTAATAGTCCAAAAATTCCGAAAACTAGACGTCTTCAGCCCAATAGGTCCATTTTAATTCATGTATTCATATCTAGCCCAATATTGTTGGGCTGCAATTGCTTGATCAATTCATATTGGATCTGATTCAGAGCAAGTAAAGATTTATTAGTACAAAGAGATGTTTCTTGAGATGAGTTCATTTGAAGGCCCTTTTCCTGGAAAGTGAATAAACTTTTGACCATTTCAATTCGAAAGTTGGCCCAAAAAATTGATAAAATGAGCTAAGCAGCATTTTTTAGGCTACTTTCTAAAAAGGGAGAGGGGACTGTTCGATGCCCATCGGACCAAACTCGGTTTGATGGGTAGTTTCTACCGTCCGATCCACTTTAAGATCTGTGTTCGCTGATATTAAAGCAAACAGCACGGATATTAAAGTGATACGCACAGATTTTGAAGTGGATCGGATGGTAGAAACCACTCATCGAACTGAATTTGGTCCGATGGGCATCGGACACCCCCCTCTCCCTTCTAAAAAATAAAATTAGTAGAAGTGATATAGTAAGATATACATCTCCAAGGAGATCTATATTATTGGTAACATAATTGGGTATTATGTTGAAAATTGATCTCAGAATACTCATCTTCAACCATTGATCTAAGATCCAAGCGTTTAGATTGAATACTAAAAATATAAAGAAATAAAACGGTAACGTTTACCGTCATTACCATAAATAGAAAAATAGTACAAACGGCTATATTGAGCCTTTGTAATTATAAATAGAAACTTATTGTAATAGAAAAAAAGAAGATCAAATAGACAAATATTTTATCTCCTCAGACTCTTATAACTCTCTGTTAAAAACATCATATTAATAATATATTAAAACTGCATGAAATTTGGTTGTTATATTATAAAACATACCTATGAATTCACTTCGAAATAAAAAAAAATTATTATCAAAATTGTTAAAAATATAAGTGATGTCTCCTCATTAAAAATACCATCTTTTTATCTCATAAAATCTAGTTTGTGTGGAATATCTATGTGGAACTCAGGGATAAATACAAAAAGGTCACTAGGCCAAGGGGTGTTCAAATGGTTCGGTTTATTTAGTTTTCAACCGAACTGAAAAATTTCAGTTTAAATGGTTCGGTTTTTCGGTTTAAATGGTTCACTTCGGTTTAATTTTTGAGTTATTTCGGTTTTTCTTAATTGGTTCAGTTTGAAATTTTTTAAAACGGTTTAAACCGAACCAACCGGACTCATATTGACATTCAAACGATCCTGAATCCCGAGTCCCGACTCTTTCTCTTAACCCAACTATTCTTCTTTTTTAAATTCAGAAGCTGAGCTGTTCCTCACTCAGGCACTCACTCTCTCTCTCTCTCCCCCACCTTTCGAATTCGTATCCTCTGCATTAACTCAAAAGGGAATCTTTTGAGTTAATCAATCTCAACCGTCCGATATGTTTTAAAATTCGTGCAGACTAAATCTGCACTAGTATTGAAAGACCCCTATGTTACAGGAGTAGCCGGATTGGCTCAGTTTAAAATTAGACGGTTAAGATTGATTAACTCAAAAGATTCCCTTTTGAGTTAATGCAGAGGATACGCGTTCACCTTTCCCCACCTAATTACCTTGGCTCCCATTATATTTTTTTATGTTTTGAAAAAAAACGCTCTCACCTCAATCTCTGTCTCTCATGGTTGATTGTTCCCCTTCTGTCTCTCTTCAATACTCGTGCAATAATTTTGTTTTTATTGAATTTTATGTGATCTTATTTCCTGACTGCTCCTATTTTTCTTTTCTTTTCTTTTTTATTTGACAGGCTGCTACTCTCTTTTTCCTCTCGTTTTTTTTTTCTGAATTTGACAGATTACTAAGTTTGATCGATCAAATAAGGAGAGATCAAGACAGTAGTAAAGAGTTATCAATGAGCAATTGCCTTTCATATTTTAGATTTTATTTTTTTGAAACTTCTCAAAAAATTTAGGTGCTTTTTTTTATTCTTCTGTCTTATTTCGGTTCAACCGAATAAACCGAAATTTAGTTCGGTTTGTTCGGTTCTTAATCGGTTAATATATTTAACTGGTTCGGTTTGGTTTTATTTTTAAAAACCGAAATAAAGTTTGGATTGACATTTAAACTTCGGTTCTAACCGAACCGACCGTTTGAACACCTTTCTAGACCTAAATGCCTAATGCAACAACATATGATGGACTAATCCCATTCTTTCCGACCATGATTAATTAATTAAACAAATAAGGACTGGCGTGGTTCTCCTTTCTCCAATCTCCAGCTGCCATTGTACTTTTCCTTATTTAATGTTATTATTGGTTCCTGACTTCCTGGTAACCTGACATCATAGGACAATATTCGCATTTAATTTGCAAATAATTTGCGTTTTAATTCACGTTTTATTTGTTTTTTTAACGTTTCTAAATCGGACTCCGTTTAAAACGCAAGAAAAGAAAATATATTTTATTCGCTAAAATATGTTTCATTTGCGAATAAAACACGAATCACGAATTATTTGCGAAAAAAAATATGAAAATTTTTTTGGATTTTTTTTGGGTTTTTTTTCTTCCTTGTTGTACCGAGATATTTCCGAATTATGTCCGAATTATACTCAAATCATGAATTTTTTATCCCATTGAACTAAACCTGAGCTATTTGTTTGTTATTACGCTTGACATGTAAGGTTAGAAAATGGAAGCCTAAATTTGATCCCAATCTAAAAGCATCTCCCCCACATGTGATTCAGAACTGTATTTAATTTTTCATGTCAAAGAGAATGTATAATATTAATAGAATTATGACAGTCGTAATAATTATTGTTGTTATGATAATATATGATAACACAAGAGGTTCCAATATTATGATTCACG
Source organism: Carex arenaria (assembly GCA_964058825.1). Taxonomy (NCBI): domain Eukaryota; kingdom Viridiplantae; phylum Streptophyta; class Magnoliopsida; order Poales; family Cyperaceae; genus Carex; species Carex arenaria. The sequence continues at coordinate 525,711 of CAXKVW010000456.1, read as the reverse complement.
AAGGTTCCAATTGCAACTAATGAATTATATATGATGGTCCGGACATATTAAAGTTGTAACATATATATTAAAATTAAATTAATAAGACATCATATTCTGTTCTACCTCAAAAAAGACATCATATTCTGGATTTTTTCCCCCGAAATTTTAGCTTATTCATTAAAAGGAAAAGGGAGTCATTGAGCAGTATATATTAATATTTTATCAATTTACAATATACCTATGTGGTTTCAAATTTTTAATCTGTAAGGAAGTTTAGGTTGTACGAATATTATATTTTGATACCTAGCTAGCTTGGTCGGTCTCTTTTAGGGTGTGCTTTAGAGAGGGAGAGAATTCTTTCATTGAAAGAAAGGAAGGGAAAATCAGCGCAAGTACGGGCTGTCCACGTCGTTCACTTGCTCTAGAAGAAGAGAAATGGAAAGAGAGCGGAGGAGAGAAGTTACTGTTCGGATGTGAGGAGAGAGGGGCGTGCTGTGGATTTTTGGCGAAATTCGTTTCTCCCAATTCAGAGTATAGAATCTATTGTTCAGAGAGAGAGCGCATGCATTTCTCTTCCTCTCCGTCTCTTTCCCTTCCTCTACAACCTCTAGTTCTGGAGCACGTCCTTAATAGAATTCCATATGTCTATTTGAGACATGACATATAACTGAAGAGCTCATTCAAACCGTTCAGGTACATATCCAGTTGATATAAAAATATTAAAAAAATAAAATTTCTTTTTTTTTCTTCTTGATTTTGATGTTTCGAATGTGACATGATCATAGATTAAAAGCTATAACAATAAACCTTCTTTAAATTTCAGATGTCTCTATCTTATTTTTTTCTTCTTCTTTTAATTATGGGTCTACCATCTTAATTTGCTTGCCTTTTCAATCTTTTTTGACCTAATCTTCCGGTGAGATGGACCGAAAGTTGTGCTAATTAAATATTCTAAACAATTTCAATCTATTTATATACAAAAGAATATAATTTGTATTTAGCAAATTTTGACCACAAATAAAGTAAAAGTTACTAATATATATCAATTCTTCGAGATATTTCTGTTTAGTACATACTTACTAAAAGGTTTTAACTAATTGCAAGCAAACCAGAACTAAATTATGATCATTTTGAATATCTATCTTCCTTAATTTGGTTTATGTTCCAGATAAATAATTAAATAGACAAACTGCATGTAGTCATATAATTTTGACCGCATTACATGAGGTCTGGTTAAAAATTTGAGAGATATGTTGAGTTTGTCTGTGTTTACTAAGGTATTTTGAAAAAATTATCAATTTACTGTTTATTAACATTAATATAGTTACTATTACATAAATATTATTTTTAAACAATTATCTACTTTTTTGTATTTTTTTTTTAAACTTAGATATTTATAATTATCAGAGAAAATGTTTGATAGTACAACAATGCAGTGATTATAATTCATGTGACTTGTATTTTTTACTCTAACTGCGGGACAACATATGGAGTAAGTTACTCCACCTCTTTAGGTGGAGTAACTTATTACGGATTAAGTCAAATGTTACTTCATCTTACTCCTTTAAATTTACTTTTCGTTGACTCCTTAAAGGAGGAGTAGATGATTTACTGCACCACTTACTCCACAATCAAACATGACCTAAGTGTTTACAAAAATAATATTTTTGTCAAAATTTAATGTTCAATATTTTTAAAATACACAATCACACTGTCATATTTTATATGATTATATCTTAAAAACAACTAGTTTTTTTTTAAGAATTAGTTATACAAGAATTTAAAATTTGAATTATAAACGAACATGGGCAGAGACAAACTTTTAGTTAATAAGGATCAATTATATAATTTTTTTATAAAAAAATAAAGGTCAATTTTACAATATAAATGAGATTAATTAACTCTCATTTAAGTTTGATCTGTCCGAGGCCCCGAGCGAACATGAATGGATATAAGGTGGATACTTACGAGGTGAAATCCCCCGTGACTCTTAATAAAAAATTATTAAAATTTTATATGAAAAATATTAGTAAATTTTAGACAGCCGTTCTGTAAATAATAGATAAGTAAAGATTTCCTTTTTTTTTTTTCCGTGAATTTAATTGCTTGTTGATAATTTGCCACTTATTCAGTTCTTCTAATTAATTTGCGCACAAACATAACACTCATGCATAATGACGATATACATCACATGTTACGTAGGTTGCAGAAACGGTAATATAAAGTTTACTTTTAAGATTAGTTTAGTGATAGATACCAATTACCAAATATTTTGTTCTGCTTGCCATATCTCTGTAGCCTTTATTAAATTCTATTCTTAAAATATTCCTTTCATCTCTCATCCCTTTATATATACATATATGTTAAACCGTCTCCTTAACCATAAGTCCTAACTCCAATTATAATCACCATCCATAACCCCCACCATTTGCAAATAATAAAATGAATGATCAACACCAAATAGAGAAATGGTTAGGTCAGGTTGCTATTGATCTCTCCACAAATGAAATCCAAGCTTGGTCCCTTCTTTCAGATTTCTTCAGCCTTCATCTATGGCTACCGGGCATATCTACATGTGAAAAGGTAGCCGGGTCGGGGTCGTTACCGGGTTCCATTCGTTATGTTGCCTCTCCGGCTTATGAATCCGGGGAAGTTAACTGGGCCAAGGAAGAGCTTACCGGGTTTGACCCAATTGAAAGAAGCTTTAGTTACCGGGTTGTGGATAGCAACATGGGTTTTGGAGAATATGTTGCACATTTCAGGGTTTTACCGGGCATGGGAGACGGTTGTAGACTCGAATGGTCGTTCGAGTGCGTGCCGGTTATCGGGTGGACCCGGGAAGGATTGCTCGGCTATATGGATTCAGGTCTGAAAGGCATGGCTGAGAGATTAGAAAAGGCTATTAATCCTGATGGCAAGACTACTGACATGGTGAATTTTGAAGGTAATGATATTAAGCTTGATGGTAATAAGGTTATCAATGGTGATACTAATTGTAAGGCAAATGATGAAGTCAATGGTCAGATTCATTGTGAGGTTAATGGTGCTTAATAATGTAATACTTTTAATGTTTTTATTTTAATTTCACATGTGGAAGGAACTGATGTGAGTTTCCATTAAGGTTTTTGGACAGTTGTAGGAAAAGAGAAGATGGACTACTTTGTCATTTGTGAATTTCATTACATGGAATGGAATCTTTAATCTTTTGAATACAATGTACTTGGTATTTGAGTAGAACTATGGTGTTTCTAAGTTCATTGAGTCTTTTTTGAACTCTAAAATTTATTGAATTTGTTTTCAATGATGAATCTAAACAGTTGAAATCTTTCTATCTTACGAGTGATGCGTCTACATGTGGAAATTTTAAATTTTCGAATTAATTTAGTATAAAGTCAAGTGGTCAAAATTAGAAGATTTATAAATTAATTTAGTATAAAATCAAGTGACCACTTAACTCTATATAAATTTAATTTTAAATTTAAAATTTTGTAAATATAGACACATCACTTTAACGGATTGAATTTATTATTTGAAGTCAATTTAATAAATTTAAAATTAAATTTACAAGAGTATTTTTTTTTTGTTGAGTTTACAGATGAACTTGTTAAACTTAGGAACCAAATTGACTCTTTTTCTTCCATCTGGATCATTCAAAATTCATCACACAGCCTCAGTTACTTTCTACTTTCAAATCAATTTAATCTATTAAAATAATTCAGATTTAATTGAAGCCGCATGATCGATTTTGAACGGTCCACATGGAAGAAAATGAGCACTCTTCTTTTCTCAAAAAAAGAAGCATATCTTGATCCTTGAACTTAGAACACCCTACCCTAGTTCTACTCCTAGGATTTTGATTGTTTTGTGGTTTCCAGACTTTTAGTGCAATGGATGATTATAGAGAAGAGAGAGAGACAGATGCATATGGACAAATTTCTCATTTGAAACTCTCTCTTTGTCGTCAGACAAAGTGGGTCCCTACTAAGTTTACTTGCAGTATTTTTTTGATATATTTTTTTTTGTTGACCGAGACTGATATGCGTTTCCTCTGAGATATCTCAATTTTTGCGCGACCGACGTGTCCAGTGCCTATTCGGGGGACGTAGGGGGGCAGTATTATTTAAGCTTTGAGATTCGTGCAGAACGTATTTCAACGATTGACATATTCCAAAAAGTCACGCAAAGTTTGAGATATCTCAGAGGATGAGAATTCGACTGATATCATATAATATATTTTTATGTTTAATTTCTACGATTTGGAGTTGTGTGGCATTTTTTGGGAAGAGACAAAGTGGAAGAGTGTGGGATTTGGGAACTCGTTGCCATGTTGTTTTAATTTGTTCCACTTATAAAATTGGAACCATGTTGTTGTGCACTTGTGTTGTGCTCCTAAAATGAATCTCCCGGTTTATCCAAATAGAATCGGATTCCTCCGATTGTGTGGTACAATGTATAACGGTTTATCGTACCGAGTAACAACATAGTAATTCTGTATTATTCTGTTTTCTGCATTTTACGAATTATTTGCATACATTTTCATTTTATTTTATTTGCTATTTTTGTTTTTGTGGAACTAAGATCTCTAAATTCAATGTATAATTTTGAATTATACTCAAATTATTTTCGAATGACGAAACTTTTACCCTGCCAAATCTTTTTCTAATCATTAAGTTGTTACCATGGATAACACCGTCGAGTTATATTTCAAACTCCACATCCCCTTGGTTACCTTATGTACATCTAAACCGTAGTGATATGAATATGATTCACAATAATTTCGTGAATAATTCGTGTTTTATTCTTTTTCTTTTTTACATTTCCGAACGACCATCGAATAAAACGCAAATCACGAATTATTTGCGAAAAAAAAAAGAAAATTTCTTTTTTTTGGGGGGGGGGGGGGGGGGGGGTTGCTTTCTTGTAGTACCGAATCATTCCGAATTATACCTAAATTATTTCACAATAATCTGAACCGAACCGAACTATTTATTTGTCACAATAATCTGAACAGTACACAACAAATTTCAAAATTGGATTCCTTAAACATTTATTTGTTCCTCGATCAACTGTTTGATGTAAGTTATGTTCATATCAGTGTTGTAAATAACGGTATGCGGTCGTCGGACGGATGGGGTGCCGCCAAGCGATTAATCGGTATGCGGCCGATTAATCGGAATTATGCGGACAATTTAACGTTTTTATTAAATTTATGTATATATATCATAATTTATTAAAAATAATTTATTTAACTCATTAAACTTATCAAATAAACTTAATTTAAGTTAGTTTTATTATTATAACATGACACTATGCTTATTTCTTCGTAACACATAAGCATTTTGCGTGTATAAGTAACACATTTATTTAATGAAAAATAAATTTGAGAATTAAGCTTTTTTAAATACTAATAACATATTATTTGAAAGAAAGAAAACATTCCAACATAAAATCACTAAATTTAATTTATGATAATAACATAATTTCATAAATAAACATGTCGTACTAATTGAAAAAATTACATCAGTAAGTAAAAAAAAAATATATGGTATATAAATAATAGAAGAATTAATCAATTTCAAAGTAAGTAAGAAGAAAAAAAACATATATAAAAAGTATTGGATGTATATCCAAGCACAAATAAAACTACAATACATGATTTATAAACCTTATTATCATACACTATCATAGAAAAATAAATTTTCATTGGAATAAATGGAAAAAAAAACATGGGAATAAACGGGAATAAACGGCCGATTAAATGTTCGAAACCGCAAACATGGCTCTGTTAACAGTGTGCGTAACAGTTTGGCCACCGTTTCCATTTAATCGGTCGTTAACAGCGTTTTTTACAATACTAGTCCATATTATTCAGGTATCTAAAGAGATGCAAAATTTATATTGGGAGGCCATAGAAAATCTTTAATTCTCCCAGCAAACAGCTGTCAAGCATGTTCATGGGGATCTATTCTGTTTAGTCTTGCCCTTCAATCTTGATTAAGAGCATTTATATTTTGATAATTACAGTTGCTAATTTTATGTGACAAATTTTATTTAAATTGTTAAGATGTGGATCAATTGCTAATAAAGTAAATTTGTTTATAAAGAAAATTATTTCTTTTGGACAAGTTAACAGAATGGAAAAAAATTATTGTCTGTAAAAAAATAACCCTTTTTTTTTTCTGTTTCTCTTTCTAAAATTTTAATTTCACAATTGCAAGACTTTAAAATTTAAGATTTACGGATGACGTGAAATTCTATTCAATTTCTCCATTAGAAATGCTCTAATATGTTTAGTTTTATGATCTATAACAGTTTCACTATTACAGAAATAACTTTTACATTATCACTTACTTTCCAAAAAGTTTCAGATCTTTTTCATAGCGATCCTTCAAATTTTAAATTTGTATTAAACAGATCTTACCTTTGACATTATCTCCTTATCCTATAATTTTTTTTATAAACCATAATTAAAAATAATAATTTTATAGAACTAACATTATTATATTTTTTTACAAAAATCATAAGAATTGAAACCCTATTTCGGTCTGCCATTTTTTTTTCCAGGCCGAAATGGTATTTTGGTTTGGAGTGGTTTTACAGTTTTTATTTTTTTCGTACCAGTGAGCACAAAAAATCACACCGGACCGAAATGTTATTTCGGTCCCGAAAAAAAATATGGGACCAAAATAGTATTTCAGTTCTTATGATTTTTGTAAAAAAAAAATCATTAGTTGGTTTCATAAAAATATATTTTTTTAATTATGGTTTATAAAAAGAATTCCTTATCCTATCTTATATCAAGATGAATGGATAAATAAATCATTTCCATCAACATCAATGTAATCTTATATCGAGATGGCGTAAATTTAATATTTAAAAATAACGAATAAAAGTATTAATATGTGATACCTTACGTACCATTTGATAACCTAATTTGCTTTCTTAACAAATGAAATATTGCCATTACCTCCTTAGAATAACATTTATTTGAACCAGAGACCAGTACCTCTATTTTTTAGTTTTTTTTCTACTCCATATATTTTCTTTTTCTTTTTTAAATGACCCGTATTTGTTTTCTTTGACCAACCATGCCTGCTTGCTTGAATTTAATTTAGGTTTTTTAAGTTAAAACATTAGAAATATAAAATGAAAAAATAATATAAAATTTTGATAATAAAATTAGAAATATTTTGATACGTGTTGAATATTTATTCCATGTTATTTAATGTTGTAATGTTGACTTAAAGGACTTGTACGGTAATGGAATGTTATATGAGTATATGATGATGAATCAAGGAATAGAGCAAGAATAGAGCTAAATAGTAGCTAATTCAACGTTTTATTAGTTTAGTAGAATAGTAAGAAAATTCACAAAAGACAAACAAATAATAATTCATATTTGCTAATCCAAACACATCCAAACAAAAAATAGTAGTTCGGAATAATGCTAACTCAGATTAATGACTATATTCTTCACCCATCCAAACGCACCCAAATTAGATATTTTTAATATTCCAAATTTATTCTTATTTAGCGAAAATAAAAAGATCACCCAGAAAAAGAAAAATGCCAAACACAAGATGAAAGAATGATCTCCACGAGAAGGGCAAACTTTTCCAAGTTCTATTATAAAATAACGTTAACAGTTTATTTTTCTTTTCTTCTTTATTTCATTCTTTCTTTCTTTTTAATATTTTTTTGTTTATAAATTCGCTTATATTAATTCTTATATTAAAGTTTGAGCTAATTTTAAGGAAAGATTCTAGATCATCAGAAAGTGGGACTCCACTTATATTAATCCTTTGATGTTCATAGTTCATATGAATAGAATTATTATTACTATTTTATTAGATAGGTAGAAAATCACTTAATTTAAAGATTCTGGACCATCATAAAGTGGTGATTTTCTACTTATCTATAAATAGTAAAAATAAAATTAAAAAATATAAAATTGATCTTCAAGTATATTTTCATATGAAAATTATGTTAAAATGTTCCAATCGGTTATTTAAACTTTAAAATAGAAATATGAATTCATTTGTGTAATATACGTATTATCTAGTGTCACCCTATATAATAATCAATTTCTTAATATTAGATGCGAAGAAAAATGTATTGATGATATTTCGAAAAGAAGTCCATGATAAATATTAGAAACGTTTTCAATAATTTCTGTTCAAAACTAAATCTCCTGCTCTTCTGTGGACAGAAAATTATTGTCTCTAAAGTTCATGCCGTGTTGGGCCAGATAGGTCCGGGGTAATGGGGAGGCACTGGTTCAGAAAATGTCAAAATCCATCCGGCTTCATCCGAGAGTAACTTTAGAGACAAGAATTTTCTGTCCATAGAAAGACAGGTGATCCGGTTCATTTATTTTCGAGATCTAGTCAATGATCAAACATAGGTAGCTCTATCTCTACAGTTGCACCTTTGTGTTTATTTTTTTAGGAAATGGGGCGGCACTGGTTGGTCGGTTTGAAATTTTCTCAGTGAATATATAACCAGCCAACAGCAAATAGGAGCAACTATATAACTTGAACTTGATACCCACAAATTTTCCATTCCTGATATCTCGCTTTCTCGTCCAATCACATAGAGTCAAAGCGTAGAGCTCTTGTAGCAATGCAAAATGAGGTGGTTACTTTATTTTGGGATTCCCTTTGTCCCCAGTCCCCACTGAGCAAAATTAAGAACATAAAGAAAAGAGGAAAGCGTAAAAATGAGAATGCTCTCAAGTTCAGCCCACACAATCCGGATCCTCACCCTCTCCTGGGCTCCATGTATTGGATGTGCTGTGAATCGTTGGATAATTGGATTTAAAAAGATATATATATATATATATATAGAGAATGACTAATATACCACTAGTGGCATAGAGCCGTTCGTACTACCAAGTGGATTTTGTGATTTTGAAGTCCAAATAGCCGATCCGAACCGTTCAACATGTTCTCCATATTGAAATGCGCTTGGAGACCAAATTTTACATTTTTTGGAATTTTTTTACTATTTATTAAGCCACTTTGAAAATCGCTGATCCAACGGTGGCTTAACCAAACAGTAAAAACAGAAGCCACTGTTGGATCAGCGATTTTCAAAGTGGCTTAATAAATAGTAAAAAAATTTCAAAAAATGTAAAATTTGGTCTCCAAGCACATTTCAATATGGAGAACATGTTGAACGGTTCGGATCGGCTATTTGGACTTCAAAATCACAAAATCCACTTGGTAGTACGAACGGCTCTATGCCACTAGTGGTATATTAGTCATTCTCTCTCTCTCTCTCTCTCTATATATATATATATATATTTTTTTTTTGAAAAAGTGGGAAAACCCACTAGTTTTCATTGAAACTGTAAGGAGTCGTTCGACAACAAAGGATTAAGAGCTTAAGGAGCGCCAAAGAACTAATGTTCGGTTATCTTAATCCGTAGGTGAAGGATTAAGCGCTTAAGGAAGGGGTATAGGTGTCTTAAGGTCCGGACAGGAGATTATGATACGGGCAAAAGGAGGCTAAAGGAAGTATTATTAATCCGCGCTAAGAAATTGATGTTCTACAAGATTAAGCGGCTAAGGAAGCTAAAAGAAACGAATTAAGTCCTAAAGAGGCTTAATCCATGTTTGTCAAACAGTCCCTAAGAGTATATGTTTTAACAAACTTCAAACTACTGAATAAATTAACAACTACAAAATGGCACCAATGTAGTGCGTAACAACTAAGCAAAACACATCATAACAACATCATAAGAGTATAAACTGTAACAAGAAAGTAAAAGCTCACATAGCTTCAAAACAACTAATCAAAACACAAAATCACAGAGAACCGACTACTGAGATCATTCCAAGACAAGTAGGAGCTCTGTACCAAGCATAAAGATTCCATCTCCTTGTTTCTGATGCACTCCCTCTTTCTCTTCCATGTTCATTGCCTTGTCCTCCATCCCTGAAGGACTCAGACCTGCCTCTAGAATAGTCAAACCCTGGTAAGACAGAGAAACAACATCCATTGGCAAAATTAAAAGTAGAGCAGATAATAAGCCACTATTTAGTTAAAACGATAATTATTAACACGAACTCAGGGCGGATCCAGAATTTTCGTCAGGGGGACAAAAAAATATCGAATCGGATTTAAACAGCTAATCAGATTTAAATCCATTAACTAATTGGGTATTTGATAAAAAAAAAATGCTTTAACTTATACTTTATAATGCTCTGACTTGTAATTTCTGATATTCTGACTTGTAAGTATAACTTTCAATCATAATTTAAGAAATTTATTTTAATTTTAACTATAAATTTAACCCGAATTACTAATTAAACATTTAGAAAGAGGCAAAAAAAATTTCAAGAGGAACAAAACCAGTCGAAATCGATAAATCTCTACTAAAAGTCAAAATTCAGGAGGGGGCGGCTGCCCCCCAGTCTATACTAGATCCGCCCCTACATGAACTTATAAAAATTCTTACAGATCTTATCATTATAAAAAATATTTTTTTACAGATCTTTCCGTTCAATCAGCCATGTGCACCTATAAATTACGACAGGAGATCTCACTCACAGAATCCGGTTACCAGCAAAGCCTTCTATCTGGTATTAGTTGTTATCTAGTTCTGCCTCCGGTCACCAGCAAAGCCTTCTATTTGGTATTGATTGTTATCACGGGCACTGGACCACTAAGACTTGCTTAATAAAGCTGCACGAATGCCAAAATGTCTCTCATTGTTCGATTCAAGTGCAACATGACATGTGATCCAAGAATGCGGTTCTAGTGCTCGGTGTTTGGAAAAAGAATGAATATAAGTGAATTGTCAGGTCTATCAACAAGAGGCTGCCATTTGACGCGACTATGTTATCTAATTGAGATAGGAGTAGGTCCGATGGGCATCGGACCTACTTTTAGGTTCAATTAGCTCTAATACCGTACGATTATCATTGAGATTTGTACGCACAGAAACTAAAAATACTTGCACGGATTTTAATGAGTTCACACGAATCTTGATACAGATCTGATAGTCATTTCACCCATCGAAAAAGGTAGGTCCGATGGGCATCGGAACTACTCTCAATTGTATCTAATTTTGTACCTTTTTTAGGTCAGATGTTATGAGTAATATTGAATTCACATCCCATGTTCCTCAAAAAATAATCACATCCCATATATTATTTCACATGTCCAGAAAACAAATTCAAGCGATAAGAAACTTTTTTTTTAGTATGGTATGTAAGCAATGCTAAATGTTTATAATAGCTTACCTCTCGAATAAGAGTGTCAATGAGTACGATACGGATAGAGTGAAGCATTTTCATACCTATACTTGCTAAGAATTGACTTTACCTATATCCTATTTGTACACGTTAAGATTAACAGGTAACGAAATGGTAACAGACGAATAACAAATAATACTAATATAATTATTTTATTATTTTTACAAATAAACCATCAAAACCTCATCATGTCATGAGGAGGGTTCCAATGCCTCATCCATGCCTCATATCCTATATCTTCGTTTTTAAAGTCCAAACAACCAATCCGAACCACTTAACATGATATCCATGTTAAAATATGCTTGGAGACCAAATTTAACATTTTTTGGAAATTTTTTACTCTTTTTTAGATTTATTGAAAATCACTGTTTTTAAAATAAATCTTAACCATAAAAAAAAAAATACGATAGGACTAGTGGAAATAAATAAACGGGTGTCATTGACACCCTACTCTCCAACCTTACAAAATAGGAAAAATTGTGAAAATGCTACTTCAAAACCTTCAAATTGTGAAAATGTCACTCCAAACTTTGAAATTGTCAAAATGCCACTCCAAACTTTATAAATTTGTAAAAATGCCACTCCAAATAATTAATAAACTAAATACCCCCCCCCCCCCCCGCCCGTCCATCTCGGCCCCCGCCCCTCGGCCGACCCGACCCTAGTCCGTCGCAAGAGGCGCAAGAAGCAGTTTCCGGGTATGATTCCCCCTCGTCCACCTTCGCATTCTTCGCAACCCCTCCTCCTCCGACAAGCACCAGCACCATCAAACCCTCCTCTACGAGACTACGACCCCCCTCCGCCGCGCTCAGCCACTATTCAGAATAGGAGAAGAAGAGAATGTAGGAGAAAGAAGAGGAGAAGAAGGGTATTTTAGTCATTAATTATTTTGAGTGTCATTTTTACAAATTTATGAAGTTTGGAATGAAATTTTGACAATTTCAAAGTTTGGAGTGGCATTTTCACAATTTGAAAGTTTTGAAGTAGCATTTTCACAATTTTCCGTACAAAATATTGCTAGATGTACTATTTAGTCCTTGTAAGTTGGAATGGCCAAGGCCCACAGAAAGCCTTACTCAAGAGCCCTGTTATTGTTAGCCAGTAAAATATTAAAGGGCGGCTTTTCTAATTTGCAACTTGAGTTCACAACAAAACATCAGAAAGCATAAAAATAAAAATAAAATTGTCGCCATTCTATTAAGAAAAAAAAAACACAATCGATCCTTTTGAAATTGGAGTTGTGTACTTGTCAGTTGTCAAAAAGAATAAGAACCTAGATTAAAGGCGAGATTCACTCTTTCTATACTGGATGGATCAATTCTCAATCCTTCAGCCCTTGACATTTTTTGTGAACAATGCTGTTAGATGCATGTACCACCAGTCTCAAATAAACGAGATATACAATTCACTCTTTCTATAGTCTCAAATATAATGTATCTACAAAAAACAATTCATTTGAAGTCATGTTCTATACCAACTATATAATATGTAATTATGTATACATATACAAGAAACAGGAACCAAGTTCATACATACATTCTTACAATAAGATTAGAAAAGATCCCTACATGCCAAAATGACCAACCAGAGATCAATAAAAAAGAGGAATTTTCACAAGCACCCCCAGCAAAACCTTAAAAAAATCATGCAACGCTTCTACAAAATGGCAACAATCTCTTACAAACCTATAATCATGGCCAATGATGATCATCTCATGCCCTACTCTCCTAGTTTCTAGAAAGAACACCCAACCATCCCAAAGAGGAACAAGTGAGCAGAGAGGCTATTGGGCATCAAATAAATAGATTGTACTTTTCAAATTTTTTTAGCTATACTTGTGTTTTGCATTGGCAATGGTATACATGATATATATATATTTTCCTATTCTTTAGCTGGGGAACCCGTAACTTTCCTCAAATATAGAATCATCCTACCCAACCCCCCCCCCCCCCCCCCCCCCCCCCCACCCCACAAACATTTTTTAACACCTCCCTATAACAACAAAAAGTCCCACCAGTTATAATTTAATTTGTTTTCTTTTGATATATCACCTTTCAAATTTTCCAAGGATCCTCTCCATCCATGCAATGATGTCAGCACCAATATCATCCCTTTCAGGCTCGAACAATAGATCATGCAAGAACCCATCATAGAGCCTAATATCCTTATACACTGAGGCGGCTTCATTATAGAGATCCTGCGAAGCTAATGGGTCAGTGACCCGATCCGCAGACCCATGGAGCACTAGAAAAGGGATAGTGACTGATCTGAGCTTCTGCATGAGGAACGAGGTGATGCGTAGGATCTCATGCCCAGTTCGGACGCGGATTGGACCAGTGTAGACTAACGGGTCAGAGTATTTTGCCAGCATGGCAGCTGGGTCCCGCGAAACAGGGATGCCCCGCTTATTAGCGCCTTTGAATTGGTATCTAGGGGCTACTAGTGAAACTATAGGTGCCATTGCCTGAAAAAGAGTTTGTTAACAATTTGAGATCAACTGAACCAAAATTTACAGGTAAAAGTAGAATGAAATATATCTAAATTTATTCAGGATGGTCTTAAATAGTCAATTCACAAATTTAAGATTTCGAGGAAAGCTCAAGTGTCTTAAATCTAGCCCACATTAGCTTCAGTTAACATTGATCAAATCAAATTTCAGTTATCCTCAGCCTTTACCATTCTCGACTACATTTAACTCCAAATAGCACAGCTTTAGTTTACCATAGTTAACCTAGACGAGCAGTTAATCTCAATTTCCTAACTAACTAGGCTCCTTGATTTTGCATAACACAGCACTAAACAAGGAGGAATTCAAATTTTAAAAAAAAAAAAAAACTAAATGTTGGTTGGAAGCACCAGTTGGTGCATGCTAGTTCCTACTCAAAACTGTCACACCAAAAAAGAGCTACTGTTTGGCAATTTGAGTTACACCTATTGGAAATTGAACAATGTAGCCTGACAATAGAGCCGAAAGACTGTTGATAGAAATTGGAAAAGTTAATACCCCAACAATTGGATGAGCTGGTTTCACACGCAATGCTGGCGATGTCAATATAATCCCTTCCACCATTGAATGGATATGGGGATACAAAGATGCCTGAAAATGTTACATGTACATTTTAGAAAACAAGTAATATTATCAGAAAGTGGAAAATTTCACATACAAAACCTTTTCAAAATCTTGATGTTTCTAAGAGTTGGGGAACAAAATAATCAAAATATGCCAAATAAAACATAATGGTATAAAATAAAATATTGAAAAAAAGGTACCTTCAAAACCACAGCTCCGCCAGTTGAATGGCCGAAAAGAAAACATGGAACCCCAGGATTTTCAGATGACACTCTTTCTAGAAATGCTCCCTGGTTGTAAGAACCAAATAAAGTTAAATTTCTGTAAACAACAATAACAGTGGGAATAATAATTACCTGTCTGAGATTAATCTATGTTGCACTAAATTTGGAACAGCGAGTAAAAACTTAATTGCCATTTAATTGCCATCCAAAGAAACAACTGTATGTGTTAATTTATCAATAACAAGGACAAGTATTCATATATCTAGCAAGGAGCATTTTCTGGAAAAATCAAAAGGATGCAGTGGATTTATATAATGAACACAGTAAAATTTACCGTATCCTCGACGACATAGTTTAGTGAAGGAACATAACCATGCAGTCCGTCACTTCCACCATGACCTGCCAAGTAATAGTAGATTATGTGATACTCTAAATTAACAAAATAATAAAAAATTTAAAGCACAGAGTCCCTGCAACATAAATGCACTTTCTCCATTTCCCAAGAGAAGAAACTTGGGAACAACCAGAGAATATATTGATGCTGGGAAGAACAAGGAATAGCTTGAACAGGTAACTCACCTATCCAATCCATCGCATAAACACCAAAGGAACATGAAGTTAGCTGCTCCGCAAAATGTGCATATCTTCCACTAAAATTTTAAAACCAGCTTTTTCATTAGATGCCAATTGTTGTTTATAATTGACTCAACACAAATATCCACTACATTATGCTTTAAAACAAATCCGCATAACCTCAGTAAGTCATATAAATTACCTGTGCTCGTTCAATCCATGAATAAGGATCAATATGCCCCTGCAACATTTGGGAAAACAAACAAACAGTTAGTTCTGCATCACTGTGCTGTCAAGCATAAAAAAGGCACAAAATACAACAGTGGTAACACAAAATCATACTATTGCAGCAAAGTATAGGTAAAATTAACCCCCAAAAAAATGCAAATATCATGGGGAGTTGCCATTTATAATCTGACAATAGCATCCAACCATTGTCTTATATTTTCACAAATTAGAGCAAATTGGACAGCTAGATATAAAAAATTACGTCTCGTATTACAAAATACTTATGATTACATTAATGACTTAATGTCCATAACGAATAGCTATGTGAAGAAAATACAAAAGAAAATTTGGTCTTTTCAGATGAAGAGCATGGATTTAGATTTATATCCTCTATGACCAAACCATATTATATATTGTTTAACTCCACAGATAATACCTCTGAGTTTTGCCAGTTCATTGCCATGGAGACAATTATGTTTTGGCACTAATAATTAAAGGATCTCACCAAGTGACTGCAGACTATGAGGGGGTTAATATTAAATGAAATGCTTTCCACAGATATGATCCTTGTTCAATTATGAAGGCGATTACATGACTTTTATTTAGGATCAAAATATGGATTATGAGCACTAGCTTGATGGACCCAAGGTGAAATTAAGAATTGTTTTATCTTTTTTCTTGGCTTCAGAATTATTGTGAAAGGGTAAACCAAATGAGCCAAGTGATAAATAACTTGAAGGTTTATTAACCACCAACTGTTACGTAATAAACCCCCGGACAACACAATCATTGTATCAACCCCATAATATACCCATTACTAAAGTTCCATATTCTAAACAACAAATTAGAACCACTGATTGTTCTAAGTTGATAATCAAGCACATAAAAAATATTGTAAATTTAGAAACTGTATCTATGGGCATTCATGATCTTATCCAAGAACAATTTCATTGTGATGCACAATTTTATATAGAAGTAAATTACATGTGTTCTCACTTCCTGGTGAAATGAGTTTTGATCTCAGACTTTGCTATATTCAATTAATTATTCCCAATAATTTAAATTAATTTAAGTTGCATTATTTTTAGACTATGAACTAATATTATCAATTTACTGTGAGATTGGAAAGTACCACAGTTCCGTTTACTAGTTTATTAGAGAAAATAAACATCTATGAAACAGGTTTCTCTTTGTGAAAATTGTTAGTACATGTGCCTGTAATATCACATAATACAGGCATTAACAGATTGTAAACATAATCCCACCAATGAAGCACCAAAACAGATCAATAGTGAAGGAGAAACGGGAAAAAAAAATCATTCACTCAAGAAATCCTGTTAAACAGTTTTGAAGTAGAGAGCGAATTTCACAATTTCAGTGAAAACGAAAAGGGACAGTGAACCAGTCTCAAGCAATACAGGAAATCTCAAATTCCCTGAAAATAAATTACAGCATATACTTAGAAATAAATTAAAACTCACCTCATATCACCAGAGAGAGGAACCCAGTACCGACAAAAGAGGGAGCTCTTCCTGGGCCCCACAAAATCAAAGGTCCCAGACCTGCACCAGGGATCCGGGCCCACCATGTCCACCGCCTCCGCCAACTCTCTTCGCCGCCTAGAATCCTCCTCTTCCGCCGCCTTGAGCCGCCTCCGTGCTCCAACTGCCGGCGATGGCGTGGAGGAGTTCGCGAGTCTCGAGGTACGACGGAGGACCAGGAAGAACCAGAGCAGTATCGATTGAAGGAAGACGAAGAGGCGCACGATAGCCGCGCGGGAGGGAACGGAGCGGCGCATGTTAGCCATCAGTGGGATTATGCGACCGCTCGCTCCTGATGTTGGCGGGTCTATGCGCTCCATTTTCTCTCTCGTTCGCGCGCTCGCGCTCGCTCTCCCTTTTCTTCAAGACCAAATGAGATGCCTCTCTTCTACGGAGGTCGGAGGAAAGGATCAAAGGAGAGGGAAGACGACGCGAAACTAATAGTTTTCGGGTTCTTCTGTAGAAATTCAGGTAATACCCGTTCGCGTAACGAATACCAAAACGACCAAGGAGTGAAGGACTATAACCTGACACACGAAGAATGTACCAGAAGCGACACTGAATATTCGGATACAAGGGAAATGCGGATGGAAATTGTTAGGAGGTTTTGTTTATATAGAGGAAGCGTATGTAAGGAGGGAAAATGGAATTCGCATCCTCTGAGATATCTCAAACTTTACGTGACTTTTTGGAATATCTCAATCGTTCAAATACCTTCTGCACGAATCTCAGAGATCAAATAACACTGGTCCCCCACGTTTTCCCGAATAGGCACCGGACACGTCGGTCACGCAAAAATTGAGATATCTCAGAGGATACGCAGCGACTAATGTAGCGGATCATTATTGAATAATGGTGACATGTTACATAGTGTTGCGTCCATACAATGAGTTATTGAGTTATACCTTGATTGCTTATAGAGTTCAGAAAACGACGTGTCAAATAAGTCCGAAAATACGCGCGCAGATCTCTCGTATAGTCGTAATAGTTGTTTCCGTCTCGGGGACTCCTTTGTTCAGTTTTCTGACCTTGGCCTTCGGGATTATGAGTGGCTAACCCTGTAAGTTTGAGTATTTCTTACACAATGTGTCCGCATTTTGTTGAGTTAAATTTTTAATATAGTTACAGTCTGGTCACTGAACGGATATTTATATTGATAATTGAAAAGATAAGATAAAAATATTAAAAAAATATATAAGGTTTATTTACAAAGGATAAAAATAATTGTCTTTTAATCTAGTGATAAAAACAATATCATTAGCGTGGAATGTCGCAAATTCGAAAACCGAATAAAAAATTTCTTATAATATTAAATAGTTTGATAACTTGATCTCCAATATTTATTAAAAAAAATAAAAATATATATTTACATATAACCGAATTATGAGTTGTGATATGTCTAGGCCAAAAAAAAATATTATGTGCATATTAATGACAGAGACTGAAAAAATTAATTGAAGCAAGTGAAATTATTATAATTAGAAACAGAGTTAGGTTGCATGATATATATCATATTATTTTATAACATGTATTATAGTATCAAGGTACCGGAGCAAATAAAAAGATTATGCATGTGTTATTATCTTACCTATTTATAATGATTATCTAATTTGAAGAAATCTTAACGCCATTCTATCATATATTTTATGTTATTAAACAAAAGTAAATCAATAAAAGAGTTAAATAAAGTGTACCAAATATTGTAATAATTTAAAAAATTTAAACTCAATTATCAAAATTAAACCGTTAGATATGAAACTATATTATTTTATCTACATACATATAAAAAATTCATCACTTTTTAATTGTTTTTATATGAATAAATAAGTTGAAAAATCAATTTATCCACATCAATGTATTTTTACAAGCTCATGAAACCGACCAAAACAAAGTTGAAATGTTGCAATATATCATACGTGCATATAAAAAATAATATAGATAAAATCTAATGGGTTTATTTTGATATTTGAGTTTTAAATTTTATATTACTAATATTTAAAAAAATTAAAGCATTATGAAACTACAAAAAAATAATAATAAAGATATTTAACCATCTTCAAAAAAATAAAAATAAAAAGATAAAGATAGCACGATTTATAGATGGGATATGGCCATATGGGTCCTATAAAGAAAACTTTTTCAGCTGTTATGACTTGGTATTTCTTCTTTATTTATGATATGCTGAAATGACTCAAATGAGGCATCTAAACCAAAAAAGTTGTCAAACTTGAAGCATAGAAAATGAGGACTTTGGAGGAGTCAAACCAAAATCCAACAAATTTACTGGGCGCATGTGCATATATGTCGCCAAGAAGAAGAAACAAAACAACCACACATCTTGACTGCGTATCAAAATGGGTGGTTTAAATTGAAGTGGGGCCCAGTTCTGACCAGTGTGGTCCAGTCCAAAGATGCGTCCTATCTGTACGCGGGGAAGGGCCATATAATAATATATCTCTAACACGAGTACTAAATTAAAAAAATTATGTCAACGTCGTACTGGTCACGTTTTGGCCTTTTGAGTTGGTCCGATTTTTTTGGCTGTCGAGTTTGTCCGAGTCATTGCTTCCTAAAAGGAAGAATTTTCTAGTTTTCAGTATGAAAAGGAATTGGGTTTCAAAAATATGTGACATTTTTTTTCTTTGAAAAGATAAATAAAGGAAATATATGAAAGAATTTTGAAGAGGAATGAATATATGTGGATTGATGGGTCTTCTCTTCTGGCTTTAATAGATGTTCCAACTGTCCATGTTTTAAAATTAATGTTGGATTAATGGATGCTATTGTTCAACTAACCTAAGAGTAAGCTCAATTATTAGATGACTAAGAGGCCGATTAAATTTTGGGTCTGTAAATATTCTCTTCTGATAGCATTTCAGTTTATATGCTTATGTTTCTATATCTATCAAATTAACTTCAAACGATGAATATAAAACTGTTTCAATATTTATTGAATTGATTTCAAATGACAAATTCAAAATGTATCAGTATCCATTAAGAGAACCTTGTTTACAGGTAATATTTAATTTTTAAAAAAAATATTTTAAGTATAGAGTGATCAGGCGGTAAAAAAATAAATGTTTTTCAGAAAAATAATGCATTAAAATGTCGTTATGATGGATTTGAACAATTAACTTTTATTGCAAACATAACTCTCATAAAGAAGATTGGCTTGAAGAATTTAAACTCGTTCTTTAAAGTCGATTTGATGAATTTTGTACATGAAGCATATAGACTGAAATACAACCGAAAGTGTATTAGCCAAACTACATGTATCCTCTCTCCCAATTCATGAAAGAAGTTCTCTAACAAGTTTTTCTATATTGCTTAACGCTTGCTTAAGCTCTATTCATCGCTATAAAATATAAATGAGTTTAATTTTTAATAATTAGATATTTTTATAGAATTAGATGATTAAATTTTTTTTAAACATCTATTGTTCCATGGAATTTAAAAATAAATATTTTTTTCTTTGGATCTGACTCCACTGCTCTCCAAATAGTAAAGCAGGGAATAACAAAATCCTGCTTTCCTATTTGGAGAGCAGCGGAGTCGGATTCTTTTTCTATATTGAGTGTTCTATGTAAAACATCTGACAAAACAATTTATTTTATATTAATATCTACAAACATAATAAATGAAAAAAAAAAACAATTTTGGAGAAAATTACGAAGATACTCTTGATATTTTCGGCCTATATTTCAGTAGTAAAACAGTGAATTTTTCCAGTCATAGCATAGATGCGTGTTCAATTTTCTAAATTCTTTTCCTTTAAATCAGAAAAGGCTCTCGATATTTTAATTGTTTGAAATTCGAATTCACGGAACAGAAATCATTTAAATGTTGGTCCTATTTACAGATGCGGAAAGAAAAAAAAAATGTGGTTAGGAGTTAGAATGGTCCAGTTGTGATGTGATGAACATCTAGGTGTGGACTCTGGACCATGTCCATGGCGTGCCAGTAAGTGTCTGGTCCCTTCCCCTTAATTTGCATGTGAAGTTCTGAAATATGAATTCTAAAATTCTCTACAGTACTTTGTTTCAAATGCTGTATGCATCATAGTGACAAATGAATTATTTGGGTTCGGTTTGGGGAGATTAGAAATTTGTGATTCGGAGATAATTCGGATATAATTTAGAAATAATTCGGAATTATTCTGACCATAGATCTCATTCCTGCAGGAGAGCAAAAAAAAACAAAAACAAAAAATGTTATGAGAAATATTCGGGAAAAATATGTGAATAATTAGTAAAATTCGGGAAAGATTCGTAAAATTTGTGAATTATTCGTGAATAATTCGGTCAAAGTTCGATCAACAGAATAATTCAGCATTCAGTTAGACATCACAAAAAAATGAATTATTTGTGAAAAATTTCCGAATCTTATGACTATGTATACAGGAGTGACAAGTGACACTGACATGAATCCTAAAATTGTTGCCTCTTCAAATCCAGTCGTCCAATAATTTTTGTGCAAGTATCTCAAAACATCTGATTTTTCTTTACACGAATCTCGAAACAATTCAACAGTTGAATTTGAAAAAGCATGAATTGTAGGGTACTGTTCATGGGTAAATAATCGCAGCAGATTCGGATCCCAATTGGACGGAATGGCCAAAGAAAGACATCTATAATTCACTTTTTACTTTTCACTTGAATGTTAATTTACTTTTTTTTTAATAACGATTATATACTAGTTAAGTGGAATAATATAAATTATTATTTATATTTTATTGTGACAAACACATCTTTGTGTATATGTATGTGTATCCGAAATTTTTATTAATAAAACTAAAAAAGTAACAAATTAAGGAAAATGACATCAGTTTTTTTTTTTCAAATTTCCGAAAACAACATTTCTCCTGAATTATCAAACGTTTATAACAATAATTAAAGAAAAGAAACGGAAAACAATCATTTCTAACATATCTAACATATTTTATACCGAATGTTTATAATATTTTAATAGAAAAGAAAAAAAAGTCAAACATAATTTGATCAAACCGTAGAATTGTTGTTTCATTCAAAATATTTTAATAAAAACATGTATATATTAATATAAAATAAGCAATTGAATTTGATGTTGCTGGTTTAAATTTGAGTCAAACCACAACAATGATGATTTTCTCTTTTTTGAATTGATTGTTAAAACCGCTAAATAATAAAGTGAAATTATATTTATTTCAAATGTTAATGCAACATTTGATAAAATTATGAAAATTCTACACAAAGGCAACATATATTTATATTAGACTTCTTCGTAATGCTGAATATAAATATCTGGTTGCATTTTTTGTTGTCTTTCCGTTTTTTTTAGTTGAAAGCAGCAGGTGATTGCATTCACAAAAAAAAAAAAAAAATTACAAATTAGTTGTTACATTATATTAGACAATAAGTGCTTTTAAAAGCATTTAGTTGTAACTTGTAAATAAATAAACACACACAACAGATATGCGTATTATGTAGACACAAATTTAATCATTCTTGCTTGATTGTAATGATAGAAGTCTAATTTTCATTATGCATATATTTGTCTTGTTCTTTCTGACATACTACATTGTATTGAATCCTTTCTTGTGCACGGCCGAAAAGGCACTGAAACAAAACCGAAAACTGAATTAACAGGAGAAGAACAATCACCGCTCAGATAAGTGTACAACTAAAAAAAACACTTAATCAAACCAGACCAAAGCGTGACCATACAAAACGTTATACAATAATCAATGTTTCTTATTGTAATGTACAACATACCTTAATATTTTCAAAATAAAATTTTAAAATGGTAAAAATGTAATTTATTTTTATAATAATACCAAACTGAGTATCTTGAAAATAAGAAATTTTATATCACAACTTAAGATATCTCTAAACAAATATTTCAGTTGACCAAGTCGTTGATTTGAACTAAAATCATTAAAGACCGGTCAGCTGTATTGTTGAACAGCCTTAATTAGACAACCGTGTAACAGTGCTTGCCAACTAATTACCTGTCTCTGTGTTTTATTTTCAAGAGGAGAGTTCAAATACATCTATTTTTTGTACCTCTATCATGTCTTTATTTTTAAAAATATTAATAACTCAAAATTTAAAACTTAAAAATCAAAATAAAACCGTTTGATATGATTTACATCATTTTATCTATTCACGTGTAAAAAATTATGACATTTCAATTTTGTTTTGGTTGTCATCAAGAACTTGTAAAAATATACTAATGTGGATAATTTCTAGACGTTGATTTTTCAACTTATTAATTCATGTATAAACAAAACTGAAATATGATAATTTTTTATGAGCACATAGATAAAATAACATAGATCATATCTAAAGGTTTTATTTTAATGTTTATGATTTAAATTTTGAGTTATTAACATTTTAAAAATAGAGACACGGTGGAGACACAAAAAATGAAGACATTTGAAGCCTCTCTATTTTCAATTATACATTTTTATTACATTTTTTCAAGGTTGAGCGCATTTGGGTTCTTATCACGTGAAGAAGCATATCTAAAACGCGGGGCCCGCTGGGCAGTCACCAAGGAAACTCCACCATCGTTGAAAAGTTGGCCCCTCTAAAGTGCTTGTATAGTTAGAGGTCCCAACGAAGGAACCGACTCCGCTGCTTGTCAAATGGGCAAGCAGAGTCCTGCTTTTCTAAATCTAACTATTGAATTTTTTTCATGCACGAATCTCAACACAGATGAATGGTTTGATTTGGAAAAGCAGGGTCCTGCTTGCCCATTTGGCAAGCAGCAGAGTCGGTTCCCCCAACGAAATCTTTCAAATCGGATATACGATATGCATCGTATTATTTAATAAGATAAGTATGAATATGGATAAAAAATATTTTTTCGTTAATTTATCAGAAAAAGTATGAAGATGAGATCATATCCGTTACTCTGAAAGATAATTAATAAATGGTAAATATATACAATAATTTATATTTATACATATACTTTTATTATTACGATTAGTTGATTTATACAATATTTTATATATTTTTTTATTTAAGAATTTGTGATAAAACTAGTTTATTCAACATTATATATATATTTTTTAGTTAGTAATCTATAGAAAAATTAATTTATACAACATTTTATATCATTATATTTGATTAACAATTTATAAATTTTAAAATGATGGGATAAACAATTATAATTTTAATGGTTTATGATAGTATGTATGTTTAATATATATTTAGTTGTTATATTTTAATATTGAATTATATAAGTTATTAATTCATTCGATGACTGTTCATTATTCGATTCATCACTCATTTTCTTAACTAAAAATTGATGTGTTGAACTTATGCGCCAGTTATATTGCATGTAATAACACAGAGGCATGATTTAATAGTTATATTGCATGTAAAATAATTGAATTTATGTGCCAATTCTATACATATCAAAAAATTGATGTGTTGAACTTAAATTTACACAACGCCATCAAAACAAAAAATTAGATATGCAAGTCTGATAGACCAACTATATTCCAACGGTATTGATTGGATGATCATACCGAATTAGAAAATTGGCACTGTACTGGTAAAGATATTCGTTGTTATCAATCAGGATAAAGGTAAAGTTATGGGTCGTCGTCAGTTTTGGATATGGAATAAGATTTGGTCCAAATGACTTTGGACCGGATGCCGATTAAAGTCTGAACAATCGATTCGAACCGTTCAACATGATTTTCATATTAAAATGTGTTCAGAGACCAAATTTTGCATATTAAACCGTACAACATTACTGTTTCTGAACAGTCCAAAAACAATGATTGTGTACGTATATAAAAAAATAGTAAAAAATTTCCAAAAAATATAGAATTTGGTCTCTGAGCACATTTTAATATAAAAAACATGTTAAGTGGTTCGGATCGACTGTTCGAACTTTAATCATATAATTTTTAGAGACTTTGGACGGTGTCCGGTCCAAAGCCATTTGGACCAAACCTTATTCCTTTGAATATATCCTAGAAATCGTACCAGTCCCTTTAAATATATCCTAGAAATCGTACCAGTCCCTTTGAATATATCCTATGGATTATCCCACCAATTTTACCAGTCCCATCTCTAGTGTTTTTGGGTTGTGAAATATTTAATGAATTTGTTCGGTTCTGGACTTTTATCTCGTTACCCGTAGTTGTAAATATGAAGGGGAATATATGCGACTGAGACTATTTAGAAAGTATAATATTTTGCTTTGGTTGGTCTTATCTTTTAAATCGGAGTTATCTGTTCTGATACGCTTACATTGAATTCAATTCGTGTTGGTTACGTACTGTCTTTCAATTTAATTAGGCTTGATTAGCTGACTTATAGTTCAACTAATAATTAAGATGCAAGTAAGCACAAAGGGAAATCAAACAAGTATTTTGAAAGGGGAATAACTTTCTTTGGTGTTCGTCTACCATCCTTTATTGCACATATGAATCCTGAATAGTTTTGACAAGTATGAATTATATATAAATTTAAATTTTATACAAAATTTCAAATTAGTGGTTACAAATAATTTGCCTGATTCTTAATACCTTTCGTACCTCATCATACCTCATATATAATATCTTCATTTTTAAAGTTGAAACCATCGATCTGAACTGCTCAACATAACATCTATATTAAGATATGTTTGGAGACCAAATTTTGTATAAATTTTAAAAATTTTGAATTTTTTTAAGATAAGTACAAAATCTCTGTTTTTGAACGGTCCAAAAATAGTAATTTTGTACCTATCTTAAAAAAATAGTAAGAAAAATTATAAAATTATAAAATTTCATCCCTAGACATATTTTAGTATGGATATCGTGTTGAGCTGTTCGGATCAATGGTTTAGACTTTGGAAATACAAATATTATATATGAGGTATGAAAGGTATGAGGTATTGGAACCCTCCTCATAAATATGGAACATCTACAGATTATATTTATGCTCGACTAAAAATATTAACTCTCCTTGATTTTTAATTTTGATCACAATGAGGGACGGAGCTACGTAAAGTTCCGAGAATGCTTAGCCACCTTTGTGATTTCAAATTTTTTAGTTATATATATTGAAATTTAATTGTATTTTTTCTTAAATTTTTTTTATTTTGTATAACCTTCTTTTTAAATTGTCACATGTGTACTTGTCTAGTGGTTAACATTCTATTTTGTTATTGTGAATGTAAACGCATGATTTCTAAGTCCCAACTATACATATGCATTTTAAGTTTCTATCTAAATTTTCTAGTTTTGATCCCTTAGATATAATTCAGAAAACAATTCTTAAAATTTCCTTTGTGCTTACTATTAATACGCATGATTTGTAAATCGCTTTAAATCAGTCAGATAAGACCTAGCTCTTTTGAATCACCTTCCATCAGAAAGTTGGTTTTTCCACAGTGACAGGCGTTCCGACAAGACCACCACTAGGTCTCATTTGGCAAATTTAAAATAACCTTATTTGGATTATAAACGTTGAATACAAGCAGAATAGTATTATTAATTTGATTAGTGACTACAAAACAATATTATTTTTCTGCAGTCTGTACCACTAATTCATATTTTTCAATTACAAAATTTCTGTACTATGTTGAGCTGTGAAGTAAGAGTCTAGTTTCACTTTCCGCTCACATTTTGTACTTTTAAAAGTTCAAAAGTCGATCCAAATACTCAACGTGATCTACATACTGAAATGTGCTAGGAGACCAAATTTTAGATTTTTTGGAAATTTATTACTATTTTTTTTATAATTTTATAATTTTTTTTTTATGGTTCATAATCCATCCAAAAACAACGATTTTCTACCCATCTAAAAAATAGTAAACAAATCCTAAAAAATGTAATATTTTTTTTTATCTCCAAGCACATTTTAATATGGAGATCATGTTCAGCAATTTGAATCGACTGTTTAAATTTGAAAACAGAGATATAAGCGTGAAGTAAAACAAGAATCTTACTTCATAACTCACCATAGCCCATCTCTCTCTCTCTCTCTCTCTATATATATATAAGAGTTCCGGTACACTTAGCATTTCTGAAGTTCTATTTAAAAAAAAATGAACTTGTAGAGAAAGAAAAAAAAATTGAAGTCGTATTAGTCGTGTAATAGGGGTAGGCAATTGTCTACTCTATAATTTTAAAATCGGATATGAAGTAGTATAAATATGTTGGCCCGCCTACTCTTGAAAATTAAATTGTCTACTCTTGTCATTTGACAGTTCAATACTGCAATTCAATCGAATAAATTAAATTACAAATTACAACTGATAATTGACTAAAATTGTTGAGTGTTAACGTTTTTCTTGATTTCTGTTTAAATTTGATTTAGAATTTGATAATATTGATTAAAATAATTTAAGTATGTAAGTTAATTTTATCTATTGATTCGATAATCCGGTAATCCGAAATTTTTTGTTCACTCATGACTCAAATTCTGACTGCGCCACTGACTCTGTGTTACGGAGTTCTTTTCATGCGTGCATTCTAGAAAACTTTATAAAATAATCATCAACTATAATTTGAAATCGAAACTATGAAAAGCCACTATCTCTAGTTGGCGACAGCGACTGATGAACTGGTCCATTTACAGGTTCCATTAAAGCATTCTGTTCAATCATAGCGTGATAACGCCTTGTCATTATGCAAGCAACGCAATATTTTGTCTTGTTAGCTGCAAATTATGAATTTGTACAATGTGGTCTCATACAATGATTATGACAATACGTCGAAGAAATTATGCAATATGTAATAAGGTAATTATATATGCATGCAAAAATTAAATTTTACTTTTGAAAATAAAATAAAAGAACATAGTTGAAAGGATGTCTTAACAAGATTTTTTAAAAATTACTTACACCTGACTAATTTACAAATATTCTACTTCAGTTATATATAGCACGAGTGAACAATACTTAATTAAGGCAACTATTTGAGAATTAGTTATTCGCTGAATTAACGAACATTTACGAAAAATTATCATATTTTAAAAACAAAATGCCTGTAAGATATAATTAAATATTGTCTCTTTAAATATGCTTTATGTTGAATCATATGAAATATTTATTATCTTCATTGAATACATGGATCAGTGCACAATTAACAAAATTTACCTCCAGCTTTCTGATTGTTCCTGCGGAAAAGACAATCACCTCTTGAAAATTGACCAAAAATACAAGAATTTCAAATTGTTATTTTTTTTAATAACTTTTGACAATTCAATCATGGTATTTAAATTTTATAATTTGAAATTCTAAGCCTACTTAATTTTATAATTTTAAAATGTTTCCATTTGTTACAAAAAAAATATTAGTTCACATTTCAACATATAATTGGAATTTTTGAAACAGATGAATATCATTAATAAATCTCAACTATGTTCAATTTTCTTTTATAAATTTAGGACATTAAAAACTATAAACTAATCAAGTTTCCATAATTTAATCAGTATTATATGGAATTTATAATTTTTTTTTATATTGGTAGTTTCATTTCTAAGTCCTTATTAGTTGTACTTTTATATTTAACTTTTCTAATCCTCTTTCGAAAATAATAATTCAAAAATGAGTATGTTTTTCAAAATTCAAAGCACAACTTGATATCTAAAAATTTGAAACTTAAATAATTGCCAATATTCTAAAAGTGATGTGGAAATAATGTTCTCAAGTATGAAGCTACAATTTTGAATTACACAAATGTAGAAAAACATAAAGTTTCTACTACGAAAATTGAAAAATGAAAATCAGAATAATTTGAAAATTGTGAAGTGAGTAGGAACAAATATAGCAAGGAAAATTCCGGGGGGGGGGGGGGGGAGGGGGAATTTTGTGACGAGAATATTTTATTTTAAATTTTAAAATAAAGGATATCTTTGTTAAATTTCGTTTTTAAAATACATTCTATGCAGCCCTATAAGCGTATACTGTTGATGATCTCATTTCTGGACCGAATTGTTCCATTTATGGGCTGGACCAGAGCACGTATCAAAGCCCACCGATTAGCAGGCCTATCTACAGACGGTCTTCTGTTGAGATCATGCTGCGGAGTAACGAACCCCCGTGCAGATGAATTCTCAAACTTTTTGAGTGTTTTCATGGAAAATCTCAACCGTTCAAATACGTTCTCCGCGATCTCAAAGCACAAATAACACTGCCCCAGTGCTGAACCAAAAAAAAAACAGGGATCCAAATCCGCTGCTTGCCAAATTGGCGGATCCTGCTTGTTCAAATTTAAGCATTGATTTTTGTTTTTTTTTGAGAACTAGCATTTGGTCTAGTGGCTAAGGTACATGGTCTCTGTATGAGAGATTATGAGTTCGAAATCTATATGGGGTAAATCATTTGTTGTAATAACAAAGGTATTAAATAGTTAGATGGCTTGATCTCCAACCTTTACTCAAAAAGTATTGAATTTTTTTCATACACAACACAGATGAATGGTTTGATTTAGAAAAGCAGGGTCCTGCTTGCCCATTTGGCAAGCAGCGGCGTCGGTTCCAAAAAAAAAGGACGAGAATGTGATGCTTTTCTTTGATTTTTTTTAAAATATCATTAAATTTAAATATTTTAACTAAACAAGCATAATGGATTTGTTTAAAAAAAAAAAAAACAGTTCCACCATGGTAGAGGCAATTTTTTTTGCTCCACTATAAGTACAAACCAAATCTAGTGTACTTGTTTTGTTAAAATATTTAAATATGATTCTATATATATAAAAAAAAACCTTCTCTTCCATACAAATAGATTTTTGTTTTTCTTCGTTCTAATCATTTCAATATTTTTTTACCAGTTTAAATTTGAGATGTATGAATTTCAAAAGAGAAACATATTCGATTTCAAAAAGAGGAGCACAAAATATGGACTGTTGAATATAAATAGTGAAAAACATGAACATGTATGTTTTTCTAGAAGAAGAGCAGCTGATTTGATATGCAAATTAGACGATTACATTTCATGAATGGTCACGTGATTTAATTATTTCTTTCAAGTTAGTTCATAAATATAACAACAAAATACTAAAAAGTTAGAATCTATTACAAAATAAAATTAAAAAGAAAGAATTAATATTGAAAAAGTAGATTACATGTCTTGACGTGATCAGACTAATTGACTCCGCATAAAGTTTGTTTATAATTGACTTCCATAGTTCGAAAGTTTTTATATAATTAATTATATATGTGTTTGATCTCCATTGTTCGAAAGTCTGACTCTGCCTCTGTATGTGACATGACGTAACATAACTAAAATGACAGAACAGAATAACAGAGAGCAGTCACGTCACATGCCCATAACATAATAGATTTAGTAACAGAGTGACTAATTTCGTTCACTACTCAAGTGCATGGAGAGTTTGAAGATGATTATTGTTTTAAAGTTCAACTATATCTCAAAAAAAAAAAAAAAAAAAACTAAGATATGGGGAAAATTAAATGAACACTTATTATTTTTTGAAACGAATTAGGAGTGTCAATATGTATTTATATCTCTATTTATTTAAAATGAGTTCTACTGATACTTTATCTTTCTTATTATCAGTCAAGTATTAATTTTATTCGCACTTTATCTTATGCATTGAAATTGACGAGTAAAGAACGGATATCAAATAATTTGATAACTTATATAATCTAATTAATAAAAATATAACAAATAAATATATTTCTTTAAGCATATCATGTATATAATATCATAAAATTTAAAAATAATTATCAGTCCTCTTAATTTTGGGAAATATAGATTACTAATTAAACAAAACCATATAAAATTTTATATAAATTAATCTCACCATCAATTACTAATTGAACAAAATTCTGTAAAATATTGTAGATAATCAACCTCATTATAATACTAATAAAAACATAATATATAATTAAACGTACGAATGAAATTAAAATTATCATATATAACTCAAAATTATCAATTTTCTTATATGGTAAACGAATAAAAACGTATGAATAAAAGGACTTTTTTGACATTAAAAAAAGAGATACTTGTTGGTGGTTTTGTACTTTTATTGAGTGGCGTGAGTAGTGTTGTAAAAAATGACCTTTTTAGGCCTATCAGCCGTTAGTGGTGATCAAACTATTACGGATTTTTTCGACTAATTAGTCGATTATGATCAATTATTTTTGAATAATTGCTTGACGGTACCCTGTCCGTCTGACGACCGCATACCGTTATTTACTGGTTATGACCATAATGACATGGTACGCGCATTAAACACGTTTTATTCGGGTATAAAATGTTTTTCTAGGTTTGCCGCACCGAACCGCGTATATAACGTTGACCGAATAATTTGCGAATAAAACACGAATAAAACGCGAATCACGAATTATTCGTGATAAAAACACGTTTTATTCGAATAACTCATTGATCTGTAAAAAAAAAAAATCTGCTCTGTGATCTGTGCGTGAATGGAAATTTTGCTCTGTGATTCGTGCAGGCGTGGAAATTTTGCTCTCTAATTTGTGCTGAGTGGAATTTATGTAGGGGCTGTCACGTGGGAGAGAAGGTTAGACTAACTTTTGAATTTTTAGGAGAATATGAGAGGCCACCACGTGTACATAACAGTTTACAAAGGCTGAGACTAACTCAACTTTTGTGTGTGGCCTTGGCAGTGAAGCAATTTATGTAGTTTTTTTTTTGCTTCTTTATTGTACTGAATCATTTCTGAATTATACCCGAATCACGAATTTTTAATCCTGCCGAACTGAACCCGAACTATTGATTTGTTACTATGGTTGTAACTTGTGAGGATCATATTTGAAAACAGTTTTTAGCCTATAAAAATATTTTAGTAAATTAGACCAATCAACTGGGCTTCAGCCGAGTTTCTAAGCAATAATTCTCGAAGAAATAGATTTAAATCATGGCACTAGTAGTTAATGAGGCTCATTGGGCTTGAAGCTTATCCAGACGCATTAGCCCATTTACGGCCCCTTTTGTTTCTCAACGTACTCAGGTTTGCTCAATTTTTTTAAAAATTAATTATTTGTAAATCACTTTTATAAATAGAGAACTGAACTCTATTAAATATATATAAGATAGTCAAGATGGTCTTAATCTTCCCATGTGAGACGCATGTTCGAAATCCAATTCTTATTAGAATTTGTTAAAGGAAACAAAAGAGATCGAGGAATATAGACCTTAATTTTACTCAATAAAAAGAAGTGCAACTTGACTGTTAATTGAGAAAAAAAAGAGGTAACACAGTTCGTTAGAGAAAAGTTCAAAGACTGTTAACAGAGTTAGTAAATCTTGACCATCCGATATGCTTTACTATCTGTGCAGTATAGATCCGCATTAATATTAAAGTCCCATGTGTTATAATAAGATGGTCCGATTGACTCTGTTTAAAATTAGACGGCTGAAATGTATTACCTCAAAAGATTCCCTTTTGAGTTAATAATGTAGGGATACGTGTTCCCAAGTTAACTTGGTCGTATATCATTAATGATTTTTTAAGGAGAGAGCATCATGTTAAATTTTTTAACTAGTGAGTCTATAACAAAGAAGGATATGTAATTGGAGGCCCAAGGGCATGATTTTTTTTTTTTTTTTTTTTAAAAGAGGCATGGCCATTTCATTTAGGAAAATGTTTAAATACAATCAAAAGGGGTCAATCACAATATTTACCCCTAACAAAATCTGGCTGCATATAAGCGATAGCATAACAAAAGATAGTCTAACCACACAGAGCAAAAGGAATGCTATAAGCGTATAATAGTCATATTCTAATAGCATATGTAGATAAGATGAGAAGTTAAATTAAATTATCTGGTGATCACAGCGAGTCATCAGTATTGACCAACTTCACCAGCACTTGTTCTATCTCCGGCATCTGTTGCTCTGGGACCTACTCTTGCAGCGGAATTTGAGTGGTATCGCCCGACAACCATTGCTTCCGTCCCTCCTCGAGCTCCTTTATATAATAAAGATTCTATAACAAAAAAATTATTAATATAAATGTGGGCATGACCCCCATTTCTCTTCAAAAAAAATATAACAAAAACAATTATGGAAAACTTCAAATTATACAAGGAGATTATTATCACATTTTTCAAATATCTTCTACCAAATTTTCATTATTACATTTTATCTTTCGAAGACTTGTTAATCAACTTTATATATCGAACTATATATACTTTTTTTTGTTTTCTTAGGTAATTTTCTGAAATCGAGAAAAGCACTGACTGGTAATTTGCATGAGCACACATTTGATTGGTGTGTTATTGCTAACTATAGCTACTATACTCCTAGAATAATTTAATTTTTGTTTCCGTAATATATCTGACAAAAAGAATGTTTTTGACATATTTTGATGCGATCTTAAGCTAGATTGATTGTGCAGTTTAATTATCAAGGACGAAACTAGAAAATTGAAATTGTGGGACAGAATAAATAAATATTCTATAATTTCATTAATTTTATGAAAGAAACTAATAGTATATTTTTTTTTGTAAACAATAAATTTTGTAAAGGACAAATATTTATATAATTATTTCGAAAACAAGACATTATACAAATATATATTGTGGGTGTGTTTTACTTCATGCCCATATTTTGCTATTTCAAAGTTCAAACAATTGATCCGAACAGTTAAACCTAATCTTTATATTAAATTGTGCTTAGAGACCAATTTTTACATTTTTGAAATTTGTTTACTATTTTTTTCGAACTTTTGAAAATCATTGATTTTTTTATGGTTCATAATTTTCTGAAAAATATTGATTTTCAAAAGTTCTAAAAAATGATAAAAATTGTATAGTTTGCACATTTTAATACGAAGATTAAGTTGAATGTTTCGAATTGACTATTTCAATTTTAAAAATTAAAGATATGAACATGAATTAAAATGCGCCTTTTACTTCATGATGGACAGTAACTCATACCATACTTTAATTTGGTTGTGTGTGTGTGTGTGTATGCTTCTACTTAAATATTACTCCCTCATGTTGAAAATTGTAGTATTGTACAATTGAAGTGTAAAATTAAGATCCTTATTAATTAGTTCTCATTCTTATGTACTTAATTACTTATGTTTATCACCTATCGACAGGGGGATCCAAATCTGCTGCGATTCTTCACTGTGAACAGTGTTATTGAAATTTCTGCTTTTCTAAATACAAGTGTTGAATTGTTTTGAGATTCATACACAGAAAAATAAGCTATTTCGAAATACATGCACAGAAAACATTGGACGACTGGATTTGAAAAAGCAGGGAATTGAGAAATACTATTCCTCAGCTTTGGATTGCAGCAGATGTGAATCCATCGACAGGGAGAGGAATCAGTTTGAAGTATATATGATATTAGTACTATTTAAATGAGATAAAAGTAGTGACGCAAGAGGATCATTTGTGCTATTTTAATTCTGGTTTATTTCAATATATTCAAGTCGCGTTATGGTAATGTTTCATTTTATTATGCAAATAAAATTTGCATTCTGAAGTTCATCATTGCAATTTGGTGATCATAATAACTCTTAAAAAATGAAACTACATTAAAATTAATAAGCAATATGCATGTTAATTTTCTTCAGAAACAAAAAGAGAATTGAGTGTGACCTTTCTCGTTTATAGATAAGATAACACCATGTAGATGTAGTTGGTTTTGTACAAAAAGGTGGTACATGCATGATGATCGAGTTATAAAAAGAAGAGATAACATGCATGCATCGAAGTTAATTAATTAATGGCCAAATACAAAGAGCACTGTGCAACTAGTTAGCTATATATGTTTCTTTAACGTGACTACGTGAGTGGCAGCCGAGCAGCATGAAATTTGGTTGCTTTTATCCTTTCTTTTTTCACCTGGATCGAGCTTTGTATTATATTGCACATGATATATAGTTCTCACCGTTAAACCAACTCATTAATTTCAATATATTCTGCCCCTCGTAATAATAAATGCGATCGAATAAAAGAATAATTCAGCTTAATTATCAATATATTTTTTTCAACTTAATTCGTTTTAATTTAGTGTCCTAACCCTTTCACTTAAACATATTAATTGCATAAATCGATTAAATATATTAAATTCAAAACAAGCCTGATTTATTTTGGTACGGCAAACATTCAAATTATATATAACTACTTAATCATCGTATGGTCGCAGCTTAGATGGTAATTTATTTGATAATATTAGTAATATTCAACATCGATCTCATTGTTTTGTGGATTTTGCTTTAAAGAAAATATATAAGATAAATTTCTTTATGATTATCATTTTCCGTTATATGATGTGTATAATAATATAATTAACAGCAAGAGATCGAGAGGGGTAGCGCAAGTGGCTCTGTATTTATTATGTACAGTACACAGGACTGAGTAATTACGTCCATTATTAATGTCATAACATTTGGAGGCTTTTAATAATTGATTATCCTGAGTACGTAGCAACGGTCACTTGACCATGGTGAAAAGATGTCGTGTTTCATAACTTAATGTAATATTAATATATATAGATATATAGATTAATAGTAATTTACAAAAGTTTAAATCTTGACGTAATATTAATATATATTAGAACCAAAATTTCGTAGAGGACCCAAATCATTAGATTTAGTTGGTAAAATTACCTTTGTTTAAACAACAACAACATTTTTTTTTTCTTCTAAGTTGAAGTTCAAAATTGACTACGTTTAACTTTTTAATGTCGATACTAAACAACAGAAAAATAAAGTTCTGTTAAACAATATATATACAAATAAATTTCTACAAGTAATTGTTTTTCCTATACTGGTTTAGAAAAGAAGACCATGTGATTCTGGGAGCGAATAATAGCTAGCAGATATAAACAAACTCTACATAACGACGACGTGTGTGTGTATATATATATATATACGTTCTACAATCTTGCTTTGATATATTTCAAATTAAATCCATTGAAAAATTAAACAAGTCGTTACATACATACATACATACATACATATATATATAATTGGGCTATGGTACTCTACGGCTTAATATTTTCATTTTAAAAATCCAAACACCCGATCCGAACCGTTGAACATGTTATTCATATTGAAATGTGCTTGGAGACCAAATTTTAGATTTTTTTGAATTTTTTTGCTATTTATTAAGCCACTTTGAAAATCGCAGATCCGATGGTCCAGAAATTTTTACTGTTTTTACTGTTCACAGCGGATCTGAGATTTTCAAAGTGGCTTAATAAATAGCAAAAAAATTCAAAAAAAATGTAAAATTTGGTCTCCAAGTACATTTCAATATGAAGAACATGTTCAACGGTTCGGATCGGGTGTTTGGATTTTTAAAATGGAAATATAGCGTAGAGTATAAATGCGTTTTACTCTATAGAGTACCATAGTCCATCTATATATATATATATATTTTTTTTTTTTTTTTAATTTGGATGAATTATATCGTTAACATCAACGGAAAAATTTTAAATTTTGTAAATCTAAAAAATAATAGTTTATATAAATCTATAAACTATTGTCCATTTCAGAGGCGCGCGGGTATAAGGAATATTAATGGTGGTTAATTGAACTTTATTTTTTTAATTAATTCTTTAATATTTATGTATGATTTTTTTATATAATTTAAAGTGAAATATCATGGTATTGTAAACTGACCTACATTCTTCGTAGAAAATTTTTATATGATTGATCCCCATGTGTTTGAGCCTCATATATAGTTAATACAAACGAACAAACATATTTTTTTACAATTTGCATGTCCATAGAAATAAAAAAAAAATGCACAGACGTAGCTAGATATATATACCAAACAAAAGTTAAATACAATATATCTTACATAATTTTGTATATGTAACTCTTTTTTTCCTATACCGCTCTAACCCAAGAAAAAAAGATATATAATCATGTGATTGTAAAATCTTTTTGGGGTGCGCGTGATTGCTCATGCATGCTTTGCCTTTGAATTTATAGAGAGCGAACCGCCTCAAAGAAATATAATGCAATGCCAAAATCCGAACGGTAGCTAGCTTTTCCTATTTTCTTAAATTTAAACTTATTTTGAAGTTGTGGTTCTCCAATTTCAAGTAATTAACCCAAAATCTCTCTCAAGTTTCTTGTGGTTTCCTGGTCTTTTGCGAAGTTTCAGGTTAAACTCTTGGTTGAGAGATAAACATGAATGCATGCATGTCAGTGTGCGCTTAGTCACCATCTAACCATATCATGTAGTCTACATGGCAAATTAAGCTCCTATTAGCTCCATATATCCTACATGGCTACTACAGCTTAGCACGTGAAGCACTGTTAGGCCAGATCTTCTGCGGCCTAGCTATATATTAAACTGTATATAATATACAGCTCATTGTGTATTAATAAGCTAATGATTATTGTTGAATTTATGATTTCTGAAGAGAATTATCTTATTGAACTAAAAAAGGTTATTTTGTTACATGTTCCTCTCTCTATTTATACTAAAAGGCTATTCTAAATTACCGTTTGTACTGTTTTCTATTTATGATAACAAGGGCAGACCCATGTGCGGAGGGGGGGGGGGGGGGGGGGGGGGGGGGGGGGCGCTGCCCATCCTGGATTTTGAGATTTAGTGGAGCTTGAGATGTTTTGATCGAAAATCCTAGATCCGCCACTGTTTTTTGCCTCCCTGGATGTTTGAAATTTTTTTTACCCCTCTGACGAAAATCCCGAGTCCGTCACATACTGTATGGTAATATGGTACAAGTTACCATTTATTTTATGTCCTATTTAGTTTATTCTTAACCTCTTAATTGATCTAAAATGTCTTGAGATCGAATCTTCTATATATCTTCTTCTTTATTTTTAACAATTATCTTCCTCTATTTCAGTTTAATAATTTGTTTAATCCAATATATACTATACTACAATAATGTGTCATTCTAACTGTGCATAGCTTAATTTGATTGGCCGGACAATAAATATCGCAATCTATTGTTTCAGATTGATCGATCTTTTGCTCATTATAATTATTACCAATGCTGTTTGTTTCACTTTGAACATATTATAGTGCCTTTTATTTTGTTTTTAATTGAAAACTTTGTTTAGTTTATTTGTCATTAAAAAAATAGTAGCAATTACGTTAACAAACATAATCCTACTAATTAATTTATAAAGATGCATGCATCATTTTGATTTTCTATATACATTTATATATAAGAGAAGGATTCAAATGTACCATGGTTTTGTACTTCAATTATATTTCACATATTTATTTCCGTTTTCAAAGTCCAAATAGTCAGTCTAAACCTCTCAACATGATCTTCATAATAAAATATGTTTGGAGACCAAATTTTATATTTTTTGGCATTTATTTTTTCTATTCTTTTAGATAGATACAAAATCACATTTATATACAAAAGCACTCAATATATAGCTAGAGTTGCTCTAGTAAATTAAAATTGTGAGTAAATATAGTATTTTTTTTTAAATTTGTAAGGATGTCATTTCAACTTTAATTATCTGGTCTTTTTAGAATAATTGAATTTTTTTTGTTTTTGAGAAAAGAATAGATATATCAGAGAGTTCCATTTTTTTGTTGTTGTCCAAATATATATATATATTAGCTAGCTAGGCTGCTGAGCTTGATAAAGTAGTGACAAATTTTTCTATAGATTAGGCTGCGTAGAACATCCTCCCCTAATTTGCTCGCTCTTTATATATCATTTATTAATTTTTTATGCAATTTGCAAATTAGAACTGCTGTAGGTGATACCTTTTGTTGGTATATTTATTTACTCTGTTTCTCTTTTATTATATAGCATATGTCAATCAAACTACAGGAGGAAAACGATCTTTCTAGTATACTAAACTTTTTGGTTATGCTTTTGATAATTAATAACAGAAGATGCACTCTAGAATTACCTTTTTATTTGCAGAATTTTGTATACTATAATAAAAATTATATATTGGGTGACAAATATTTTAAAATAGCAAACATTGATGAAACATTTTTACTCATGTGGATTAGAAAATCCGGAGACAATACATATATGAGAAGAGATTCACTTACATCTGTTTTTAGACTATTGAATTTTTGTACCCATCTTATAAAATAGTAAAAAAATTTTAAAAAAAAAATGTAAAATTTGATCTGCAAGCACATTTTAATATATCTATCATGTTGAACGGTTTGGATTGACTATTTAGACTTTGAAAATGTAGAGTGTAATCCAGTGTCACTAAAAAAGAAAAGAATGTAAGTTGATCCTTCATCTACATATATTATATATAAAGACAAAAATGAGGGGACAGTGATGAACATTTGACCTTATTTTATATAATGCTATACCAAATTACCAAATATCCACTAGTTTCCATACTTCTGCAAGTGCTTGTTTGATCATCTTAGATTTTTATATAAATTTATGGTCTGAACCAACTTTGTTGTTTTTTAATATGTAAAATTATATTACTCTGTTGTTTTTATAATGTTATAATTATGTTAGAGTATACTATTTTTTATTGTTTTTTTTATTATATATGTTGATTGTTTTTTTTATCTAGCATCCGATTAGTTAATGGGTTTGAATCCGATTCCTATCCCTCCCTAACAGAAATCTTGCGTCCGTCCCGGTTAAAAGGAATATATAATGTTATTGTTAGACAATATGGAAATGCTTATTGGTCGATCTGAACCGCATAATATAATCTAATATATAATTGATTAATTCACTCGTTAATTGACATTAACATTAATTTTAAAAAATAGTGCATATATATGAACCACAAACCACGTTCAATTTGTTAAGAACATAGAACTTTTATGAAACTTTTATATAACTTTTCACATTGCACTTATCATGACCGGTAACAGCTCTTATCATGCGTCACATTTATGTTTGGTTACTCTGTGATGCTCCTTTTGCAAACATTTTGTATGGCGAGTTACTGTCATATGGAATCAACAATATCTTGAAGCGCTAGAGTGCATAGTGACAAATCAATTATTCGGGTTCGGTTCGGCGAGGTCAAAAATTCGTGATTCGGAAATAATTCGGGTATAATTCGGAAATGATTCAGTATTATTCGGATCAGAAATCTCAGTTCTGTAAGGGAGAAAAAACAAAAAAAAAAACCAAAAAATAAAATTTTGGAAAAATTTCGGGAATAATTCGGAAAAAATTCGTAAAATTCTGGAATAATTCCTAAAATTCGCGAATTACTCGGGAACTATTCGGTCAACAGAATAATTCAGCGTTCGGTTTGACATCACAAAAAAACCGAATAATTCGCAAATCTTGTCACTATGCTAGAGTGCATGTAGAATCTTTTAGCATCAAGCCTAGCTACAACTCTTTACTTACACTTACAGAGCAAATTTGCTACAGAAATTCAGATTTTGTGCATGAAATTTTTGGCAATCAGCATCAAATTCACATGCACGCTATTGAGATCCATAAACTTGGGTCTTAAAGTGTTGTCTAAGCTTATTTATGATCAATCCAGCCGTCCTATTAGCCACCACAAATAAATTTCAAATTTCAAATTAATAGTTTCTTATAATAAAAGATGATATGTAGATCCTTTTTCAAATCAACTTATCAATGTCTTTTATCATATCAATGATATCATGCATCCTCACCCCCCACAATTGATTATCTGTTGCACTTACTTTAAGCAACTCTGTGTAGCACATCCAGGGACAGGGTCTTTTATCTATTTATCTTTTGTTATCTAATTAATGTTGTTAATTATATAAAATATTCCACTGATCTTATCAAATAATTCTAAATTTAATTAATCGATTATTCCTGGAAGTATGTGATGACGATATTTAATTTTGATGAAATTAATATTTGCGAGTCAATTTCAATATAAGTTGGTATAGTTATTTAAAAAAAATTGTGGTCAATTGATCCATTGCCAAATTCCTGTATACATGTGGCCATATATACTGGGAAATAAATCTGCTGCGATTCTCCTGCTTTTCCAAATCCAACCACTCATTTGTTTCGAGATTCATGCATAAAAATCAACCGCCTTTGGAATTCATGCATTTCAAAAAATGAATAGTTGGATTTAGAAAAACAGAAACCTGTGATTTCAAAGAATCGCAGCAGATTTATATACTGTGTAGGCCTGTAGGCAGGACATTATAATAGGATCCATCACAGGAAATTGCAACAGCAATTTAGGTTTGTACATATGCTAAATCTAGACAATCACCATCAAATTCACAGAATTCACATCCTCTGCGGAGTTTTTACCTGCAGAGCTGTGCGGTGCTTTTAATTTGGTCCGTTTGTTTTGATCGAACGGACCAAATAAGATTTTGGCACGAATCTCAAAGCAAAATTAATATTGCTCCCTCTATTATCCCAAGCATTCACTGGCTGAGAGTAAATCTGGGCTGTCCGATCAGCTTCGCACAACTCCGCAGGTAAAAACTCCGCAGAGGATACTAGTCCCAAATTCACATGGTAGCAATAAATAGTTTTCACAACTATTAGCTAGTCTCAACGAGTTGTCTAATAAATTGTAGCTAGGCTGCAATGACTTGATGTACAAATAATGTTGAGGCTAAGAATTCTGTCTATAATGCATATGTACACGTGCCTGTTTTAATGCCCACAAATTTATCCAATTAATTTCTTAATTAATAGCTAGTTTGGCCATTTAAACTGTTTTTTATTTTGTCCTTGCAATATTAATACTTTAATAGTGCTTTTCCTATATATCATGAAAAATCTAGGGTTTTCAGGTGATGTCTAGCTTCCTCTCTTTATTATTAATTATGCTCACATGCAAAGGAAATCTAAGTGCCCATATCCACACTTTTGGATTCACTAAATTGTCCCCTAGCTACAAGTATAAATAAGCCCTATATGTGCTCTACAAAACCACACTAGCTAAGAGCCAAACTTAATCTTCACTTTGCTTATTGAAAATACAAACCAGCCTATTTTCAAACAAAGCAAATTAAGAAACTCATTTCAATGGCGCCAAATGGAGAAACACCAGCCTTGACCATAACCCCTCAAAAGGGATCACTCCAAAAACCCCAACAACCAAAAATGATCTCCATTCAAGGGCTCCAGAGAGCTATTTCTGATCTCTCTTTTCAACTAAACAAGGAGGTGAAAGACACAAAACTCAGCTCCATATCAGAAGTAGAGGAGGTGAAGTGCACCTGCTGTGGCATGTCAGAGGAGTGCACTCAAGAATATATCTTGCGTGTAAAGGACAGGTTTTCTGGTAAGTGGATTTGTGGGATTTGCTCGGCCGCAGTGAAAGACGAGTTGGAGAAGAATGGTGGGGACAAAGACGAGGCGCTACGTGCGCATGTGAGCGTGTGTGTTAAGTTCAACAGACTAGGAAGGACTCAACCTGTTTTGTCTCAAGCTGAGGCAATGAAAGAGATTTGGAGGAAGAGGTCCAAGTCTATTAGCCCTAGAGAATTGGATAATATGAAGAGAGGTGGTATTGCAAGGAGCTCTAGTTGCATCCCTGCCATTAGTAAAGAAATATGATGAAAATTAGATATATATATATGGCTTTTCATATAAAATAGATGCATATTTATTATAGAACTTTTAGTGCTTATACCTGGTTTTGAAAAAAGATTCAGAACTATGCATCCCCCATAGCCTTTCACAATAACATCTCTATTCAGGGAATGTTTTGTGATTTCTAGACATATAATTGTGGGAGAGCATATTTTTGAAGGTTTTTTTTTTAACCAAGCATAAGCACAAAAGAGTTATTATGTATATTGAAATAATGAGTTCAATATATCTTGGTTTTAACCTTTGTGGGGTTTTTTTTTGTTGGAGGAAGGGATTTGATTTCACAATTAATCCATACTTTCCAATTGAAACCCCCAATCGTTTGTAAGTTTTATCCTTTCAGAGATATATAGCTTTTGTTTTCCCCTTAGTTCACATTACTTGAGGGGTTGAGCTTGTAACTAATCTTATTTTCTAATAATAATTAATGTTGATCATGTCATTAATTCTCTCTCCCTTTCTCTCTGTTTTATATATATATATATATATATTTTTTTTTTTTTTGTAGATTAACTTATTTTGATGCATGTATGTGTTATGTATCAAGAAATAAGCTAATCTAAAATTTAAACGTAATATCTGCCCTGTAGAGAAAAAAAATTAGATACCACTAGAAAACTTGTCACTGGAATGGCCTTTTCTAACTTCTAAGCCTATTTTGAGAACTAATAACTATATGCAAGCGTTGTTGTTTGCTGTTTTAGAAAATACAAGTTTATTTGTACAGAAATAAAGTTTTGTCAATTATTCCTTATTTGCAGAGAATTTGGACTTGATGCAAGTCTGTGTGAAAATCATCATGAAGAGCCTAATAAAAAGAGTCCAAGCCCAAAAATATAAACCAGGCTTCTTTAGGCCCATACCTTCTAAACTTTCTATTATCTGTTTCTTCTTTTGAAATTCAACAGGCCCGGTTTCTTCTTTAAACGAGGATTACTAAAAGATAAGATAGAAAAATACAATTTTTTCTATTCGATTATTTGTTTTTAATATTAAAAGTTTAAAACTAAATTAATTAAATATACATAAAAATTACGAGCGAGCAAAATATTAATACTCAAATCGGTTCAACGCACTTTCCGAACAGTCCGATTCGCTTTATAATCTGTGTGTGCCACTTTAATATTCATACAGATTGAGCGCACACAGATCATGAAGCGAATCAAATGGTACAAACCGTTAATATCTTTGTTATCTCTTTCAAACCATTTATTTGATATTCAATATATATAAAGAAGAAGAGAGGAACAACGAAAGAGATAACAGAGATGCTAACAGTTTGGTAACATGAAAGAGATCACTTGTTTCCTGGGGGGCAGGATTTTTCTACCCCCAGTGAGGCTGAGATGTGGGTCCAGACGGATTTATAAATTTAAATATTGGTTTTTAGTTTTGGTGTGAGCCTACGTGTCAGTGACTCAGGAGCAGGAAAATACGACCTCTTGGGGGGCAGATAATTCGGTCCCTTGGTAGCAAGATGATCAAATTAGTTGATAAAGAGACGACTGCAGCAAAAAATATAGGCTGACGAAAATAAGAAAGAAAATTGAGCTGTTGAATAATTTAGGCATCGGAATTGGACAAATTATTTTTTCATAATAAAACAACAATTCAATATCATATGAATTAAAAAGAAAATTCAAAAT
Organism: Carex arenaria; assembly: GCA_964058825.1. NCBI lineage: Eukaryota > Viridiplantae > Streptophyta > Magnoliopsida > Poales > Cyperaceae > Carex > Carex arenaria. Next base: position 481,746 of record CAXKVW010000456.1, on the reverse strand, counting down.
TGAGTGTTGATGAAGTACTACACAGAGATAGTTAAATACATCCGTCAACTTCCTCAAGAAGTAGATGTGCTGATATTAGTGTTTGGCTGTTTGCTATTATAAATAGTATGAATGGTTTTCTTTGACAACATTTTCCGGTTAAACAATTATAAACGATATAAACAGTATGAAACTATGAAGTACGACTATAAGGGTGAAAACAGTATGGATGATATTAATCTGTATTAAAAAAAATAGATGTAGATATTCAATATTTGAATATCTGTGTGAATAAGAATATTGATATGATTTTATATTTTAATTATTCATATTCAAATAGTAGATATATATCATATATTTTAATATATATTATAAAAAAGTTATATTATTCATCATTATAATTAGATAAATATTATAAATTTTAGTATTTTTTAATAATTTTTTTATATTATTTTAATAAATATCTGATTCTAATCTGTATTGATATTAGCTCTGTATCCGTATCCGTAATAGATAAATAAGAAAAAAATATAGAGATATGATTTTACCCACGTCTGCTCCGTATCCGCTCCGTTTGCAACCCATGGATGAATAATTAATTAATTATAAATGATGCTTTTTAGTATCGGAGGCATTTTCATATATATCCGTCCGATCTGGATCAGACGGACTGGATTGGGTCCAATTTAATGGACGATGTGATGTTTTTAACTCTGTGCTCCAGCTGGGGGTAGGGGAGGGGAGGGGAGGGGAGGGGAAGGGACATGAGGAAACAGGCAGCACAGATCTGAAAATCGAACGGTACAGATCTCACAAATTTTAATTTTTCACTTCACCTTCCCTCCGCTACCCCCATCTGGAGCACAGCCTAAAGTTCTCTGACTCTGAGGCAGCGGAGAGTTCTCCTCTCTTTCTCCAACCGCCGCTTGCTGCGACTGCTTAAGCTTAAGCGGGATTTTTATCATTTTGGCGCAAAATTTCAATAAAAGATGTTTCTAAAATACAATCCAGCCACAACTTGTGCTTATCACGCCCGCTCCAATATCGTTTGTGCTCCTCCCAAAATCTCCCTCTTTCTTTCCCCGGTTTTACAAAGCAACAGTAGTTTGACGGTTTCAGAATCTTCTTCGGTGAGTAGAATTTTGTGCGCAAGTTCGTCGACGCAAGGCTCGTCGTTTGAGCCGTAAGTCCAACTCACTTTTTTTTTTTCCTTTTGATATAATTGAATTATTGCTGAAAAAACATTATGAAATGCATACCTTGTTTTTGGGCTTTATTTCAAACACTTATCGGGCATAAACATTTATTTTTCTTTTTACTGTATTTCCTGTATTTCGCTCGTGCATGTGTCTATAGTAGCGGTTTTCATACTTCTATATGCATGTTTGGTTGAAATTGTTAGTTACATAGTTTTTAAAAAAGATGCTGTGGTTTTTTGTCAAAGAGCTAGTGGTCTTTATTTCATTTGTTGATCCACCATATGACTAATAGCTTATGGAGTAATTTCACCTCTTTGTATAGTATTAGTGTTTCCATGAACATGGCTAGGTGCCTTTTGAACATTCACCGGTGCCATTATTCTCTGGGCCTTTTCTACTTAAGCATGAATTTATGGTTAACAAGGTCTCCATTTAAGGTTATGGTTGTACATTAAGTGTAGGGTCTTGGTGGGGGTTTAGATTTAATTTGAATCAAGACTTAGGGCTGACAATGGTTCATGCCAGATTCAAGCTGGCTGATGATTTTTGCCATCTGCACAATATAAAGAAGAGATTTTTAATTAAAAAATATTAACATTATTGAAATCTATGATTAGACAAAAAATGTCGGTGACACACGGGGTGTCAGAGACGACGATTGGGGTACTTGGTGGGGGACAGTTAGGGCGGATGCTGTGCCAAGCTGGAAGCAAGATGGCGCTAAAAATTGTGACGTTGGACCCCATGGAGAACAGCCCAGCAAGTTCTCTTTCATACCAGCATGTGGTCGGCAACTTTAATGACGGTCAATCTTTGTGCGAATTTGCAAAAAGGTCAGTTGAAAATCTGTATTATCTCTACAGCAGATGTGACCAGTCAGATGTAATTGGGGACGGTAACAAATGTTAGTATATTATGCAAGAAAGTTTCTTTATACTTGTTGTGAAGGTGTGGGGTATTGACAGTCGAGATAGAACATGTGGATGCAATTACACTGGAGAAACTGCAGCAACAAGGGATCGATTGCCAACCTAAAGCTTCTACCATTCGCATAATTCAAGTAACTTCTTTTATTCATACTAATATACCCATTTATACAAATTCATTGTCTCTCTCTCTCTCTGTTTTTTTTTTTTTTTTTTTTGTAGAACCAAGGATCAGCATAACACATTTTAGGATGACATTGTCCCTTTCCTATATCTTAACCTTTTCTTGGCTAGTTCTGTTTCTAATTGCATTTTTGAGGGTACATTGTGGTTAAGCTGTCTTAATTTGAATGCAAGTTATATATGCTATCGGGGGTTAATTGAACAAGGGTGGGTTGTCTGTGGCTGATGGTAGACACGAAGTTCTAATTGGGGGGTTAGTTGGGCCACCTTCATAGGTTTTATTCCACTCTTGGGGATTGGTACTAAACTGTTCTTGTATTGTACTTTAAGGACAGTGCTGACAGATTCAACCACCATTACAATTTTTGAGGTGAATAAAGAATATTGCACTGGTTGGTTTAGTGATATACCAGCCCGTACTTAACCGATATTCAGTCCTAATATGTTTCTACAACTTTACATCCTTAAATTATACGTAAATTTAATTTGAATTATTCAATTGAAACTTTTGTTCAGGACAAGTACTCGCAAAAGGTTCACTTTTCTCAGCATGACATCCCACTTCCTGATTTTGTGGAGGTAACTTTTATAGCTTAAGTTGCCTTTTTAGGGAATTACTTCATTTATACTCATATCTCCCCAAAAAAATGTAAGTATCAGTGTATTCTTACATAATCTACAAATTTTCCAAAAGGTTTTCTATAGTACAGATTTGTGTTTTCATTTTTCAAGTTTTAAAAATGATGTTTAATGATATACTAAAATTGGTAAATTTGAATTTTTATAGTGGAACAACAAAAAAAATTTTGAAACTTTTTTTTTTTGTATTACCAATATCATTTTGTTTCTTTTTCTAAACAGATCGATAATTTGGCTAGTGTAGAAAGAGCTGGTGAATTATTTGGGTACCCTTTAATGATAAAAAGTAAGAGGCTAGCATACGATGGAAGAGGCAATGCCGTGGCTCATAGAAAGGACGATCTTCCTTCTGTTGTGAATTGTATATATCTGTACAAGTTATATTGTATGGTACCAGTCAGATAATACCAGATATGGTACATCAGATTTGAGGGCAAAATTGGGTACTTTGAAATTAAGTCATTAAAGCCTATAAGTACTTACTGATTCAAAGCAAGCATATTGTGATTTGTCTGATACATAGCATTACTATTATAGCATGATGCTGGTTTTGGGTACTTGCGTCTTTTATGTTGTTATACATATGCTGAAGTTTTTAAGTAAAAATTGAACTGTGAAATAGCTTTAATTTAATTGATCATCATGGAGCAAATGAAGAACGCTATTACAAATGGAAAGAGTGGGTTTCATCAGATAATCTTTGGGACCAACCATTTATTATGAGGTCAAAACCAGTAGAGGTGGAGAGTACTCAGATCCATGGTAAAAAAAATGGCCAAACATACCATGGCATACTTGCATTGAAACCTGCTACCCTAAAAAATATTTTCATAATGAGGTTCGTAACCGGTCTTTTTTTTTTCTTCTTCTTCTTGTAATTTTCTAATTTTTTTTTTTTGTCTGCAGCCTTAGGAGGCTTTGAGCACGGTTTATATGTTGAGAAATGGACACCCTTTGTTAAGGTTTTTCGTTGCTCTCTTTGAGTGATCTTTGTCTTTGCAAAACATCCGACTTATTAAATATGTTCAATTGTAGCCTATTATATTGTAACAGTATCTCCCTGACTTGTGACTGCATTTGACATTGCTGAAAAGCATTTTAGCATGTTCAACCATTGCTGTTTCTAAATAGTTTGGTAATTGAGGTTATGGTATCAGCCCCTCAGTTTTGCAATATATTCCATTCTACAATCACATCATAATAATGGGAAAATAAAGCCCAAAGAAAAGTCATTTTGGTGCGTATACTATACTTGTTACTATAGAACTGTACCTGGTTATACATATTTAAGTTGTTGTGTGTTGGTGAAATTGCATTGCATCCAAGACTTATTTCCATACTAAATATTAGTCCAAATTGCACAATGACTAATGCTATGTTTGTTATAATTGTGTAGATTCTACGATTTTATCCTTGAAAGTAGTAGAAATGAACATGATTGGTTATATTCTTCCTTTTCTTTTGTATGTTCAGGAGCTTGCAGTAATAGTGGCACGGAGCAGAGATGGTTCAACACTATGCTATCCTGTGGTTGAAACTGTTCACAAGTAAGAGTTTAGTAGCAGTATCTGTTGATATTTGTTATAAGTTTAGGGACCTATTTGTGAAATAGGAATATGGATTGAATGTAGGGACTATAATGAATGATATAAGACCTATATATACCCCAAGGGGTCAATTAATAAAGAAGAACTTTTTGGCTCATTTTCTAGATGGTATCAGAGCCATTTTTTTTAGATCCGAGGTTGCTACAGTACCTCCGCTACAGTAACCCGCGCGCTACAGTACCGATCTGCTACAGTACCCCAGCCGCTACAGTACCGGCCCTCTCTCTCTTCTCTTCTTAGGTCGGTTCTCTCTCTTCTAGGGCCGACCACCACCTAGGGTTCGGGTTTTGGTGTGATTTGGCCGGCGTGGGGGGCCAACCAATACCCCACGATACTCGAGAAGCGGATTTGGATCGAGGTTTTGAGCTCGAATCTTGATGAGATAGGATCAAGATCGGGTTAAAAGAAAAAGATAGATATTAGAGGTGATGAAGGCTTAGATCTTGAGAGTGCAAGATCGGGTCTTGAAAAGGAAGAAAAGATTTGACTCAGATTGGTGTAGATTGGAGTCGGATCAATGGACGAAGGAGATTTTGGCAAGGATAAGGACTCAAATCTCATAAAGAAGGCCTTGAGGAAGCTGAGTAGCGATGAGATCGTGATGTTGATACGAGTATTCAGCTTCGCCTCGAATGAGAAAGAGTCGAAGCCGGCCTTAGCACCAGCATTGGCACCGAAGGTGGAGCTTCACCGATTGATGTGTTAGCTATGATACAGGAGGAGATCCGGATCAGGCTACAGGTGGGGGCAGAGGGACTTCCAAGGGTGAAGGCAGCCCTAGCTATCTCCAACCCGGGTAACTCCAGGTCTAGTGGTGAGACCCGAGAGTGCTACAACTGTGGAGAGATAGGTCACTTGAAGTCGGCTTGCACTAAGCCACCGAAGGTGAAGAAATTAGGAAGACGTGGTCAGTCTGGAGATCGCGGTTGCAGTCGTGGTCGCAGAGGAAGTGGAAGAGGGGGCTACCGGGCAAACCTGATGGTAGCAGAGGAAGAGGAAGAAGAGGGTGAGCGAGATGAGGACCTTTCTGCAGAGGATCAGGAGCTCCTGAGATCCTACTCGCAGGTGCTTAGGAGGAGGCAGAGAGGCACAGTAAGGGATGCGTCCACTTCGGGTAACATCGCTTCTTATGCTCATTCAGCCACAGGTATTGGTGACACTCATGCTCTTGCCTCTATACCCACCACTAGATCACCATGGATCGTTGATTCTGGTGCTTCTAGACATGTGACGGGTACTGCTGGGGAGTTCTCTTCCTATACTCACCTGGCAAACCCTGAGAGTATTCAGACAGCTGATGGTACGGCCCAACCTGTGGTGGGTAAGGGTACTGTGCGATGTACCAACTCTTTGACTTTGTCCAATGTTTTGCATGCTTCTTCTTTTCCTGTGAATCTCTTATCCATAAGTGCTATCATTCTCCAACTAAAATGTGTTGTTTCCTTTGATATTCCCAAGGTGATCTTTCAAGAGAAGGGGACGGGCAGGAGGCTTGGGACTGGCACATGGCATAGCGGCTTATGGTACCTGGATAGAGAGGGGTTGGACTCGGCTCTTTCATCCGTAGTAGAGAGATCTGGAGGAGTTGGGAGTAGTGTAAATGACCTGTTGCTGCTTCACCACAGGCGTATGGGCCATCCTTCCTTTAGTCTCTTGGGTCGATTGTATCTCTCTTTGATGGAAAAGGCTGATAAAGAAAGACTTGTTTGTGATGCTTGTGAGTTTGGCAAGCATACCAGGAGTTCATATGTTAGTTCTGGTAGTAGGAGCTCCTGCCGTTTTGATTTGGTACATTCTGATGTATGGGGACCTTGCTCCACAACGTCGATGAATGGGTTTAGATATTTTGTGACTTTCATTGATTGCTTCTCTCGTGTGACTTGGATTTATTTGATGAAAAATAAGAATGATGTGTTTGCTTGTTTTAAAGATTTCCACAAAGGGGTTCAGACTCAATATGGAGCTGTAGTGAAGGTGTTGAGGTTTGATAATGGGACAGAGTACACGAATACTGCGTTCAGAGAGTACTTGTCATCTCAGGGAATCCAGCATCAAACCACGTGTCCATACACACCAGAGCAGAATGGGGTTGCGGAAAGGAAGAACAGACATCTCCTTGAGTCGGCAAGGAGTATGATGATCTCGATGAATGTACCAAAGTACTTGTGGGGGCAAGCAGTCCTGACAGCTGCGATGTTGATAAACAGGAGGCCTTCACGGGTGCTAGAGTGGAAGTCTTCGTTTGAGGTATTGAAAGGGGAGAATTGTGATATTCTTCCTTTGAAGATATTTGGTTGTGTGTGCTTTGTGCAGGATTATCGACCAAATGTGGGAAAACTGGATCCAAGGGCGGTCAAATGTATCTTTGTGGGATACTCGGGCACCCAAAAGGGCTATGTGTGTTGGAGCCCTGTGGAGATGAGGTTGTTCGTAAGTATGGATGTCACATTTCAAGTGCATGAGCCATACTACTCCTCTCAGGTTACATCACCCTTTGGAGACTCGCTCGATACAGGGGGTACGAGGCGAGAGGGGGAGAGTAGCAGTGGTAGTGAGAGGATGGTGAGTGTGGGGGATGTCCCTTATCCGATGGTGAGTGTGGGGAATGTCCCTTCTTGTCCGATTGTGGAGGAGTCGGCCGTTGTGCCGGAAAAGGAACAGGAGGTGAATGGTCCCGAGACTGGTGGAACTCAGGCTCAGGGGGAGCTGAGAGTGTACACGAGGAGAAGGAAGCAGAATGAGAGGACCGTGCCTACAGTGTCTACAGTGCCACAGATTGTGCCAAGTCCCTTGTCCCTGCCTTCCCCGACTCCTGAGACACATACACCATCCACCACAGACTCAGAATACACAGGTGATATGATTCCTCTCTCTACTCCTCCAGATCCCCTATCGGTAAGGAGGACCACTCGCATCAATGCGGGAGTTCCCCCTGATCGATATGGTTTCCCACATAACATTGCTCAGTTTGTCTCTTACTCTCACATATCACCTGCACATGGAGCATTCATTGCATCTTTGGACATTGTCTCTTTTCCTAAGTCTTGGCAGGTTGTTAAGGAGGACCCAAAATGGAAAGCTGCCATGATTGAGGAACTTGAGGCCTTGTTGAAAAATAAAACTTGGAAGCTTGTGTCACTACCAGCAGGCAAGAAGGCGGTTGGGTGCAAGTGGGTCTTTACTGTGAAGCAAAACCCAGAGGGTCGGGTTGAGCGCTATAAGGCCAGATTGGTGGCGAAGGGGTACAGTCAGACTTATGGCATCGACTATGATGAGACCTTTGCACCCGTGGCGAAGATGGGCACAGTGAGAACGCTTGTTTCCTTGGCAGCGAATGGGGGTTGGAAGTTGCACCAGCTCGATGTGAAGAATGCCTTCCTTCATGGTGATTTGTTGGAGGAGGTGTACATGGAGATCCCACCTGGCTTTGGCACAAAGCAGACGGAGGGGAAGGTGTGCAGACTTGTGAAATCTCTTTATGGGTTGAAGTAATCTCCTCGAGCCTGGTTTGACAGGTTTAGGAGGGCTATGGTAGACATGGGGTATCGGCAGACCAATGCGGACCATACAGTGTTCTTTAGGCGACATAGAGTTCACATTACGATGTTTGCGGTATATGTGGACGACATGATTATCACCGGGGACGATGAGGGTGAGATTGCTCGGCTAAAGAAGAGATTGGGTAAGGAGTTTGAGGTGAAGGACTTGGGGCAGCTTAGATACTTTCTTGGGATTGAGATAGCTCGTGGTGCAGAGGGGATAGTTTTATCTCAGAGGAAGTATGTGCTGGATTTGCTTACAGAGACAGGTATGCTTGGATGCAAGCCTGCGGGTGTCCCCATTGATCAAAAGACTAAGCTGAGTGCTGAGGCAAGAGAGCCAGTTGACAAGGACAGGTACCAGAGGTTAGTGGGTCGCGTGATCTATTTGAGTCACACCCGCCCCGACATTTGTTTTGCGGTGAGTGTGGTGAGTCGCTACATGCATGAACCTAGGGAGGGTCACATGAATGCCGTGTACCAGATCTTGAGGTTCCTGAAGAATGCACCAGGGAAGGGTTTGATCTTCAGGAAGAACGAGCATTTGAACATTGAAGGCTATTGTGATTCAGACTGGGCTAGTTGTGCCGATGATAGAAAGTCCACGTCTGGGTATTGCATGTTTGTGGGAGGAAATTTGGTTTCCTGGAAAAACAAGAAGCAGTCGGTGGTTGCTAGGTCCACAGCCGAGGCAGAGTACAGGGCCATGGCATTGGGTGTAGCGGAATTGTTGTGGCTGAGAACTTTACTGGTGGAGCTCAAGATGGACCAAGGGGGCAAAATGAAGCTGTGGTGCGACAGCAAGTCGGCCATTAGCATTGCCAATAATCCTGTGCAGCATGATCGGACCAAACACGTGGAGATAGACAGGTTCTTCATCAAGGAGAAATTGGATAGCGGACTATTGAGTTGGGATATGTAGCTACTGGTGAGCAAGTAGCGGACTGTCTCACTAAAGGTCTTAGTTCGTTAGATTTGTCAAGGTTTTGTGACAAGATGGACCTAGTGGATATCTTTCGTCCATAGGCTCATCTTGAGGGGGAGTGTTGGTATTTGTTATAAGTTTAGGGACCTATTTGTGAAATAGGAATATGGATTGAATGTAGGGACTATAATGAATGATGTAAGACCTATATATATCCCAAGGGGTCAATTAATAAAGAAGAACTTTTTGGCTCATTTTCTAGAGTATCTGTACCAGATCAGTAACTTTAACTTGCCTGGACTGTTGAGGGATCCTGCCTTTTGTGTTTTAAAAATGGTATGAAATGTATGTTGTATGGGCAAGGTCCATACTGTATCTCTTGTATCTGTTTCCAGCAGGATACTTCTTGATAACTTAAATTTCCAATATTGAATTTCCTTGTTTTTTTCATCCTTTTCGTATCTTGAGTGAAGTGAGACATCAAAACTTGTTAATATCAAGGTGTACAAGATTAAACATACTACTGGTTTAATCCTTTTAGGGACAATATTTGCCATGTGGTTGAAGCTCCAGCTGACATTCTGGATAAAGCAAAGAAGTTAGCTATTAGCATTGCTCAAAAAGCTGTTGGGTCATTAGAAGGTGCAGGTGTTTTTGCCGTTGAGTTGTTCTTAACACAAGATGGCAAGGTTTGTTTCAAGAAAAGTGCATTCTATTATAAAGATTTCCATACCTATCTTCGGTACCAGAATACTCAGGTTCAACAGATTAAGGGCTACCATTATCAGGCCTATCATGGTAACCTTATTACTGTTGTTTTTTACCACATTTGCAATGGTAGCTTCAGTATTGTTGATTGTGACCACACATAGCTTTTTTGCCCTTTAGTTTATCCTTTTATTTTAGAACCTTTTTGTGAGGGTAACATAACGCTTAATTTTGTAGTTGGGTTTTATCGTGGCAAAATTGTTCCATAGTTTATTAATTATTGGGTTAAGATGTGCAACTCTGTAGCATAAAAATTGATCAAGACGTGCAACTCTTTAACATGAAAAAAATTGTAACTGTGACATGAGTAGGTATTGTTGAATGAGGTAGCACCAAGGCCTCATAACAGTGGGCACCACACGATAGAGTCATGCTATACCTCTCAATACGAGCAGCACTTGCGGGCTATTCTCGGCCTCCCTCTAGGGGATCCTTCTCTCAAGACCCCTGCAGCTATTATGTACAACATTCTCGGCGAAGCTGATGTCAGACCTCCTACTCTCTTGCATTATTTGAAACTTAGAATGATGGTCATAATTGCATCATGGTGACAGGTTTATTTGTTCACTGAGAAAATGTCAAAATTCGTATACATCTTTGCAAGGGAAAATTGCAATGCATATTTATACGAAAACAGGAAATATCATTATAACCCAACAAAACATATGCAAATATCTTCTGTATCTTACATTCTGAATTTAGTTTCCTAACTACACCTCTCAGTTTATCCTTTTGTGAATAAGGAAGAGAGAAGAAAATTTGGGTGCACATGGAGAAATTGAGAGCAGAATATAAGATCTTGATTATGTTGTAGTTTGTTAGATAACTAACCTAAACAATCAATAATGTCCATGTGTAATGGTTGTACCAGATATCTTTGAACAAATTTATCTGCTCTTTTGAGTGTGGAAGCTCATCCCTGGAGATTATAATGTTAAAAGTGCGGTCTTTATAAAGCTTTTTTTTTTCTTTCTTCAAGGGGGAAGAGGGGTTTAAGTTAGCCAACAAATTAATAGGAAGGGCATTGAACATTCCTGGTGCCACTGTGCATTGGTACGATAAACCAGGTCAGTAAATATTCAGTATGAACTTTTATTACATGCCAACTATATCTTTGTTTGTCCTTCATTATCGTAATTGAATTTTCTTGTAAAAAATGAAGAAACTGATTTTTGGTTGTTGTGTCTTTAGAAATGAGGAAACAAAGGAAGATGGGCCATGTAACAATTGTTGGGCCTTCTAAGAGTGTTGTAAAATCACGTCTAAGCTCGATGTTGCAACAAGATGCAACTGTAGAAAAGCGAACTGGTAAGTGATATATTTCTGTAACTTGATCTTTTCATTATTCTTGTCTTCTTAGAAAACATTGCATTGTGGAGTCAAACCTATATTTATGTCAGTTGCAACTACCGTATTCTTTTTACAATTGCTTTTCGCAAAGGGCCTCTAAATTTTTTGTGTACTTACAAGTATCTAATTATGATGTACAATTTAAAAAAATCTTTTATAGCTACTCCACGTGTTGCAATAATAATGGGCTCAGATTCTGACCTCCCAGTAATGAAAGATGCTGCGGAGGTTCTAACCTCATTTGGGATATCCTTCGAGGTATTGCTATTCATTTGATAATTCTAGATGTGCTTTCTGTCACAAAGATCAGCATAATTTCTACATGCTATTTCTGTTATATATGTGGCCAGTATGTACATGTATTGGCTTGTCCACTTTTGAATAACCACATTATTTTATACTTTGTTCCTAGAGTTCTTTCGGCACTTGATTCCATACTGAGGGAAATTGATGCTTTAGTGCAAAAATATGGGTTAAATGACTCTAGTCATGACTTGCTGCATTTCAACTGAGCTAAATTGATAAATTGCAAAATAACAATTGAATCTTCGCTTAATTGTGCCGATGAGGCATTTATCAATAAAATTGGTGCATAGTCTGCAGCTTAATTAAGTAATATTACAAAAACTTGATAGCAAAAATGAAGTCTTCATCGCGGGTGGGGGAGAGGCAAGTTTTTGAATTAATATTTGTTTACTAGCAAAGAAGGGTTGTTGAGACTTTATTATGGAACTGTGGGGCTTGTTTGCACAAAAGAGAGTTCATTGCACCTCGATTAGTGTGAATGAAAGCTTTGTTATACAATTTCTCAGAAGTTCCTTGCTGAATAACTGTAATAATTTTTATGCTATGTCATGTTCTTATTATTTTGCAGCTAACAATTGTATCAGCACACCGTACACCAGAGAGGATGTACTCTTTCGCAATATCCGCAAAAGAGAGGGGCATTCAGGTAATTATTGCTGGGGCTGGTGGAGCTGCACATTTACCAGGTCAGGTTCTTTGTGTTTAAAGTCAAACAATTATTTATATTTTTCATTTTTTGTGCATTCGGTAACATAAGGTACAGCAGAGTGGATTAGATGTTTATTGTATGAGATTGGTGACAGGAATGGTGGCTTCCTTGACTGCTTTACCAGTAATTGGGGTACCTGTCAAAACCTCTTCATTGAGCGGAATGGATTCACTTTTATCCATTGTTCAGGTATACATTTACATTAGTACTCAAAGCTAGGATTTTTATACCAGCCGGCTGGTGTGTGTATGGCCTTAGCTTTTGTACTGAGTATACTTTTGGCAAAGAGCTATAAAAAATTTAGATGATTCTTCCGTACAAAAAAGCAGGCCTATTTCCAAAATGAATCTATATAAAACTTAATCTATGGCACCAATGTGTTTCCTTGCATATCATATTCAATGCCAGTGTAACTTGCCAGACTTTGTAATATGTGATCCTTTATCATATTCAGGTGAGAAGAATTGTTTTTTTTTTTTCCCTTTGCGCTGAGGATGTGACAAGGAAGTTTAGGGACTAAATTGCTATTGGAAACTTTTAAAGGGATGTTTATTTAAATACTCTTTTTTGAAGACTTCTATTTTCCTAATATTATCTTGAAAGTTAAATACAACTTGGTGATTGACCTTGTGGTGATAAAGAACTAACTACGAATTATTCAGTATGAAACAAGAATGAAGTTTAAAGTTAATATCCCTTCTTTTATCTTTGAAAATTGAAAATAGATGCCAAAAGGGATTCCGGTGGCAACAGTTGCAATTGGAAATGCGGCAAATGCAGGTCTCTTAGCTGCTAGAATGCTGGCATCCACAGATTCTGATCTATGGGACAAGTATGACATTGTGTTTTGTTTTTACTATTTTTGTATAAAAAGAAAATCACTTATTTTGTTTGTTACTAACATGTTGATACTTTGTCCTAATTTGCTCCCAAACTTGTAAACTATTGGGAGTTCAACCTATTTGCTGGATTATAAATGCTACAAAACTGGTGGACTGGTTCCAATATATACCAGATAGACAAGGGGACCTATAAGCATTTTAGGTTTATGTTAGCTTTTCATTTAAAAATTGAGAAGAGGTCATGAATTTATGTCTTATCATGTTTTGTTTGGCATGGGAATCTGCTTAGTTTGGTCCCCAGCTGTTTGAGAATATGTATGTATGTGGTGATCCTGTGGTGGTCCTTGGACTTGCCGTATTTTCTATAGTTTGGTCCCTGCCTTCCTGAACTATCTGAACTGTTGAACCTAACCCCTGTAGACTGTCAATAAATGGTGGGCCTCGGTGGAACAAACCCAGATATTTTAGGAGCATCATGGGCAATATAACTCCAACTAATAAATTTGAAAGAATGTATGACAAAAGTTAGATTAAATTATAGGGTAATCTGTATCTTGCGAGAATAATTTTTTATACTTGTTATTTCTGACAGGGTTACAAAATATCAGCAAGAGCTAAAGGATACTGTTTTGTTGAAGGCCGAAAGGCTTGAGGTAGAAGGTTGGGAGAGATACTTGAATGCTTGACTGTCTTTTCGTTTCTAGTTGTAAGTTCTCGTTAATTGCAACTCAAGTTTGGAATGATTTCATACAAATTTCCCTGCTAAGAAAAACAAATAATAACAGAAAATAAAACCATAAGCAATATTTATTTCTCCAGTCCTTTAGAAATAATTAGGAGAGGGGTAGGGGGTGGTACAATAGATATTTACTATCTTTTTGGTTATTATCCAAGATTCCCAATTTCTATTATGTAGGACTGACCATTTATAACATTTCTTTTACTTTTATTTATCTGGCTTCAACTTGGAAATTTTCATGCACTCAAGTTTCTGTATTGCAAATAATCTTTTACTTTTAATAATGTTTAGGAACTGTCTTCGGTGGGAGCGCAACTATGCTTCCCTGCAATTATTTAATATTCAGTTTTGTTATAAAATGAGCTAGCACATTCAAAATTTTATGGAGCATAGAAGTTGCTCATTTTTGGTGATTAGTTAGTATCTGCTTATATTTATTATTGAAAGCAAGCTACACCAGTTGTATTTGTACCCATTGCTAATTGTACTTGTAGCCATTGTCATCTCTGATTAGTTAGTATGAACCCTAATTACTAACTGCAAATTACAACGGGTGGTGCCCGAGTCCGCGAGTCGGAGTTCATCATTCATCATTGATCACCCTAAAACAGTCACGGGAGTTAGAAAGCAATAGGAGAAAAAGCATGAAAGGAGAAAAGCATACATTCCACGTTGTCTAGTCTCCTAGGATGGTCCCTAGTCTCTTACCCATTTATTTTTTTTGCTCCAAATGACACTTTTGCTCAAAATAAGATTATGTTTGCTCTTGCATCCCATGAGGTTCACAACTTGTCAGTTATTTCGTTTGTAAGCTAGGCCCGATGTGACAGCAAATCTGTTAAATAATGATGGTTTAGCTCCTTTTTGTTGTTACTCTTTAATGAATATGTACGAGTTACTATATGATTAATAATCTTCAATGGCGAAGTAATTAGGTCTGATAGGGCCATGTACCGAAGGCCCCACAAAACAGGTCTTGGGCTAAGAATAAATTAGAAGTTGGACCTTTAACCAGGGTCGGTTTGAGATCAAAGAGAAAGCTCGGGATCGAAGAGTAAAACCTGATCTTGTGCCAGTTCCGGATCTAACACAGGTCGGGTCGAGACCCTCGTCCAGGGCCAGCTCGGGAGCGATCAAGGGCCCGGAAGCATCAGATCACTAGGTTCAGCAAGGCACAGAGCAGGCTTTATCTAAATAGGGCCTATTCGGGCCTTGCTCCGAAAAGCCTAGTTCGGGCTTAATTTAGAGTCACTGCCTTTGGTTCGTACCAACTAAGCGTGGTGTGGCGACCGCTTATATGTGAATTCCTCTGACTATTCTGACAATGCGGACTGGTAGTCAGAGCATGGCCTATATAAGGTAAAAAGTCCCATTTAGTAAGGGTTGAACTTTCATCAGTATAGAGGTATCACAGGTTAGAGTTTGACTACCTCCACGATTTCCGATTTGGGGATCCGCACAGCACTCCACCACCAGTCTTGTCTTGCTCCCTTGTAGTGGGACGAATCCTAATATCCAAAGTCCAGCACACACTGCCTACTTCCGATTTTTTTTTTATAAACCATAAATACAAAAATGAATTTTAGGGTTCCAATATGATTGAGTCGGTTTTTATAAAAATCATAAAAAACGAGTTGGCAACTTGTTCCCTATTTTTTTTCCCCACAGAACGAGTTGCCGTTCTGGGTAGGGAATGGGTTAGGATCTCGTTCTGGCCTCTTTTTTTTGTCCAGTGTAAAAGATTCCCATCACTTTACAGTTTTAGATTAACTCCCAGCCGCTTTGTGATTCGAGCTGACAGAGGGGGCAGTATTATTGGGCTTTGAGATTCGTGCCAAGTTAAAAAGAGTGGTCCAGATCAAGTAATTCTAAAAGATTCCCTATTACGGTACCCAATGAGAGTGAAAGTGAGGAACATTTTTGCCCAATGAGAATGGGTTGCCCTTTTTTTTTGGCTCTGGAATGATTCGGGAACTCGTTCCTTGACTAATTTTTGATCTTCCATATTTTATGTGGCGAGAACTACTGTGATTTGGAAAATTGGTTAAGAACGAATTGGCAACTCGTTTTGTGGGGAAAAAAAAAGAGGAACAAGTTGCCAACTCGTTTTTTATGATTTTTATAAAAACTGATTCAACATACTGGAACCCTAAAATTCATTTTTGTATTTATGGTTTATAAAAGGAATTCCCTACTTCCTTCCTTAGATAGGGCGTATCGAGGTCCAGTATCCAAAGGAGAAATATATTATAAATAGTCCTCGACCATAGAAACTGATAAAACAAAATGTATTCTTTGGAATAGCCAAATTCAAAACAACATAATCTATTGCATCTTCATTCCTTGTGAACAACTCACATATTCTTCAGCCCCATTTTATTTACTTTATCAATACAATCATCAAAAGCAACAAACAATATATATATATGAGTAGAACTAGGGTGCTCTCAAGTTCACCCAACCTCTTGTGAACTTGACTCTAAAATATATTGAATCGACTTTAAACGATCAATTCAAACCGTTGAAATCTTTCTACCTAATGATTGATGCGTCTACATGTGAAAATTTTAAAGTTTCGAATTAATTTAATATAGAGTCAAGTGGTCAAAGGAGTCCAAAAAATGAATGTATTAAAATTAATTTATAAACCTTAAACTTTTGACCACTTGACTCTATATTAAATGAATTCGAAACTTTAAAATTTTTACATGTCGACGCATCACTCATTAGGTAGAAGGGTTTTAACGGTTTGGATTCATCGTTTAAAGTCGATTAGATATATTTTAGAGTCAAGTTCACAAGAGGTTTGGTGAACTTAGGAGCACCCTAGTTCTACTCTCTCTCTCTCTCTCTCTCTCTCTATATATATATATATATATCTCAGGTTACCAGTTAAATAGGAACTGAACATAGAACAATAGTCTCAATGTAAATTCCGGGCCCTTGTGATAAGCATTACAATCTCATGCCCTTCTCCGGTGGTAGCCTGTGTTCCCAGTATAGTAGGATTTGACAAGTTCACAATATTAGCTGGCACTTTCAAAGTTTTAGGACTTCCATGATGAACAATTCAAAATTGGGAGTTAAAATCTGAAATGGTTTTAGTGCTTCCTCAACCAACACAAATCTCCAACAATTTTGATATTTGTTTGGCAAAAGTTGGGTTCCATCTTCCATGGTGATAATGTTTACTACTATAGTCTCTCACTCTCTCTAGTAGAAATTAGTTCAAATCAGTGTTCTAATAAATAGCTAGAACTACGCTATAGTTTTTTCGGACCATAAAAGCTATGCTATGAAATAAAAGTGCATTATTTCTGCTACGACTGCTATAACTATAATAGCTTACCACTATTACTGCTACGCGCTATATATTGCTACCGCTATGCTACATGTTTTTTTTTTTTTTGCAACTTACATTGACTTATGTACTTCTATTTCTATTTCTGATGCTTGCTATAATAAGTATATTAAACCGAACTACATGCTTTTGTTCTTATTTGTGATTTAGTTTCTCATTATATATCGAAAAATATTCAAATATTAATTCTTCATTTTGTTTGCTAGATCTTCGTCTAGTATTCTTAAAATTATCGTCGTTCTTTTCATTAAAAGCTGATTTTGATTATTATAATATATAAAATATTCAAATATGTATACTAACTTTATTTCACTTATAAAATTAATTGGTTTTCGTCTATTATAATCTGTAATACTATGAAGTATGAACTATTAAATAATGTTACCTAATATATTATGTTTTTTTCTTCTTATTTGCATGATTGAAAAAAATATAGACTTAGATTAGTTGTCATTTTAGTTGTTATCTTAATTCTCCAATATTGATCATGTTGATATATAATTAGTAGAAATATAGACTATAAATTTAAAAAAAAAAAAAAAAACACTATGTATGATAGCTTCCGCTATAGCTGCGCTATTCGCAATAGCTTTTTTTTTTGTCTCTCCACTGTGCTGCTATAATCGCTATTTAGAACCTTAGTTCAAATAGAGGGTACGTACGTGTTCGTTGTCGGTAAAGTCTGGATTTGAACCGACTGAAATAGAGCTTGAACAACAAGATCATCGGGATTGGAGTGCTACAAAATGCATAGAGAGTGCATGTACTACTCGCTAATGACCACAAGAACGTGTGCACCACAGTTATTCTCAGCATGTCATAGGCCAAGTAGACGCATGAGTCGACAGTCGGCGCCGTTATTAGTGCACAATATGATATAGGTTGACTCCACTGCTTTATAGCTGTCATTGGCTCATTGCTGACTCTTTTGCTATAGCTTAATTAGGTACTTTGAGATCTAGGGAAGGTTCTGAGTCTTTTGCTAGTTTTGGCAACTCCAATCTCACCATGCATCTTATGGCCATCTTATCATACCCATGCATCTTTGTTGAACAGTTATACTGTTTATGATATATATGGCCATCATATCATACCCATGCATCTTTGTTGAACAGTTATACTCTTTATCTGAATTTCAAAGATGTCATGTGTTTAATCATGATAGGTTAGGGCTATATGCACGTGATTTAATATGCTGATGGAGGGGGTGGGTGTGTTTAGACTACTTGCATGATTTAATTATTCCAGAAATTAATATATTTTTATTGATTTGAAGAGCACAATTAATTAACTACTCTTGCTGAATTTCAAACACCCACCCACAAATGGAGGAATGGGATCTACTGCGATCCGAATGATGTGAACAGTAACTCTAAAATTTCTATTTTTTCAAATTCAGCCATTCAATAATTTCTATGCATGTATCTCAAAACAGCTGATTTTTCTGTGCACGAATCTCGAAATAATTCAACAGTTGGATTTGAAAAAGCAGGAATTGTAGAGTACTGTTCATGGGTAAAAACTCGCAGCAGATTCAGATCCACAAATGGATTATGAAATGTAGAGGACAGGTGAATTTCATAAATGTACAGATTCTATCTAATTGAAGCAATAAATAGTGCAAGATTTACATGTTGAATATTTTAGTATAGATATTATTTCGTCTGAAATTCTACATGCAATATGGGATTTAAAAAGTATTGGGTCGATAGAATGGGAGGAATTATTTAAGAAATTAAGATTGTTCCATTGATCTAAAAAAAATAACTATTTGGTAAATTTTCGGGAGCTGAATGACGCTACACGCAATTATGTTTCTTCCATATTGAATGGAGTCGAACAAATTACACTATATTAAAATGAAGCACTTATATAAATATAATACAGTTCATAGGAAAATGCTAATATGCTATGCGTAGCATAGAGGGCCTCCGTGCAACGGCTTAATATTTGAGTTTTCAAAATTCTAATGGTCAATTCGAACCGTTCAACATGATTTTCATATGAATATGTATTTGCAATCCAAATTTTACATTTTTTAGAATATTTTTACTATTTTTTAGATAGGTAGAAAATCACTTGATCTGAAAATTCTGTACCCTTAGCCAACTCCCAATTCATATACTTGCTTCTTTAATACAAAATATAAATAACAGCGAGGTCATGGTAATATGCATATTACGGATTGAATTATATTATGATATGAATATGAATTAATATCTCAAATTTTAAAGTTCAAATAGTCAAACTGAACTATAAATTTGTATGGTTTCCATAAGAAAATGTACTGGAGACCAAATTTTGTATTTTTTATAATTTTTTACTATTTTTTAGATAGGTAGAAAATCACTTAATCTAAAAAATATGTGATTTTCTATCTATGTAAAATTTTTATTAAAAAAAATGTAAAATTTAATTAGCAATACACTTTTCATATGAAGATCAAATTTAACTGTTTGAAAATAGATATATGGATCTCATAGCATGGGTCGATCCGTAATATGCATGTTATGTGAATTTTTTTTAAACTTAGTTCAAAATTTATTAGAAATTGTTGTGTATACATCTCATCTCATCATCTATTTACATTATGCTTGCTTTAGCAGTGTCAGAAAAGTAGGCTATGTTAAGGAGGAAGTTTTTTAGTATATAAGGTATTTTAGGAGTTATTCATAAGTTTCTCGTTTTAAAAATTTCGTGTTGTTATAAATAAATCATTTGTACTCCATGTAATTATGAAGTTAAGAGCATCTACATCCCAGCATACAAATGAGTTTCTAAATAACTGTTAACTACTTTAGAAATTAAGATCTTTAAAGTTTTTAACTCTCACATATATGAAATTAACTTTAGAGTTTTTATTAGACCTAGTCAACAATAAATTAAAAAAGGAGAAATAATTTAAGCCAATCATTTGGTCAGCATGGAGTTTATAAATAGTTTTTTTAATAAGAAACTTTAATGCATAGTTTCTAAATAAGAAACTCTCCTATATTCCTGAAACTCGATTAAAAAAATCTAATAATACCAGAGATACAAATGCTCTAAGAAATACAATTAAACTTTCTTATAAAATTATCTCTTGTTTCTCTTTAAATCCTAACAGAAATAGTTAAAAGGGCCTTGCAAATTTTTGGTAACATGTGGTTTGCATCCGAATTTGCATTTACTGATTTATAAATTTTTTTAGTAGAAAATGAGTCTGTATTTTAAAATATATATTTTTTAGTAAAAATTAGAGATTAAATCACCTATAGTTAGTGAAAATTGGTTATTTGCCACTCCAAAATCTTTAAATTTGAAAAATACCACTCTAAACTTGGTTAATTCTAAAATTTGCCACAAATATATAAAAACAATTTTTATACTTTTTTTATTAAAAATTAACTGAAAAATACAGTTTTGAGATACGTATTTATATATTTCTCTATATACGCTTCAGACTCCTCATTATACGTATCTCAAAACTGTATTTTTCAGTTGATTTTTTAATAAAAAAAATATAAAAATTGTATATTTGTGATAAATTTAAGAATTAACCAAGTTTAGAGTGACATTTTTTAGATTTATAGTTTCGTGATGGCATTTTTCATATTTGAAAGTTTTGGAGTGACAAATAATCAATTTTCCTAACTATTTAATACCTATCTTCTTAAAACAAAAAGTTTTCTCTATCCAAGTTTCGGCCACAACCTCTCAGAAAGACTATGTAACTTTGCCACTAAATCAAAAACTAATTAATTCTAGTTTTTGTGCTCTAAACTAATTTCTGTTTACATGTACTGAGTTTGGAAAACAAAATATTATCATAATCAAGCATACTTTATATGGTTCTCAAAACGAATTGAAATCGGTTGTTAACCTAGCAACAGATTCGGATGAACAAATTCGGCTGGCATCCTACTTCTCTTACACAGTTGATATATAGTCTGATCAAACTCAAATGGTTACATTTTTTTGAGAGAGAATAATGATCGCATTTGGATACTTTACAGAAGATTATCTGATCTGTACCGTTAAAATCTTCAGTTTTTTATTACTGGACACACATAAAATATGACATTTTAAATGTTCCCGTGATTGGATATCTATTTAATTATGCCCTGCAACTCTTTTACGCTTTTGTTGTTATAGGATCTAGAGGAGACGGGCCGAATGATATATTTTCGGGCTGCGAATGGGAATTTTTCTTATAAATCATAATTTAATGTCATAATTTTATGAAATCAATATTATTACTTTTTTTTTAAATGTCATTTCGGTCCGATGTGATTTTATAGTTTTTGCAAATATTTATACCTATGCACTGAAGTATTTATATACATATATAAGTGGTCAACTATTTTTGTTAGAAAAAGATTGACGCGAGACGTTTGAGGAAGGTTGATGCGGTGATATGGGGTCCCCACTATTTCATTAGATGAAGATTGACGCGGAGATGATTGGAGACTAAAAAAGTGATGGCAATAACAAGTTACACATCAAAGTATTAATATCTTATTTTTCAAGTGTTAATATCTTATCTTCCAAGTATTTATATCTATGAAGGCTGACGTGGGAACGAGTGCGAGAACTGAAAAAGAGGAGACCATATAATTAGTGGGGACCACAGAAGAAAAGTGTTGCAGAATTTTGGAATAATAATTGGTAGGGACTATATAATATCTTTTTAGAATAATAATTTGTGGGGACCATAATACATAAGTTTTCTAAATGAGTGCTGGGATTTTGAAGGTATTGGAGTGAGGGTACTCAAATAATTATTCTTTAAAATTTGATAACATTAATTAGGCGACCGGAAAATATTATTTTGTTTCTTCTAATTTTATTTTTTATAAAAATATTTAAGGGGTATGTAATTGTATCATCATTTCCATATATATATTTCTTTGGTATGATTACTAAATTGATTTTATTTTCGATAAATGATGCTCCAAATTTCTAACTACAAGCTGAAAAATTTAGTAAAAATAATAGAGTTTCGACCATCGATCTAAACTAATAGAGTCTGTATTCTAAGATAATCTTAATTATTAGTAAAAATTGAAGGTTAAATCATTAATTTAATACTTATGTTATTAAAAAAAGTTTTCTTTATCCGAGTTTCGACTACAACCTCCCACAGAGACCATGTGACTTTGTCACTATTGATTGTTAATGGTTTGATCAAACTTAAATGATTATATATATTTTTTTTGAGAGAAAAATTATTGCATTTGGATACTTTACATGAGATTATCTGATCTTTACCGTTCAAATGTTCAGTTTTTATTACTGGACACACATAAAATATGACATATTAAATGCTCCCGTGAGTAAATATCTATTATCTGATCTTTTGCCGGACGATATATTTTAGGGCCACTAGGAGTTTTTTTTTGTTTATATTCTTTTATATATATATATATACAGATGGAGAGAGAGAGAGAGAGAGAGGGCCATTCCTTAATTGTAGTATCTGAGGTGGTTTTACTGTGTTTAGTTTGCTGTGCTTTCTTAATTATGTTCAACGGATGTAAAACTATCTTCATTTCATATTAAATAAATCAACCTAGGCAGTCACTGCCAGGATTTCAAAAGAGAGAGAGAGAGGGGTTGGCTAATATACAATCGATTGTTTCTGAGTTCCTGTGCAACTAAGTCGTTTTTCAATTTTCAAAGTCCAAACAGTCGACCTAAACCATTAGATGTGATCTTTATATTAAAATGTGTTTGAAGACCAAATTTTACATGTTTTGGAATTTTTTTTGTTATTTATTAAGCCACTTTGAAAATCGCTTATCCAACGGTGGCTTAACCAAACAGAAGCCACGCGAAAGATTGGGTCACGACACGGCACATGGTAACGTGAATTCACGTATAATTAGGACCATTTGATCTTGATCGAATGGTGAATCTTAAATAAATTAACCTAAATTATGAAAAAAATAGTTAAACATGACCAAACGTGCTGTCTTGGTCACGTCATGCCTTGGTCATGGTGTGACTAACGTGCTGTGACCATTCACGTGTCATAACCATCCTTTCGAATTTAGTCACAGCATGTCACGTGATTAAAGTCACGACATGACTAGTTAGGACATGATATATATTTAGATCCCTAGTAGCACATTTTTTTTTTCCTGGCGAATCAGCGATTCTTTTGAGTGGAGTAGCGAATCAAATCACATTCTTATTTTTTCTTTAATTCTTATACACGAATCAGTCTGGACTGACTTTTTTTCTGCATGATTTTCTTCTACTTGGCCGTGAATTAAATCCAGGAGTAGGCATTGTTTTCATCCAAGAATAGGCACAAGTATAAAATACCACTTAATATAATTTTTGTTTTGAATCAAGAGGTAGGAAAGTGCCTACCCGGTCCCTGATCCACCGAATTCACATCCTTCCAAGTACATGAAAAGAGAATCTTTTACAATTAGTGGAACATAACTGTTCTTTTTAACTTAGCACGAATCTAAAAGCCAAAAAATATTGCCCCCTTGGTTATATCCCGAATCTCAAACCATAAAGTGAGAGAGATCCTCTACAATGCCTTGATGCCATTGATGCATTTTTAATTCTTTTAGCGTAGCTTTTCAATAGTTATTTGTAATAAAAAAAAATTTAGACATCATACGAAAATCACTGGATTAACGTAATAGCTCTGTAAATATTCTTCTTTATCAATATATGTTTTTAGTGAAAATTTCCACTAACCCTTAAAAAAAAAGTTAAGAAAATTTTGCACAGTAAAAGTTCACTGATTAGTCTCAAATTGGTCAAGTTGCAATGAAGGATCTGTACGTACACGGGATATATAGTGAATGCATGAGAAATTAATAGGTTTTTCTGATTGAAGAAATAATGCGTGATGTATATATTATAAAAATGCACACATGAAGGTGGTCCAGGGCACCTTTTATATACCCACTTGAGCAGCTAATATAAGCCCGTTACTATTTTTTTTTTTTTTTTTTTTTATGAAAACAGATAACATAAAATATCGACTTCTTCCTCGTGAACCATCACAGGCTATCCATCTTTATAGATTATATAGATAGACATGCATGCCAATTTCATTTGAAATGCATGTACTGGTATTTATATATGCATAGGTGCGCCTTAATTGTTACGATTCTTATTAATTAGAAGGATAATTATATATGTTCCTCAAGTGGTAGTTAATTATAACTAATTAATAAGCGTTAGTCATAGACCTAATACAAATGAGTATGAACTGTCTCTCTGTAACTGATTAAATCACTGGAAAACTAGGGATGCAAACGGATCGGATATTATCCGACCGTATCTGAATCTTTATCGGAAAATTAAATATGGATATCCGATATCCGAATATCCATCCGGATACGGATACATATATGGTTTTAAATTTTAATTATACATGTCCGAATAATAGATATATATACTATATAGTTTAATATATATTATGGAAAATATTATGTTATTCACTATTATAAAAAGCGGATATCTGTATCCGTATTAGTTTAATATACAATCTGTATCCATCTCTGAAAATCAAAACGGATACGGATATAGTTTTACCACTATCCGATCCGTTTGCACCCTACGTAAAACACATTTTTAAAAACATATATAGATGCCAAAATTTATACAAGCCCATATTATAATAAAATGCATAAAATTCGTAATGTTTGTGATAATCTGCAGTAAATAAATAAATAAAAAATGCATGCCTCTATTAAATTTGCATGTAAATTTACTTCTTAGGATACATTTGGAGTGAATAATAGTGTTATTTCATGTTAACGTACTATACATTTCAAATCCTATTATTCTGCGTTTTGGATGTGTGAATAGCTGTTCATAAAAGCATCTAATTAACTCTCGATATTTTGTTATTTGACTTTTATATATTTCAACCAATAATTAGGTTATAACACCTATTCTGAAATACTGAATTAACGGCTAACCTCGGTTAAGAACCAACATTTGGTCTAGTGACAAAGACATATGGTCTCTATGTGGGAGGTCATAGGTTCGAAACCCAGATGAGAAAAATTATTTTGTTATAAAATAAGAGTATTAAATAGTGAGGTGACTTGACCTCCAACTTTACTCAAAAAAAAAAAAAAAAAAAAAAACTGTTAACCTCGGTTATCCAGTTTTCATATTAAATACATCCTTAGCCACTTTGTATTCGAGATAACTTGTAGACATATCAATAACACTAAATAGATACATGTGCAATCTCTCTTAGATATATATATACATGTACAATTTAATCAGTTATATTTTTCTCAATAAACTTTTCATCAAATTAAATTGTTAATATTATCTGGAGCAAGATGTGTCGATTAAAGTTGGACGTACGCGCGTTTAATTAAGCAAATTAACTCATTAAGTGGATTAATTTTGTGTAAAGTGAATTCGAATTATGAATTTGTAAAGCAATTAACTAATAAATGCACTTCATTTTCAGTGTGAAAAGATCCAATGCATCAAAATTAATTGTGGCATGAGCTCATAACTTTTCTTCTCCTTTTAGGAAAAAGGTTCTGAGATGTCATGATCCTATGTTCCAATAATTTTCTCCTATTTCATAGCCGCAATATCACAAATTGCAATTCTTCATATTGCAAAAACGAAAAAAAAGAAGAAGAAGGAAACTTATTTTAATGAGCATATCATGCTCAACTGCATATATATTAATAAGAGTTCAATGCATATATAAAAATTATTCAATAAAAATAACTTCATAGATATAAGTACATAGTTCATTATTTCCAGAACTCTTTTGTTCTCCTGTATCCCTTTTAGGTTAATTTTAACATTATTTATTTCAACTGCATATATAAATTACTAATAACTGAATAACCAAATTTATTTATGTCGCTTCTGATATGACATTTTTGGTGAAAAACAATTGCATACGTCCTATCAAAACCCGGGCCTCAGGTATCTTTTGGGACTTGTACCGGTCACATCCAACATAAGTGGAAAGCAATTGACAATGCTTGACAAATTATCTCGGAGGAGCTAAGATATTTAGTTTTAGTAGGATGTGACAAAATTTAATTATGATAGAAATAATTTTATAATTATTTTGTAACCCCAAGTATAGTTTCCTTTATTTGTTTTCTGAAAATATATATGATTAGAAGTATATTTTTCAAAATTTTCTTGAACCTGATCACATGCATGTGGCTCTCCCCTGCAAATTATATATTGGCGTTAATATTAATTGTTGATAGTTTCTAGTCCATAATTAAATAGAGTGAAAAATTCTAATATTTATATCGATATAAGCAGTTCTGTTGGTTTTTACAAAAATACAATTGCACCAGGGGTGGATTTAAGAACAAGCAATTTTTGTAACTTTCTTTATGAGGAGACTTCAAATATTTTTATTTTTTGTGCTTCCATTATGTCTATTTTTAAAATGTTAATAACTAAAAATTTAAATCATAAATATTAAAATAAAACTGTTAGATACTTAGATGTGATCTATGTTATTTTCTCTATGTGCTCATAAAAAAATTATCACATTTTGATTTTATTTTTATGTGAATTAATAAGTCGAAAAATCAACGTCTAGAAATTATCCACATTAGTATGTTTGTACAAGCTCTTAATGACAACAACAAAAAAAGTTAAAATGTCATAATTTTTTACACATCCATAGATAAAATGATGTAGATCATATTCAATGGTTTAAGTTTTAAATTTTTAGTTCTTAAAGTTCTTAAAAGTGGAGGCATGATAGAGACACAAAAAGTGGAGGCATTTGAACCCTTCTCTTATTTATGTATGATTTGACTCTCAATGTATTTTTACAATTAAAAATACTATTGCATCCATGGATACTGTAAATTGACTCCCAATGCGTATTTAACTCCTATAGCTTGAAAATTTGGCACAGCCCCTGATTGCACTGAAGTATTGGTTTCTCCTTCCAAATCTAGTTAAACTTATAAGCACATATAAATAATCCTATATAGTAAAATTTTTATCTAGTTACAAGTGAATGTTAAGTCAATTCAATATTCAACTGTTAAGTTCTTAACAGAAGGAAAATATTTAGGAACATTTTCAACTAATTAAGATTATCTTCTCAGAACTAGTCTTGATGGTGGCTGCAGAATGACAACTGCTGAAAAAATTAACAAATTAATTATCACCATACTCAATTAATTAAGCAAGCTACAATATAAGTAACATGGATACTATAACAAAACCATACTATGTACATATCAACGGTTTCAAATCAAATAAAAGATGCACTAATTAATATTGTAGATATTGAATCAAAGAAACTATATGGAGAACAAGTATGAGCCTAAAAGGTGAATATTGTTTGAGAAAGCACAAGTAAAATAATCTATGGTATTAAAAGAAGCTACGTACATAGGAGCAATATAAAGGTATACAAATATCATTTTCAATGAGCAAATTGCACAAGTTGATGTATGCACCTATAAAAGGAAGGGCATGTACTGCATTTTTCTCTCCAAATCCAAACCAGCTTTGTATGTGAGTGAGAGGTATAGCAAGTTCATTAAGACTACATGCAGTTTACACCAATGAGCAAACAGGAGAGTAAACAGTGCCTTCTTCCACAAAAGGTATACACTATATATATGAGTATATATATGATAAATTAAGCCAGTAGTTTTTACTTGTTAACAAATGAAAATTAAGTGAAGTAATGATGCATTTACATAATTGAAGAGCAGTACTGTCATATCCTAGCTACTTAACTAAAATGAGGCTTCAAACAAGAGAGGTTTTTTAATCATCTTTGGTCAAGCTAGCTAGATCTTCTTTCAACAATCAATTCTTTTATCATTTGTTTTGTACCTTTTATTCACAAGTATTGACAATTGTCATTCCTAATTACTCATTGCTACATGATACATATAATTAACAAGTGATTAGTTTTTGCAGCAGAAGAAGGATGCGGATTTTCGACGCGCATTCTCAGATACTTCAAATGATAAATGTACAATTGAAAGCACCGAGATAGAGCTAATAAAGTGCGACTGTTGTGGCATGTCAGAGGAGTGCACCATTGCATTCATTTCAGGAGTGCGAAAAATCTACTGCGGCAAGTGGGTTTGCGGGATTTGTTCTGAGGCAATAAAGGAGATCGCAAAACGAACACCGAATATGACCATGGAAGAGGCACTAGAATCACACATTTCTCTTTGCTCTAGCTTTACAACAACTCGGCTGAACCCTAAACTCTCCTTCGCTGGTACCATGAGGGATATTGCGAGGAAAAACTCGCTTAGGAGAAGATCCATGGATAGTGTGCACGAGAGGTCGAAGATGAATCGAACAATGAGTTGCGGCCCATGGCTTGAGATCAACCAGTTATCAATCCAGTGATCAACAATATTCAGTTGCTGTTGTTAATTAATTACTAAATTAAAGTTTGCATTTTGCTGGGAGAAAATTATTATTAGACGATGGATGAATTTGCTCCTACTAGCTACTTGTACTAGGAAATGAATAACTTATCTTTTGATCATATGTATTTTATGTACTGGGAAATGAAGAACTTATCTTTTGATCATATGTATTTCATGTATTATATATCTACATAACTAATGAAATATATAACTATTGTGACTGTTTATATCGGCAAATTATATTGATTACATGATATCTTTTCGTTTTATATGATCCCAGGGATCGATGTAAACTTAGTTATTTTTTTTCTTCTGAAAAGTAAGCAAATTAAATACCTACTATATTTCATTAATAGAAGGATGTAAACTAATTAAGTTCGTGTCAGGCACATTTGTAAATAATTGTAAATCTCAACATTATGCGTTTATAATTATCTCAATACCTGCGATTCCAATCTCATGCGTTCATATCTTTTTAAGCGCGAATCTCAACCAATTTATTAATGGATGAGATTAGAATCGCAGGTTCCTGAAGCAGAAAGAAAGAAAATTGCACTTGTTTGTCAGATTGAAGCATTTAATTAATATTTAATATCTTGAATAACTTAAAATAGATTTAGTTCGTTACTGTGCCTAATTTTTATTTTGTAAGATTTGTAACTTAAGCATGATTAATTTCATCTGCTTCTTCGATCTTTTAAGATTAAGAAATTATTTTTTTCCCACAAAATAAATAAATGGAGCTGCATTACTTAATTACCAAGTGAGCCTCAACAATATCTGGTCACACAAAAGCAATGAGATATGAAAGTAAAAGTTAAACGAAACAATTACAATCAAAATAAATTATAAATCATGCATGCCAACTAGGGGTGAAAACAGAGCGGATATGGAGCGGATAGTGATAAAACCATATCCATATTTTTTTTTTCATTTTCCGGATACGGATACAGAGCGGATATCAGACATATCAGGCATATCAGACAGATATGGATACGGGTCCGGATCAAATCGGATAGTTATTAAAATAATATTAAAAAATATTAAAGTTCATAATATTTATCTAATTATAATGGTGAATAACATAATTTTTTCATAATATATATTAAAATATATGGTATATATCTACTATCCAGATACGGGTAATTGAAACATAAAACCATATCAGTATTATTTTTCACACGGATATTAATTCAAATATCGGATATCCACATCTAAATTTTCGAATACAGATCGAATACAGATCGGATATTATCCATACCTTTTTCACCCCTAATGCCAACACTTTTCGAACGATCAATACTTTGATTCTCTATTGATACTTAATTTGTAAAATCTCTTTGTAATCAGTAATGAGTTACTGAAACATATATATATCTTGACGAGCCCCATTTGCAGTACCTCTGCTCAACTTATCCCAAGGCTAATTAATTAATTAATTTAGCACGCTTATGCTTTTTATTTATTTATTTCAGTTCCAAATTAACCCCGTCGGGTAATTGCAAGAAATTGTTAATGAAGCTCTGCATTTAACCAAGCAAATCAAGTTAGGCCCAAAACAGCATTAATTATATGAACAAAAGGCATGGGTCTGTAGCCTAAATAATAAAGCGCAAGTTCATGATCGGCCCATTATTTAGCTTATAACACTGAATGACTGAAATATGTTTGGGCCAAGATTAATAAAACCTGATAAGAATAAAAAACGAATATCCTTAGGCCCATCGGACCTACTTTTAGGTCCAATTAGCTCAACCACCGTATAATTAGCATTAAAATATGTGTGCACGAAAATTTAAAAAGACTTGCACGGATTTTAATGTAGTTTGCTCAAATCTTGATGCAAATTGAATGATCGTTACACCTATCAAACCAAAGTAAGTCCGATGGGCATCAGACCTACTCTGAATTCATTTTACGAACCATCAGTGTGGGCCTAGTTTTTGAGATTTTAAAATCATATAAACCAAATTTTAAAAAAGAATAAAAAATGATATCATAGAAAACTATGGTTATATTTTTTGTCAAAAAAAAGAAAAGAAAATTATGGTTATAGTTAAAAGAAATTTATACAAACTTATGATTTTGTACCTTCTCCAAATGCATTTTACTATACGGGTAATGATTACAAAAGTTGATACGAACTAGTAGCAAACCAAAATTAAATTTCTGCATGCATCTCTCTATTTTTAAGTACTGCTACACCTATCAATCTTTCATATATAAGTTACATTTATTACAAAATTCTCAGCCTTATATATCTGAAAAACCAAAAGACATCCAATAAGAAGAAAATGTCTTTTAATTTTAATTGAACTAAACAATAACTTAAATACTTATTGTATTAACAATAGAGCCACTACTGTACCAATACTGGTACAAAGTCCCCGTGCACCAATCATCTACTATTATGGCTGAAATCCACATTTTTTAGCTTTATTGTTTTTATTTTTTTTATTATTGAATGTTGTATCACAAGGAGGTCCAACAAGATGTGCCCCAAGGGTCCAATCTATTCTCAAATTTGAGTTTTCACATACCTTATTATCGTGAACCTTTTTTTTTTTTTTTTTAATATCCTAAACTTCACTGGATATGAAGACATCCTCATCTTACATATGAGAATATTTTATTGGTTGAAAGAATGAAAAATTATTCCGCACAAAATGAGATTATCAGCTGATATTTTGACAAATTGATAATACAGAAGAGTGTGCCATGCCAGTTTGCTCCTAGAGCAGTAGAGAACATTTTCCTATAATTTGTTTTTTTATATACTGAATGAACTTTAGGAAGGAAAAATAAATAAACAAGGAATGACTCAATGTGTAATATATGTATCAGCATATGTCAGGTAGCAGATAATGCTGTGAGTATTTCAACAAAAATGTTGTTATAAAAATACTGCAAGTCAACTGTAGTGTTATATCCTTGATTTAAAATATAAGCATCTATAAAAGCATGACTTCTAATTAGATTTATAAAATTTGGCTAATCGTGCTTAATTTAATCATTATTATTACCAAAATTAATTAAGAAAGATGTCAGTTGTTATTATTGTTTTTATTACTTTGTTTTATATTTGTATTTGTAAAAATATTGCTCTCTAGTTGTTCCTGATGTTGTTGTTGGTACATATACATATTTTTATGTTTTAACTAAACAAAATAGTAATGTACAAATCTCAAGACATAAGATAATTAGTCAAAGAAACAAAAGTTTAATACGGCACAATTTGGAAATTACCAGAACTGAATTTGCAGAAAAGTAAAAACAAAAAATTGAAGCATACAACATTATAATTTATAACAAAACAATTTAACAACAGCACTGCAAAAATGAACAGTACAAAAGTACATAGTTGCTTTCGAAGGATGGAAAGAACAAGTAACCATTAAGCAAGAAATAGAACAAATACGATCCAACAAATTTGGGAAAAGAGCATGATGCATTCTTTGTATTAAACAGTTCAAAGAATGTGTTATTTCCTTATTCAATAACTATATCTTATGATTGAAATCAATTATTTCCTTCATTCTGCTGACACCGGCAATTAAATTGGAACTGAACGAAGAAGAACAGCCTCAATTGAAAGTCCGGGTCCAATCCCGAGAAGCATCCCAAATTCGAGGCCATTTCCGGTGGTTGCCTTGCCTTCTTTGATCGATTTCTTTCTCATCTCATTCATGATGAAAAGCACCATAGGAGCCGACAGTTTCCAACATCAGTCAGTACCTTCCTTGTCATCATGAATTTTTCCTTCTCCAATCCGAGTTTTTCCTCAACCATCGATCTTCAAAATTTTAGGACCTCCAGGATGAACAATGTAAAATAGAGAATTCAAGTCTGTAATCCCTAACGGTTTCATTGCTTCCTCTACACAATCTCTAATATTTTCAGAGATATATTTCGGTATGGAAGGCGCTAAGGTAACGAGATTTCCTACCTCCCGAGGTACCATAGCAAGAGTATCCATGGTATTTAGGATCATTGTTTCTCTCGCCAGGACAAGCTCAAAGAGGGGGCGCTCCACTTCTAAATTCGGATCAGCACCAACAATGACAGCAGCAGAACCATCTCCAAATAGATTCAGAAGGACCCCGAAACCCGTGAATGATGTTCTCAGAAGTGACTATTAGAACACGTGCACCACAGTTGTTTTCAGCAAGGTCCTTGGCTAGACGCAAGGTAGTTGCTCCGGCATGACATCCCTGATAGTAAAGCATGATATGCCTAACAGAGGTAGGGAGGCCAGGTAGGTGCACGAGTTTTACATCGGCACCTGGACATTCAGCACCACTATTAGTGCAAAAGATTAGGTGAGTTATGCTGGATATAGGCTGACCCCACTCCTCAATGGCCACTGTTGCTGCCTCTTTCGCAAGCTTGGGTACTTCTTCTGAGACGACTTCCCATCGGGCATCTAGGGATGGTGCGGAATGGTCGCAATATTTGGATGTTGCTTTAAAATCTCCCCATTGTTCGCCATGACGTTCAAGTATCGTTGTTGGATAGTTGTACTCTGACCTATAATTTTCCAACAAATTAAGGTGTGAAACAAAATTATTGCAAGTTGTTTCCGAAAAGAATGTGCAGTGGTTCAATTTAAAACTCAAAATGGTACTAATATTTAAGGCCAGGCTTACATTTTAATTATCAAATATTTCTATTGTGTGCATTTCATATGGTTAATCTCAAGCTATAGTTTGTAATATAAAGATGGACGACGTATCCATCATAAAAACAGAACAAGTTTTCTATGCGATGTCTTTCCATAGCTTGGAAAATCTCTTTTAAGAAATCTAAAAAGTGTGTAATTAATAAACTTTATATTAAATCTGCACTTCTTTATAAAAATTCTAGCATTACCTATTCAATATTAATTTAAGTCTTTACTTAATAGGAAAATAATGGAGTTAACAAATATTGGGAATAAATTAGGATGAACATGCTCAGTTTGTAGCAAGTAGTAAAGTCAAATCACAACATTTTTTAGATTATACAATAACTAATCAAATAGAGACTAACTTACATATCCTTGTCATCTTGTCCTTGAGGTCAGTAAGATGCTCACTATTGGTAAGGCGAAAATACTTGTTGGGATATGTGTCATGAGGAGCAATGGCATCTCGGAGTCCAGTGCCGATTGCAAGAACGGCGGCAAGGCCATTTGACATCTGTGATTGCACAAACTGCTCCATGGTTGTGTATTACTAAACAATAATTGTATGATGAGAATGCAAGGTTGTGCTCAGTGTTGTAAAATGCGGTTTTGTTTATGCATGCTGAAGGTCACTGCATATTGTATATGCGGTATGCGGCCGCATATGCGGATTTTAATACGGATTTATATATGCAGATTTTAAGCTACATATTAATTTATTTCTACTCAAAACATGCAATATATTCCCATTAAAAAATAACTTGTGTCACATGTTAGAAGAAAGAATTACATCGAATTCCAACATATTAAAATCATTCAGTGAATTGGATCTGAGAAGGGGCATTAATCATAAAGTAACTCACTAAATTAACCAAATGTAAACATCTCTTTTCTAAACCAGAAGCAAACAATTAATTAATTGACACTCAGTGATATAATCGCATGATGCCAAATGCAAATAATTACATGATTAAAAATAAATATGCCTCTTTAAACTAGAAATATGCGATTTTCATGCAAAACCGCATATATGGGACTGGTTGTGCTTATAGTATGCTCATGATGAGGCCTTGAATAGTGCAACATTGATCTGCTGACTGCTGAATATCTTCCGAATGTTCTTTCGTCTCAAATTTAACTTTGGATTATTTAAAACATTTGATTTTATTGGTTCTTAGGAATAAGTTGTATCTCTTCCATCTCAAAATCATTAATTTAGTTGGGTTGGTACTCAATATGATGGCATGGCAAGCAACAATATATATGTTCTTCGGAGACAACAAAGTAAGAATTGAAGTTGAGATATTATGTTTGTAATTTTCTTTGCTAAAATTAACTTAAAAAACATGAAATCGAATTAAAATAGGGAAAATTGTTTTTATGCCACTCCAAAATATGAAAATTAGAAAATTGCCATCTCAAAACATGAAATTAGTTATTTGCCACTCTAAAATCATTAAATTTATGAAATTACCACAATTATACATCTAATATATATATTTAATTAAAATTATTCTGAAAAGTATTGTATAAAAAACATATTTTGGTATTTCCAAAATTACCCTTCTTCTTCTTCTTTCTAAGTTTCACCTCAGGATCTTCATTATGATCAAGCAACGCCATTATTACCTCATGAGATACACCTCCATTTTCTGGTTGAAACACGGAATCAACTGATGAAACGCCAATGCTACTGCTGGCACCAGCTGGTGGGTGCACAGGTTCCCATACCCAACTCGATTTCACACGACCACACGTGCAGTTGGATTGACGATTTCTTGCCATATTACAAGCTTTCTTATTGATCTCCGAAATCGGCAATCTTTGCACGACCATCAGAACCGAATAATATATTTTGGCTTTTGATGTCACCATGGGTGATTGAGTTTGAGTGTAGATAGGAGAAGGTGAATTGGTGGATGAGATTAGATCAATTCACTTGATTCGAAGCATGGATATCGAAGCAAGGTTGGACGGCTGTTGACCCGGTCGTCGAACCTTGCACCATCGAAAGTTGCAGCAATTGATTCGATTGAAGAGGCAGAAGGTGAATTGGTGGATCAGGAAGGTGGGAATGGTGTGGTTAGGAGGAAAAAGAGGAGGGTCAAAGGATTGGTGAGGCATGGCCGTGAGCACACAACCTGTTCGGAGTAATGACTCAGTGAACTCAAGTTCACAAGATGCAATATTTGGCAAAGGCTATGTGAGAAAATTTGAAGAGGATGGTGAATTGGAGATGTCCCAGGGTTTAAAAAAGTTAGTTTAACAACTAGATGGTAACTTACGTTAGTTCAAATTGAACATGTTTGAACATGTTCAAATTCCAAACATTGTAAAAAAATTCCAAAAATTGCAATTTCAAACAGTTCAACTATTTATTAAGCCACTTTGAAAATCTCGATACGAGCGCGAAATAAAGCACCCGCTTTACTTCGCGAAGTACAATAGCCCATCTCTCTCTCTCTCTATATATATATATATATATATATATATATTTTTTTTTTTTTTTTTATGTGTGAAATAATGCATTGAACCCTTAGTTTGTCATTAACTTGATGGTAACTTACGTCCTACATATCATTCATCTATTAGTAACATATATACATCATATATATATTAAGAAAAGTTAGTTTAACAACTAGAAGTTTTTAACCTTCAAAAAACAACAAGAAGCTTTTAATTGGTAAAAGATAATCTTAAATTTTTGCAGGATTGGACAGCTTCTACTTCTACTTCACATTTTATATGATTGGGTCTATGACTTGAAAGACTTGAAGGTTTCCAGACTGCAGTATACTTCTCATTCATTGTTATTTTGTATCTGCTTTCCTTTTAAATAGGTAGCAAAAGGTAAACTTGCATCGTCCAGTGGAAGGAACTTGTATATGTCTTGATGCTTGTCCCTGTCCATCATTTTTCTAGACACAGCACTAAATGATTTTATTATTTATTTATGTAATGTGATTTTGTCGTTAAAATCAATGTCTGATCTGTGAAAAATTAATTACAACGATTGTTGACTTTGTAAAACCATTTCCTGTAACACACAAACACGTCTTATCACCACAGATGTGAATAATGATAATCCAATTGAACAAATATATACATAATGAAGGATCCTTCAGTCATAGTTATTCGATAAATAATGAGACAGTGGCAATGTAAAAACTGCTTTGCTACTTTCAGGTATCCCTTTATGGTCCGAAGGACCAAGCTAAGATGATCAATATGGGTACGTTTGGATGCACTCAAGAATAGCTAGAATAGCTACTGTTTAGAATAGTAAATAAGAATAGCTACTGTTTAAGAACAGTGCTATTCAGAACAGTGAAAAAGTTGTTTGGATTGCATATTTGGAATAGGGTTTGGAGGGAATAGCTACTGTTTAATAATTTATGTGTAATATTAAATATAATACAATATAATATTAATTCAAATATTAAATGTAATATAATATTATTTTAAATATTAGATTAGTATTAAATAAAATATTATAATATTAGTTTAAATATTAAATATAATATAATATTAGTTTAAATATTAAATATAATATAATATTATTTTAAATATTAGGATAGTATTAATAAAATATTAGATTAAATATAATATAATTTTAGATTAAATATAATATAATATTAGTTTAAATATTAAATGTAATATAATATTATTTTAAATATTAAATGTAATATAATATTAATTTAAATATTAATGTAATATAATATTAATTTAAAAATTAGATTAGTATTAAATAAAATATTAGATTAAATGTAATATAATATTATTTTAAATATTAGATTGCTATTGAATAAAATATTAGTTTAAATATAATACAATGTAATATTAATTTAATTATTAAATGGAATATAATATTATTTTAAATATTAGATTAGTATTAAATAAAATATTAGATTAATGTAATATAATATTCGTTTAAATATTGAATGTAATATAATATTATTTTAAATATTAGATTAGTATTAATAAAATATTAGATTAAATATAATATAATATTAGCTTAAATATAATATAATATTAGTTTAAATATTAATGTAATATAATATTAATTTAAAAATTAGATTAGTATTAAATAAAATATTAGATTAAATATAATATAATATTAGATTAAATATAATATAATATTAGTTTAAATATTAAATGTAATATAATATTATTTTAAATATTAAATGTAATATAATATTAGTTTAAATATTAATGTAATATAATATTAATTTAAAAATTAGATTAGTATTAAATAAAATATTAGATTAAATGTAATATAATATTATTTTAAATATTAGATTAGTATTGAATAAAATATTGGTTAAAATATAATACAATATAATATTAATTTAATTATTAAATGTAATATAATATTATTTTAAATATTATATTAGTATTAAATAAAATATTAGATTAAATATAATATAATATAATATTAATTTAAATATTAAAATGTAACATAATATTATTTTAAATATTATATTAGTATTAAATAAAATATTAGATTAAATATAATACAATATAATATTAATTTAAATATTAAATGTAATATAATATTAGTTTAAATATTAGATTAGTATTAATATTGAAATGAACAAATGCTATTCCATGTTTTTGTAAGAATAGCGAATAGCAACGCTATTCTAAAAACAGTAGCTATTCCGAATAGCTCTAAAGTCGTTTGGATGCATCATGTTCAGAATAGCAATGCTATTCCGGAAACAGTGGCTATTCTTGTGCATCCAAACATACCCTATATCATCCCAGTCAGCTAGCAGGTATGCAGCAAACCTAAAATAAAGACATCAATTTATCATTTTGCCATTATTTTCCATGTGCCGTTGCTTCACTGACATTTGTTTTTAATTTTTTCATAAAGTTACCATGCTTGGTTGTATAAGGTAGATATAATTATAAATGCAGAAACTACTACAAAACTTCAGATCCACAAAGTGCCAAGTCTCCTGCTTTTTATTGTTTAATTAATCAGATATGAAGAGTTGCTTATTTTGGTACCTGAAATGTCACAAATTTGGATTACATTCCAATTGGTCCCTGTACTATTAATAGGTTAGTCTCTCAGGATCAGCTGGGATTGTTCAAAGCAACCGAGACAAAATGACAAAAGGGCAAGTTGTTGATGATTAAGCTAAGCAAAGTAACAGTCCCACAACAACAAAGATATTTGAAAACTATGCGGTGCTGTCGTTTAATGTCAGACAAATGCTACGTTTGCCTGCTTGGTACTCTGAAATTCACAAATACATAAATGCCAGATTAAGCGTTAATAATGATCAGAAGTACAAGATCAGGCCCAGTCAAATTAAAATAACTGGGACAACTGAATCACCTTACAAGAACTTCAAATCACCAAACTACCTACACAAAAATTGCATGTATGAATTGAACCAAGAAAGTGCTCCTGATATAAACTATGAATAATGTCTGCAACATTTTACCAGGATGTACCAAAATATCAAGAAATCACAAAAGTTCTCTTGCTATCCCTGATAAGAAGGACAAGTTAACCAAGTTACTATTTAACCAAACTAGAACTATAGAAATTTTTCTAATATTCCCCTGTACAATATGAAAATATCATGTACGCCCAACTATACCAGTAATACCAACTTTAACCCTTATTTT
This sequence comes from Carex arenaria, assembly GCA_964058825.1. NCBI lineage: Eukaryota > Viridiplantae > Streptophyta > Magnoliopsida > Poales > Cyperaceae > Carex > Carex arenaria. The sequence continues at coordinate 442,990 of CAXKVW010000456.1, read as the reverse complement.
TTCTTCGAAAATTTCCTACAGTATCCCCAATTCCTTCCCTTCTCTCTCAGTGGTCAACTGCGTAACACAAAAGCTATACTTAATAGTTTTTTACAACTTGCGCAAGTTTCAATGGGAAAGACAACACAAAATTTTCTCATTATACAGGGGTATATGGAATATTTTTAAGATTGTACAGGAATTAAACAAAATTGATCAGAAAAAATAAGGTCAAGAAGGTTACATACTATTTAGATATATATTCAACAAGGTGTCTGTCGAGCTGGAAATGTTCACAAAGTAGCCTCTACAATAGGTAAGGAAAACAATGTGTTATATATACTATTAATTTATTATGCAACTTAGTTTTGTATTTAAAAAATGCAGCACTAAAAACTCTGACAATCAGATTACAGGAAATTTTCCCAAAAAGAATCCCAAAAGATAATTAAGGTAAACATTAGTGTTATACCAACTTGGTTCAGTGCCATTGGTTGTCATTGAACCATAGGTACTAACTATGACACTATTACCAAGGCACGCAATATGCATTTTGTTGTAACAGAGGAATCAGTAATACAAGTACTGGTTTGGTTAAGAAATTGTCAAATCATAATTTTTGTTAATGCAATTTATTTGTATTGCCTAGATGAGGCTAAAATGGATCTTACTGAGGCATACAGAATTGTCTAGTTTAAGACTTAACTAATTGGGGCAGTGCAGCAGCAACAAAAAGAGATTGATAGATTGCATACCTTAGAAATATTAGGAGATGAGAATGGTTTTGGTTCAAAAGTTATATCAGGGAATCTCGCAGCTTCAGCCGATTTGTCAAATAGTATATATGTTGGAATCTGATCTGTACCATATACAAATTCGAATTATATATCTAGAAATTCTGGTCAAACAAATTTGAGCGAAGTAGTGAATAAAAAAATCCACCTTAAAACCTTCATAAAACCTGAGATAAAGTTCAACATTTTTGTCTGTATCTACAGTCAGACTTATAAACGAGATGGTTACTTCCATATCAGAAAGAGGTATATCTAATATTACATATTACAGATATCTATATAATAAATAAGGTAGAACTTTAGAGCAACAAACAACAATATAGGAATATTCCTGAACGATGTGTAGGCACATTATTCTATGCGCCATTGTCATCTATATAATGTAATTTCACAATAATAAGAAAGGGTATATTTACAGTTTTTGAATTATTTTGGGTTTTCTTCTTCAAATTTAGCAAGGAAAAAAAAAAGTTTTCCAAAAGAAACATACCCCGTAGAGATACACCAAACAAGGGGGCAGCATTTGGGTAGCGGCCAAGATCAATTACCCCAAAAGAGAGGTTCTTATTGGAATATCTGCAGAGAACAGCATCTTAAAAAAGAATTGCACAAGATAGTATTTTATTGCAAGGTCAGTACAGCTTAGAAAATGGTACTATTAACAACTACAAGCTATTTGACTTACACATATCTCAACTAAGCACAACTAGACAACAAAAACAACAAAACAGAAACAGTAGAAAGTATGAAATAGACCTGACCATAAATAGGTGCAGTGTGGAATCTGATATAACACTTCCAGAAATATTTACAAATAACACAGAACATTTTGAAAGGGTAGTATTGAGTTAAATTCTGGCACTGGTTTCCCTAATTTCTTTCTACAAGAAAATAAATAGTGGTCTTTTACCATATACTTGCTTTGAACAATCAATATGCTAAAAAAGCATGGGAAAACCAGTTCCACAGAGCACCTGCTCTCCCCCTTCTCCAATTAACAAAAAGGAGCAACCATGTGCTCATCATGCAAACACCACCTTTACAAGGCTACATCACCATTACTACCTCAGCTGTAGTAAGCTCCTTTTCTCTTTGATCCTAAGACTGAAACCTTGGTCTTACCAGCTTGGTTTTATATTTGAATAAATGCAAATGACTTGTTTTTTTTGTTTCATTGAAGGTGGTATAGTAATGCATTGGAAGAAGTACATACACATTTGAGAGCTCAGCAAAAACACGACTCGTACGCACCCAAGATAATGAAGTAGAAGCACGTAATTCAATCTGTTAAATGCTGAAGAGAAATGGGTTATTTTGTAGATAAATATCATACTTTTGAATTACTAAGTAGAAAAAAGGGAGGTAGATAATACAATGAACAGGATTAAAATCAGACCAGCCAATATCTAGTGGTGTTGCCTTCTGATAGTATGCTATCCAGTTGAAAAGGTGTCAGCTCAGTACATGCACCTAAAATACAAGGTAGAAAAAAATCACAAAATTTGTAAAATGGTAGAACCAGTTAAAATGCATCAAAAAGAAAAAATAACAAAATAAATGACATTTTGTAAAATCTTCTTTGCAAACTGATCTGATTATTTTATAGCATTAGCATGAAAAGTTGAAAACTGACTTTACTCGTATATTACGAATAAGACACAAGGATTAGTTCTTTTCTATGCTTACCAAGGCCATCATAAGGTGGTTGCTGACTAACAACAAACATAACTGCAATAAAAAAAATGATTTAAATTAGTGAAAGACAGCTCTCTAAGCCTCTCAAATGCACAATATGATAGTGGTTTACCAATTGTAATATGCTGCACCAATCCAACTAATCCATGAATTGAGCAATTAAGTCTCGACTATTCTTTAGTTTCCATAATTTAACTAAACTTTTCCTTTACCGCCTCCAACACCCACCCCCCCCCCCCCCCCAAACAAAAAATTGTTAAGCACCAACTGGTTAAGGAAAAGGCCAAACACAGTTAAAGAGTACCAATAAAAGAGAATAGGTAGCTCAGAGAAAGCCGATAGTCTATGACCAAACAGACAGCCAACAGGAAAACCTGATATATCCAAAACAAAAATTGACAAATACAAACAAAAAAAAATTGCAGAATAGACAGCACAGAGAGGACAGAGGCAAACAATAAGAAAATCTTAATTAGTATTGGCTAGTTACCCTACAAGGTCAGGTTTTTAGCATTAGTTTTACCAAGTTATGCACATAAAATTGCATCATAAAACATTATTTGACTTGCACCATACCATTGCTTTAAAGTAAACTGCAACTTTGCAAAAGATTAGCATCAAAGCTTAGAATATTAATAAACGTTGGAAGTTCTAAAGTTCTATAATATTAGGCTAACCAGCTCCAGATAAAGAAATAGTACCTTACAAGTATACCCTCAGAAATTGCATCAATAGCATTACTCTAACACAAAACTTAGCACCTAAAAGGTTAAACCAAGAAAAAAAATCATACCTTGGCATAAAATAACGCATCGGCAATGAATCCTTCCCAGTTTTCCTCCTTCACAAACTGCTCAAAAGTTCGAAGTTATCAAGGATCAGATAATAATTCTTACAGGATGGTGCTCGAATAAAAAAATTCAAAATGTACTATTAGACCTATATTTCCATATCACTTCATTCACAATCCTTTCATTGTGCTTGAGTGAATCTATAACATGAATTAGAGTTCAGCCAGACTCCCTATCTAGCTTTTCCAAAACTTTCTATTATACCAGTTCTATATAGGTGGCAGCCAGCCAGATGATACTGGAATATAGGAGCTCATGTTGTGCTTACTGACCAGTACTCTAGGCCTCCGATTTCCTCCGATTTTATTCTTTTAACTAACTTAGCCCCATCTATGACAGACCAATGCAGCTTAAGCTTCCAATTAAGATCCATATATGCAATCACCCCTTAGTTATTCAAAAATTGTACAAATTACCCCAAATTGTGTGATAGTGCCTCAAATAAGATTGAATCCAACCTTAATCTAACATCAATTTGCCCTTAATTGTAAGATTATGCATATGGTAATGTACAAACTAAAGAAAAGGACAATACAACATGAGAAGGTAGCCAAACCAGAAACACTATCACTGATACCAGTGAGAAGGTACCATAAAATATCACTATGTTCGTTTAAGCTTGGTACATACCTTTATTGCAAGAAACACCGATAATGCAAGCACCGCTTGGATCTCCTGTTTGAACAAATAAATAACCGATTAGAAAACCATAAAACAATAACAAATAAATATAAAACGAGAGAAAACACGTCAACAAGATTATCAAATTACCCGTCGGAGGAGATGGTGGGAGATATCACTGGAGACGTCCTGACAAGCGGCCCTGCGCGCAGCGAAGTAGGAGAAGAAGGCGAGGAGGTGGAGTACATAGAAGGGCTCTGTCGCCATTGAGTTTAGCCATGGGATCGGGGGTTGTTTCCGGTTCGTTTCTTGCGTAGTCGTCTCCATTTGTGTTGAACTGAGCGGAGCTGAGCTGATTCTGTCGAATCTCCGGGATCTAGTCCATGGATCCGCAGATGTGTTTTGCTTTACGGTTGTTTACTCACGAATGCGGAAACTTTTGAATTCGCATCCTCTGAGATATCTCAAACTTTACGTGACTTTTTCGAATATCTCAATCGTTAAAATACATTATGTACGAATCTCAACGCACAAATAATACTGACCCCTACATTATCTCAACGCTAAAAATCTGAAAATATGGCTGCCACCTAAAATTAGGTGAGAATTAGATCTGTTTTAGTAGTCCGATTCAAGTTAGTTTTTTTTTTTTTTTTTGCAATTTTAAAAAACAATGAAAATAACTGTCTATGACTCGATTAAATGTTGCATCTATATTCTCCTATTCTGTTATTTAAAAAAGAAAAAAAAATAATAAATCTGGATCATGGAGTCCAATATAAATTTTTGAACCAGCTTCAATGAATTATATTTTTCTATATTTCTTAAAAACGGAATACTCTTTTTATTTCGTATATCTCAATTTAATAATTTCTTAATACGTTGGTTTTTTAATTCGAATAAAATTCGCACAGAAGTATTGGAGGATTGCGTATTTTGCTACAGGGAGAAACGCACGAGTCATGATGCTCTAAAGTAATTCAAATTTTGAGTTTAGATTTAGACCGTCCAATCAGAATTCGGACAAATTTCTTTCTGGGACAATGCCAGGGCGCCAACTAGAATAAGAACAAGACTATCCAATGTTATAAAATACGGTTTTTATGCAGTATACGGAAGGCCACCGCATATTGCATATATGGTATGCGACCGCATATGCGGATTTTTATGCGGACTTATATATGCAGATTTTAAAATAAGAATTCATATATATATAAACCAGTATGCGGTAATATGCGGTAATATGCAATAATATGCGGTATGCGGTAATATGCAGTACTATGCGGAAATATGCGGTATTATACAGATAATATGCGGTATTATGTGACTGAATATGCGGTATAAAATATGCAGCCGAATATGCGGTAGTAATATGCGGCCGCATATGCAGAACCACATATATTGACCGCATACATATTTCTATGCGGATTGCAACCGCATACGCATATGCGGCCGCATAGACAACATTTTATTACACTGAGACTATCTACATTTTCGTTTTCCTGTCATGACTCATGAGATGACGTTGGATTCAACCTGAAAATAACTCAATTTTTGGATTTTAGATGGGAAATGTCTGATTTGAATATGTGACAATCCATTCTGAAGTTAGAGCGCACACATTCTGAATAATGACGGATTCAAATCCCGAGACAATTCCAAGCTACAAATTTGACTGATCAGTCAAATTTCATTTGTGATTTGAATTCGTTTCTCATTGTTCCCTACTCCTAGTTAATTGTATATATTAATTTTTTATTTATCTTTTTGAAATTTTACAAAACTACTAAAATTATATTACTAATTTCAAAACAAAAGAATACTCCAGAGTTGAATATATACATTCACCTCAATTTTTTTAAATAATGAAAAAAAAAACATATTTACTCTTAAGAAAATTCTATATGAATTTCGAAATTAAGGTCAATTTTTTTTTTAATTCCGGTCCATATTATACATCTTGTTAGGATAAAAAAATTCTTTAAAAAATTATTGAGTTTATTTAAAGTTGAGGAACGATGAGTATTAAAATGCGTCTATTTTTTTTACCTATATTTTGTCTATTTTTACAATTACAATATCTTAAAATTTAACACTTAAATGTTAAAATAAACTGTTATACATGATTTATATTGTTTTTATCTACACATAAAACATCATTGTATTTTCTTTTTGTTTAATTAGTATTAAGAGTTTGAAAAAAATACATCGATATGAATAAATTATGAAAATTGATTTTTTAACTTATTGATTCATATAAAATAAATTAAAAAAATAATATTTTTTATACATATAGATAAAATAATATAAATCACATCTAATTATTTTATTTTGATATATAAATTTTATTATTAAAAAAATAAAAAGTAGAGACACAATCAAAGCACAAAAATATATGAACCAGACTTTTTAAAGTTTACGGGCCAAAGCAATGACCGATAGTTAATGATCCAACCACAACTTTTATGAATTCAGATCTAGTGAAGTAACTCAATTTTTTGGTTTTAAATTGGAACTATCCGATTCAAATCCGAGATGATCTATCTGGATCTAGAGGGCACATATTCCGAGAATGAATTAGAATCCAGAGACAATTCCGAGCAACGGATTTGAATCTGATGGCCTCGATCCAAAACCCAAAATTTGGGTTACTTTAGGTGATCCGGGAAATAGGATCATAAAAAAATCCGAGAAATAGGAACCGCGCGCGAAAAAAATCTTGCAGAAAATAATTACGGATCATAAAAAAAGGAAAGTTGTCAAAATTTCATACGGAAATACCGTAAGTGTCAGATTTTTTTTTATCCAAAGTAAGTAATTCAGCAATCATTAACAAAAAAAAAATGTATTCAGAATAAATGGAGCACCTAATTTATCTAAGAACCGAGAAATGATAAACTACACGAATTGCAAAAGTATTTATTTCATAAGAAATAACAAAAAAAGCCTTCATCAAGAAACATAATTAAAAAGAAATAAACAAAGTTTCTTATTAATTACCACAAAATATTTACATTAGTTACACAAAACAATTACTACACGAGACTGGTACACTAATGCATGCAGGAGGGCACATTCAACTATATATGGAACATTCATATTTAATTACGCAACTGATACCTTGACTGGTACAGCTATGCACACGGTACCGACTGGTCCCGGAACTGTTACAAACATGCATACTATAACAAACTGATCTCAAGGTAACAGTGATCAGTGAAGAGAGGGACAAGAGATCAGACAGATAGAGAAGATGGCAACTAAGGCTGTAAACGAGCTGGCTCGGGCCGAACTAGGCCTTAGCTCAGATCGTTAATTCTGGACCAAGCAAGCTGGACCTAGGACTTTGGAGCTAAAACCTTAGCTCAAACTTGGGACGAGCCAGCCTGAACTAGCTTGCAAGCTGACGAGCTGGCTCATTGGGTCTAACTGGACCTTGTTTTAAGAGAAAATAAATTTTACAAACCTTTTTGGACCGAGTTTGACTAAGCTGGACCGAGCTTGACAGTATAAAATGCACACAAATTCATACAAATTCATAAATTGATGCTTAGCCGAGTTGGCGAGCAAGCTAGGCCCCAGCTCAAACTCGTTAATTCTGGACTGAGCTAGTAGCGAGCTGTTAGCGAGTGAGCTAGATGCGAGTAACGATCAAACCACGAGGTACGAGCTTTTTTTCCACCCTAATGGCAATACTGGAATCATTTAGTTAGAATTTCTCAAGGTTTTCTGTTTGGATTTTCTGAAGCTTTCATGCACCTCTGCATTTATTTTATTCGTATTTTATTTTTAATTTATTGCTCAAATGTATTGAATACTGTTTTTACTTTTGTAATTAATCCTGCTACAAAAAATTTGTAACTATCTTAATGAAATAAATGTGGAGTTGACTCATATTGTTTTCTAAAAAAAAAAACTATGAGATTATTAACAATTAATTTGGTTGCAATGAGAATAGATTATTCTTGAAAACAAGTTATTCAGTGTTTGGTTGGATTATAATAAATTAGAATAGGAAATCAAGCTTGCTTGTCTTATTAGAACAAGTTATTATCACAAAAAGTTAGAACAAGCCATTATGATATAACCAATACCAATTTTGTTATTCTAGCTATTCTAATATATTGCAACCAAACATAATTTATGGAACCCTCCAGCTAGACACCTATCTCCTTAACAGCAAATTAACTAAGTTAAAAAGACCATTTCAACTTAATTAACTAACAAGAAATTTTACCTAATTCTCTACTTTTTATACATAATAATACAAAAAATAAGACAACTCCAATTTAATATTAACAACTAATAAAAGAAATTTTTACAAAATCTCAAAATTTCTCTGTACATAATAATACACAAAATATATATATATATATACCACCCCAGATAGATGATTAGGTAAAATTTACCAAGTCCCAAAATTTCTCATGTGCAAAAGCACCACAACAGCCCCCCAATCATCCTTCGTCCATTCACCCTTTGTCACCTTTCTTTTTTTGTTCTTTTTAGGCTTGCTCACATTCTCTTTTATCACTGATTTCCCCTTCTTTTCTTTCTCTTCTTCTTCTGCTGCTGCTACTGCTGCTTCCTCCTTGTCATAGTTCAACAATGCTATCCCAATCTCTGTACGACCTTCCTCTCTCGGTATGCGGAACCCCCAGATCTCGATGTCATCCCCTGCTCTCATCGCACCGTTATTCTCACGTAAAAATCTACTCCATTCCCCAATCAAGCGATATGCATTATTAGATTGTAAGAACTTAAACACCATGCAATACTCTCTACCATGACGGTCGAAAGCTCGCACCTTCAGGCCTGATTTCTTGCGAACCGATTCACATTCTGCATCGGTTAATAGTCCGAAGAGGGGAGATGACGACACCTTCTTCCTTGTCAAGAGAAGGCGGCTTTCGTTCATGTCGAGATCGGTTGTCTGAAGGATCTTCTGCAGAATCCACGTGGGGCGGTCTACGCCTAGAGAGAGCAATGTTGGTAACAACTCAATTTGTGATCTTTTTGGGTGATTCGAGTTTGTGTTTTCGTTATCATGTGTTCTCTTTCTTTTGGTTGGACGAGGATGAGAGCTGCCACCACCATTGTTGCACTCGAAGTTGAGCTTGGTGGAGAGTTCGGTTGTTGTTGTAGTCGCATTATTCATCGCCATTTTTGTAATAATCAGGTAATTAGGGAAATATGAAGAAGAAAATGGTAAAAGAGAGGCAAGAAAGAAAGATTAAGGAATGATGAGATGTTTAGAGGAAAGAGAATGGTTTCTTATATATGATAAAAGGAAATATTTTCCAAGTCAATTTAGGAAATGCAGTTTAATTTGAGCTATTTTATTCTGTTAAATTAATTTTTTCAGAAGTGAAAATGGTTATTTATAGTCCCCACTACTTTCCTTTTATTATGGAATAAATTGAAGTAAACTTCCTTAAATAACAAGGAGCGGAATAAAATGCAAAAATAGTACGCAAATTTTAGTATGGTATTTCTGAAATAGTATATATAGTTTATTTGGGCACATATGAAATCACACAATTATCATAATTGAACGATGCACAATTTCAGAGTATAATTAAATACATGCACATGATCATGTTTTATTCTTAGAATAAAATATGCACATATATTTACAGTACTCATCACTATATTTCATCAATTTTTCTCAAAAAAAAATCTTTTTAGTAATTTTAATTATTTTTGGCAACATGTCAAGTTATAAAATCATAAAGTTGACTATTGTATTTGCACATAAATTTATATATCGTAGTTTCTATATAATAAATCAAATTTTCCGCAAAAGAAATATTTCATTGTAATGCATTAATTCTACAACATTTTCCGTCTGATAGTGTTCTGATAAAATTGGGCCTCATTTCATATCTAGAAGTCATCCAAACTAATAGATAGTTTTAAAATATCATCAATATATACTTAGAAATAAATTCATTTATGCTATTTTTCAAATATACATCAATTTTTGTAATGCTTAAACCAGGTAGTACTGTTGATTGACTAATTAATACGCAAGTTTATTTGTGCCAAACTAGAAAGGTGAATTAAATTTTGAATAAAGAATCCCATGCGATATACGAGAACTAGGATCTCTATGTGAGAGGTCATGAGTTCGAAACCCAGATAGAGAAAATCTTTTGTTGTAATAACAAAGGTATTAAATAATTGGGTGGCTTGACCTCCAACTTTTACTCAAAAAAAAATCCCATGCGATATACATTCAAATTACAAGGAGAATGTATCTATTATTCTATTAATTATTGTAACCATCTTTGGGCCCTTGTTGACATTTAGGGTGAAGTCTTAAAACTATAGAAATTTGAAGGGAATTTGGATCTGGTGGAAAAAATTCTCCCCGTTCGGTTGTCATTTTTCCTTGGTGATGGGATTGAGTTTATTCCCAGCTTTGTTCCCAACTCTTCGCTATTTCATAAATTTTTTTTTTTTATTAGACTTCATTATTATTTTTCTACGCTCTATTGATGTGTCTCTCTCCATTGAACAAATATTAATCTATGATGTTACGTGAACTTTATTTTTTTGTTAAGAAAACATGGCTGCTAAAAAATTTATATGTGAGATCATTTCTATTCTTTTTATTGTAACAAAATTTATTATGCCAAGTAAAAAAAATAGTTTTAGTTCATGAACTATAAAATTTTTGCTATATATTTTATACTTAAAAATATCAGCAAATGCCAATATTAAAACGTTGAATATTTATTAATTGATGTTTTTAATGATAATAAATGTAAGGTTATTGTAAATAAATATTTAAATTGATCATAATTTAAATACTAAGAATAATTTTTTTTGCATCTCAAAATTTATATACTGCTTGACGTGATATTTTTATTTTAAATAAGTGAGAAATTTAAATAGAAACACATATTCTTAAAATAAATCAAGACTTCCCACAACTAATTTTACGGTACAACCGAACACTCATTCTATAATCAATCCCGTGCATATCCATACATGTGGGTTCCCACTTTTTCAAATGTGAGTTCTCATTCCCGTCAAATCACATCCCGTGTAATTCCATGACATCCGAACAGGCCCTTAAACTCTTAAAAACAAAATATATAATCTCAAAATATTATTAAACTCTGGGACACAACACTGTTCTTTCTGATTGAAAAAGATAAATTATCAATCGTTGTTAACAAATCTCTAATGATTGCCCACTCGAGACGACGCAACACCTATTCTTTGAGTGTGTCAATGCACGGCAGGTCTGGAGCCGGTTCTAGAACTTAGTGCAATTCAGATACTCGGTTATGGCAACTTGGGATGCATCTTGGCAAATTTTTTGCCAACAGACGGGGCAACACAAGAAGAACTGGGCTACGGTCTTCATGGCTCTTTGGTCAATTTGGATACAACGAAATGAGGTCATCTTTCGATCCACAAATCTACCAACATGGATTGTGGCAAGCCGGGCTGCTGAGGAATCAAAGCTCTGGAGTCGATACTGTGGGAATAATAGAATGTTTTAGGGGTGGCTGACTCTTCAAAGAGGATGATTTTTTTTGATGTAATGTTGTAATTATTTAGGATAAGATGTCATAAACACATCTCTATTTTATCTTGGTAGCAACTACCAAGTTTTCAAAAAAAAAAAAAACAAATCTGCTGGAATAATCTAACTTTTTTAATAAACAAAACTAACAAAATGCCCTCTAAAAGGTACTGAAAGTGTTTACTACATTAATATATAATAAATCAAGTTCGAAATATGAATTTACAACTAATGAATTTTGATTTTTGGTCATAATGCATGTGTGACAGACTGATAGTTTGCCGATAAAATTTGCTTAAAATGAAATTGATGACAAATGTGAAGTGTATTATTGAGTATATGCATGCAATTGTAAGTAGAATCCAATTAATATTTATTCTAATTGAAATGTGGCGAGGCAACTAGAAGAGCCCTCTTCTTGGTTGTTATTTCTAGTTCGGATTGTAGGATCGTATTTTATCGATTCGAATCGTGCTATTTGATGATCTTTCCTTATAAACTTCATTAAAAACGTATCTTTATATATCTGATACATTTATTTTAGATCGAGTCGAAGACTCGATCGGAAAAACATAAACATACCGCAATGAGTGCGTATCCTATGAGGTTTAGCATACCGGAAAGACTCGACAGACGTGTACGGTGCCTATTCGGGGATATAGCAGGGGCCAGTATTATTTTTGCTTTGAGATTCGTGCAGTACGTATTTGAACGATTAAGATTTTCCATAAAAACACTCAACGTTTTAGATATCGCAGAGATGTCAATTCGTCGGCAATAATCACAGGTACCGGCATCCCGCTCAAATTCAATCTTTTGACTTGTCAAATCAAATCTGCTGTTATTACTTTAGGATAACAGAAACCTGTTATTTCTCATCCAGCCATCAATTTTTTTTATATGCTAATCTCAACAAAGAAACTGTCCTATACACAAATCTCGACGAAATTAAACGGTTGGATGAGTAATAACAGGGTCCTGTTATCCAATGGAATAACAGCAGATTTATTTCCCAAAATCTTACCCAGTTTTCACTTCCCTCGGCCCTCGCAACTCTCAAGTTAGGGTTTTGTCAGCAATAACAGAGAACCGCCTACATGGCGGCCTCCACCTCGACGCCGTACAGAACTCCCAACAAATCTTCCGACCACCACCGCCGCCAACCCCTCTTTTACCGGGATCTCTCGTCTCCCTTCCCTTCCTCCGGCGCCACGCCTCGCCGCTTCTTCTCCACCCCCTCCCCCTCTCCTCACCCCATCTCCGCTCTCCACCGCCCCACTCCCTCCCCTCCCCCTCCCCCTCCTCCCCTTCTCTCCCTTGATGATTTCCCTTCTCCCTCCCCTGATTCACCTCTCCCTTTCCTCTCCAACACCCCACCTCCCGCCAAGTCCCAGCCGGAGATCCTCTCGAGGTTTTCTCCGGAGGTAAATGGGGTTGACAGGGGGACGGGATTGGGATCCGGATCTCCTGTGGAGGGGGTAGTGCATCCTAGTGCGAGTCACAGGGCGCTGATCACGTTGCCTCCACCGAGAGAAGTGGTGCGGCCAGAGATACCAAAGAATTCTTCTTCCCCTGTCTGGGAGCTTGATGAAGAGGTCTGGGTTACTGTTTATGGGTATGCATTCTAAAGTCATTTTGATTTTCTTTTGTTTGTTTTCCTGTATTATTTATATAGGAAGATAATATTATTACTGATTGTGAAAGGAAAAACTTAATGGATAAGTATTTAGGGGCTTGCTTCTATATCATGGCTGCTTTATTTTGCAGTTGTGTCACTTATTGGCTAGTTTATGCGAGCAGTGCATCTTTTGAATCTCTACTCATAGAATTGTACCAGTACGGGTATTTTTGGTTATTGGTTAAGGGGACTCTTTGATGCTATTTTGACACCTAAATCTGAAATACGCAGCAGAAATAAGAACAAAATTAATCAATTTGGCATTGATTGCCAGAAGACCCTATGTAAATCGAACATCAGGATCTGTATAGGCTTTGTGGAGTCACTTAAGTGATTGGTACATATGTTTCACTGTATGGTACCATTTAAGCATATGTCATTAACAATGATATATGGGTTATTCAAGTACCTATCATTTGTTTTCAAGATCATTTATTTTTTTGTCAGATTTACCCCTAGTGATACAAACCTGGTGTTAAGAGAGTTTGAGAAATGCGGTGGAATTTTGAAGTGGGTTCCTGGTCCCAAAGAGGCAAACTGGATGCATATATTGTATCAGGTGATCTTCCTTCATTGTTTGTTTTATTACTGCCTTTTCTAGTATAGGAATCATGGTGTGGATTGGCTTCAGCAAATCTTTAGCTGCAGTGTAGCCAACTTTAGTTGATTCAAGACTTTTTCTTTGCCATCAATTATACTAGACATATTAATGGACTTTCAAATGATGCCGAACATTTTTCTCGTATTGTAACTGAGACTGGTTAAGGAATTGCTGATGTAGTGGTAAATGGGAACTAGTGTGAACTAAAACTTACTCTTATTTATTAGTTTGCAATTACATCTCTTAAATCTTTTAATGATCTGTTAGGTAATAGCTGCTGTTTGCAATCATGGGGTTTATTTTTCTCATATTGCAGCTGAGACTGGTTTATTGGGTAGTGTTTGCAAATTGTACAAAACATTTCAGAATCTCCTAGTCCTAATTTATGAAGTCTAATTTCTCTGTTGGCATTTCTACAAACAACAATTGTGAAAGAGGCCCATATATCAGAGAGTAGGGCATGACAGGACGCTATGGATTTGATCAATTGAACTTTAGTTAAATACTTCTGGTGTTACTTAATGTTGAGTATCTCCTAATAATGTTAATAGGTGTATTGTATTACATAGTTTGTATTATAATACATTTTTGTTTTTTGAACTATAAAATAGTCAAAACTTATACCATTACAAACAACAATTGTCATAGGGACCTAATTATTGAGACTTGGGTAGGAACGGACGCTATGGAATTGAACCTTGTTTAAATATTTCTGGTGTCGCACAAAATTGAGTATTGCCTAATAATATAAATAGGTGTACTGTATTACGTCTTTTGTATCTTAATACATTTTTTTCTACTATAAGATATTCGAAACTTCTATGATGAGAAGTATGACTCAGATTTATTGAAAGGGCAGTAATTACTTTGGCATCATTCAGTAGGAGACTGAATCAGGCTTAATTTCACTTTATTTTACCAAGCAGTCAACCAGCACATAGCTTAGCCACACAACATGGTCCTGGTTTAGTCATGGGTAGGTCCTGGGCAAGACAAACTAAACCCTGCTGTTGGAGGGACTAAGACTTAGGTGAGTGGTGGAGCAAAATTCTGTTGGGAGTGAAAATATTTTTGGGTTCACAAATATACGAATTGCACAACAAAACCCACATTCTCATCAATTGAGTTCCATCTCTTTGTTTGGACTTCTTGTCCTTATTTTCTTGTGAATTACCATAGGAACCTTTTTTTTTTCCAGTATGATGGTTTGAACATCTTTCGATTGATTTTTCTTTCATATTTTCCAAATTTTTTACTTTTCCTATAGTACTGATTCCAAATTCTTTACTTTGCCCCAACTTGTTTGGAACAAAAGGCTTGGTCGTTGTTGGTTGTTGTACAGATTGCAGATACCAGTGCAGCTCATACATTTAGAAATTCTTTACTTTTCATTCTTTATTTTGCAGTAAAAAAGACAGCTCATACATTGAGAAAGAAAATATTTTAAAGAGAAAGTAGTTGATGACAGTGTTGTATCCAATCGTTAAGTGGTGCACTTGGCGTTTATCATTTTCAGTGTAATTTACTTTATTTTGAGAAGTTGGAGGGACTTAGTAGAAAATATAATATCTGATCATTGTGCTCTTTTTGTACTGTGTTATTACAACTTGTTAGGAAGGATCACAGTTGCAGATACTAATACTAACTGTTATATGCTAATTCACGATGTTTTAATTATAGAATTAATGCCTGACAACAAACTTCTTGTTTTTTTTTGTTATAGATAACAATTATTGCACAATTTGATGTTAATTGAATAAGGGTTCAGTTAACAACTACTGGGTGCTTAATGACAGCATTAATATGTACTTGATTCCAATTGAAATGGTTAAACAAGGGCTTAATTGAGCCGAATTACAGTTGACATATTTAATTTTGGTTAGCTGACTTTAAATTTATATATTTTGATGCTGGATATTTCATTTATTGCTATATTTTTTGTTCACTCTCTTTCTCTTTCCATTGCAGAGTCGATATGATGCACAGAAAGCACTGGCAAAGCATGGTCAGCAACTAAACAATCTTCTCATATTAGGTGTCAAGCAGGTTGATCCGTTTCAGCGCCGTTGCCTGAATGACAATTTTTCTGAGAGCGCACCATCACCATTACCTCTTACTACTGTCAGCCCTGTATCTGCTAAGAGTATGCAGAGTGTCTCTCCATTGCCCCAAATTTCTTTCAATTTGCAAAACAATGTTGCTACTGATACAACAAGAAATGCTTCTGGAACCATTGCTTCTCCCACAAAATCAGTTGTCTCGAGGGTACTTGACCTTATGTTTGGTATATGAATTGTGCCAAAGCGCTCCAGTTTTTAGTATTTTGAAGGAATAGGTCTGCTAGATGGTGTTTTTTCTGTAGCGTTTTGAGGTGAAGTTCAAGGTAACAGGCCAAATATATTTCTTGTTAATTTTTTTCTTTTTTGATTGGAGAGTTGTCTTTCTTGTATCTGGTTTTATTAATCATGCTCCGTTTAATTGGCTTGGTTCTTATTTGAATTTATATAATTTTAGTAATCTCTCATCTTTCCTTCTGGTATCTGAGTTTCTCAGTATTTGGTGCAGTAAAATGCAATTATTGGACTTTTCAAAAGGTCATCCAACTATCACATTTTAGAATGTATATGACATGAGAGGGTTAAAATGCCTCGTGTCTTTCATGCTTCACATCCTTTATCTCCGTTTATAAAGTCGAACCAGTTGATCGGAACCACTCAACATGATCTCCATATTAAAATGTGTTTGGAGACCAAATTATATATTCTTTTTGGAATTTTTACTATTTTTTTAGATAAGTACAACATTACTTTATTCTGGACCATCCAAAAACAATGATTTTGTATCTTTTTTAAAAAATAGTAAAAATATCCAAAAAAAATATAAAATTTGGTCTCCAGGCATATTTTCATATGGAGATGATATTGAGCGGTTCACATTGATTGTTTGGACTTTGAAAAATGGAGATAAAAGATTTAAGGCATGAAGGACACGAGGCATTTGAACCCTACTCATATGACATACTTATTTGACAATAGTTCTAAGGCTAATTTTTTCTTTGACAATTGTTGCTTGTTAAAATTATTTAAGATTGTTTGCTACTTGGTTATAATTGAGTTAGAAGGAAAAATAGGACATGAGCATTGCTTCCTGAGTTAAATTTCTTGTCAATGGTATTTCAATTTTAGGTTTAGTTTGCCTTGAATATGAAATTTCTCGGTTTCAATTTCAGGCATAGTTGTCATAGTAAAAGGGTCTAGCTCAGGCAAATGCTTCTAGCATATGAGAAGTTAAGACCTTAATGTCCTTTATGCAGATTTGGAGTTTTGTCCTACGGGTAAGCTAGAAGATGGCATGTAAACCGAGGAGTTAATATATTAGCTCTGATTGTGGTACCAATGGGGCCGTTTGGCAATAACAGATTAAGCCTCCTTAAATCTTAATCCACTTTCTTTGATTTCTTTAGCCGTTTAATCTTACCGAACACCGGTTCCTTAGTGCGGATTAAGATCACCTCCTTTTGTTTGGATTTTAATTCTCTGTATGGATTTTAAGACACCTCTACCTCTTTTTTTAGCTTCGTTTAACTTCTTTAGCTTTCATTCACGAATTAAGACAACTGAACATTGATTCCTTAGCGCTCCTTAAGCTCTTAATCCCTTGTTGCCGAACAGTCCCAAGTACCTCAATTTGAAACGTTGTACCACTGCATGTTTGCTGGTAATAAATCTATCCTTTACCTAAATTGACGCTTTCTGGACAATTTTTTTTTTTTGTAAATTTTGCCTCTAAATTGACACTTTATACCATTATGCAAGTTACAAAGTGACTGTGTTGTTGTGACCAATAACGGTTAAATCAATATATACGGATTCACTTAAATTTAACTAAAAAAAAGTGTAATTTGGCTTTGGTCTAACAAACGAAAAAGTTTGAATACATTGCCCCTTTTCTGTAGGATTGCAAAATACTTGCACGTCCAGGATAAATTTTTTGTACTTGATCTCAAAAAAAATAAACCAATAATTTTATATTTTCCTCCCTTTCCTTTCCATTCGTTTCAAGTTCCAACACAATAAAAACTAGGGACTAATAAATGTTTCAATACCCATCAAAACTTTCAAAATTTTCAAGTTCATGATGAAAATATCAAAGTATCATAGTTATCCAGAGTAGAACTAGGATGCTCCTAAGTTCACCAAACCTCTTGTGAGCTTGACTCTAAAATATATCGAATCGACTTTAAACAATGAATCCAAACCATTGAAACCCTTCTACCTAATGAGTGATGCGTCTACATGTGAAAATTTTAAAGTTTCGAATTAATTTAATATAGAGTCAAGTGGTCAAAAGTTTAAGGTTTATAAATTAATTTTAATGCATTCATTTTTTGGACTCCTTTGACCACTTGACTCTATATTAAATTAATTCGAAACTTTAAAATTTTCACATGTAAACACATCAATCATTATGTAGAAGGATTTCAACGGTTTGGATTCATCGTTTAAAGTCGATTCGATATATTTTAGAGTCAAGTTCATAAGAGGTTGGGTGAACTTAGGAGCACCCTAGTTCTACTCTAGTTATCCATTATAAGATATCCAACTTTTCGATCCTCCCATTAAAAAATTAGAACATCCTATTTCCCATTAAACTAAGCATAATTCTTTTGTACCATTTTAGTATTTGATATACTATAACCTTATATTAGAAACTAAAATGACCTATTTACCCTTCATCTGAAAGAGAAATCTATTGTATTTTTTTTTTAATGAAAGGTGAAGGTCTAGCCTATATATCAGTTTCTATCAAATCCTTTTCTTTCCTTTTTTGAAATGAAATCTATTATATTCTTAATGACCAACAAATCAACAATCCCTTTTCTTTCCTTTTTTTTGAGTTCGGACAACAATGTATAGTGAACTTACTATCATGTATCCTCAAAATACTTCATCTCCTATTTAAATATATTTGTTCAAAGTTTTATAAATTTTCGACATGGTTGAGTAATTGGGACGAATAACAGTAATACGAAAGTTTGTAGGATCAATGATAAAGTTATCAAGCTTTTCAAATATTTTTGGGTAAAAATTCAAAGCAGGAGTGAAAACAGATTGGAGAGTGGTAAAATCATATTTGTATTTATTTTTTGGATACAAATATGGATCGAATATGATAGGGCCATAAACTAAAGGCCCTAGACAATCGTTTAAAGAAGACTAAAAACCAGCCTTTCCAAGACCCACGACTGAGATATGCAAAATAGGCCTAAGGAGGCCACGCACCACGGCCCTGCAAGGCCTTCCCGCAGGGTCTCTCGACACGGGCCTGAGAAAGCCTACTCGGGAAGGCCCAGCCCATGAATTCGGGTCACTCTCATGGAGTGATCCCTACAACCGTCTCCGTATTGTCTGGCAAGAATAGTGTCAGGCCTCTCGGTCGGCGCTAAACGACAGTAAAAGACCCGACCTATAAAAGGCCTAAAGCTGGACCAAGGAGGGGGTTCATAAATTCACACACACTCAAGGCATTCTAGAGATTAGAGTCTGAATACCTAACACACATACACTCCTTTTGACCCGTCTCGAGCCCGCCTCGAGACGATACGGCCTGCTCCCGTAAACAGGACGTATCAGAATATTAAGTGCATGCAAATACATAAAATATATAATTCAAATACCTAAATTAAAAGTTGTAACAAAATTAAAATATTATTCAATAAATTATTTTTATTAACAAATAAAAATAACATAATATACAAATATAATTCAGGTATCTAATAATTCTGGTCAACAAAATAATTTTTCTCATATTAAACATGTTATGTTATTTAAAAATATATATATTGTTAGAAAAAAAATTTAATCACCAATATAACTGTATTTATAATAAAAAATACCACAAAAAATATTCTTCTCTAAACATATATATATATATGATTAGAAAAAAATTAATAAATAAATAGATAACAACATGGAGAATTATCTATATTCATATCTGTACTAAATTATATTTGAAAAAATATGAATACGAATAAGTATCCGTATTTTGTACCTGTATCTACTTAAATTGACACTGTATATGTGTCTGAATATCCGAAATTGCAAACATTTAAATGCGGATATGGATATGGACATATAATATCTGATTGCGCTCTAATAGCTCATCATGACTTGATCTAAATCATTTAGGGACAGAGTCATGCTTTTAAGTTATGGGATCAAACACACATTGAAAATCAATCATATGAAATTTTCATATTAGATATGGAAGTCAATTTTATGAAACTCATACATTATACTCCTTATAAAAAAATATGTATCAGCACATAAATTTTACAAACTAATGGAGATAAATTAATTCCATTCAATCCATTTAGATTCGCTATTGGACTCATAACCTGACAATTCTTTCATCTTGCTAATCACTCAATTTGTTATATGGAGAGAACACTGCACTAGAACTTTTAGAGAAGAAAAATAGAATCTCCTTCAACTAGCTGAACAGAGTTCATTAACAGACGCTTAAGAAGGAAAAATGATCATACCAATAATTTAATTTCATTGTTTTCTTAATTTCTATTTTCTTTCGTTTTGATTTTTATTGTCATCTTTATCTTTATGCTCAAATGTATTGAGCATAATTGTCTTTCTATTATTTAGTTACAAACCAATTAATGAAATAAGGGCTTGACCCTTTTTCTTTTGTCAAAAAAAAAAATGATCTGACCTGACCAGTGACTTGTGACTTGATAATGATGACTAAAATATCATGTTTACACAAACCCAATAAACATGTATTTTTGATGTCAATATCTGGCTGCTAGTTGAATGTTAATAGTATAAACTAATTATTTAATTAAGTGACATATCCATTATTTACATAGGCTGAATTTATAGGTACGTTATTATGTAATTGATTAGGGTTAGTGAACATTTTATGAATTACATAGAGTTCATCGTCAAATTTTAAATTTTCGTTTATAACAAAATGAGATGGAGAGGGAAAGAGAAAAATAAATAAGCGCATTAAATCGAGTCTTTTGTTGGCTTTTACGGACTCCAAATTTTAATGAACAAAGTTATTGCTCCCAGCCTCCCACTATGGCGCCTCCTTTTGGCTTTTACCTACCTGAAACTTTTAATGCACTAATTTAATACTCGCACATCTTATGAATTATTGTCTACCATACATCAAATTTATTGTGGATACTAATTAATTGACTATATAATTTAGGGGTAAATGTTAAAATTAAAGATTTGAGATCTAATTCTCACAAACTAATAATTAATTTGGGAGCTCGCATGATATTTTATCTTCTTTATAATAAATCATAGATGACTTCATACTTCATGATATCAATTAATGAAGAAAATTAGTCACTCTGTTATCGATTTTGTCATGGAACGTCATATCACGTATGATGGTCACATGACGTGACTTGCATGTTGTATGACACGTCTCTCTTCGACAAAAAATGACATATCACAATACATAATGTAAACTGATTCAGTCACGTCACGCCATGTCACATGACATGTTACGTGACTAATTTTTTCAACATTGTGTCTTTATTATAATTTATTTTGTCATAATAGTCTATGAACTAACTGAAAACATGAAAAATATAATTAAACATGACTAGTTATGTTAGTGTAATCGTTCCGACACGGCATGTTTAGATGTGTTGTCCAACATATTGTGCTCGGTTCTAGTGTTTTTGTGCATGTCACGGCTACCTGTTTGGCTAACACAAAACAACACGCGCGTTGAGGTATATACAACTCTGATAGATCCTGTGGGATTAGGATCTGCAAATAAATTCCTAATTCTTCTTTTGGGGCTTCCATGACATTGGCTCTGAACACGACAAAGCACAACATGACACATTTATAATTCACTAGCTAGTTATGTGGTGAGACCATTCGTGACATGACTATTCACGTGACGTGACTGTTAGTCTGTCCTCTAACATTTTAGTTGATCACTTGTCATGACATTAATGACTTTCCTTCACTGATATCAATAATCAACGCATCATTAATCCTATACTGTTCAAATACTAATGACGACCGACAAAAATTTTGAATTCTGTCCCCCAAGCAATTTGAGTAATTATAGTATTATTTAGTGGTCTCCTAACATATGAAAAATGAAGAACGGTCTCAGATTTTTATACTTTAACATTCTGATGTTGAGTGTGTTACTTTTATGTTTATTTTTCATATAAATAGAAGTTCAAGTATTTGGTATATACAATTTATTTAGTGTATATTTGTACTATATATTTGGTATTCCGTGACAATTAATATCCATTATATTTGCATAAATTTGAGACGATCGAGAACGAAGGTTCTAGGTGTTTAATTATACTAGCACATTAGAGTTAAAAACGAAAGTTTCAGATTTAATTTTATAATTGAACATTCTGGTATTAAGTGTTTATGTCTGTTTGTTTTGATATTCAGTTCTAAATTTCAAATTAACGACATGCATAATTTGAAAATTTGATCTTGAGTCTGAAATTTATTTGTTGTGGTATATAGATGAATCAAAATTTGCCACAAAATCCAAAGCAAATAAAAAATAAATTCACTCTAGCTCTTAGAGCATATCGATCAAAGATTTACAATAAATGAAAGAATTCGATACAAAAGTAGACTAAAAAAATATATGCTATTTAATTAATTAATTCATTTTTTTTTTTTTTTGCAAACTAATTCATTCATTTTCTATTGGGGAATTTAAAGCAACTGAACTTTCATCTCGTATCTCAGTTGGAATGATTAATTAGAAGGCACTAAAGTTCAAATACCACATTGATTAGCATTAATGTAAGAGCCAAATGGACGTGTCTTTTAGAATAAAATGGAGAAAGCTATATATTCTGGAAACAAATCTGCTGCGATTCTTTGGAAACAAATCGCAGGGTTCCTGCTTGTCCAAATCAAACCATTAATTTGTTTTGAGATTCATACATAAAATCAACTGCTTTGAGATTCATGTATTTCAAAAAATTGAATGGTTTGATCTGGAAAAACAGGAACCTGCAATTCCAAAGAATTATAGCAGATTTATTTCCATATATTCTACTTCTTCTTTTTTCTCAACCCGTAGGCACATACCTCACACAACTCATTCCTTAAAGTCCTGCGCAGATGCATGATCGAACCTATGCCGTTTTTAACAAAAAAGCTCTACCACAGCGTTGGTATATATATTCTACTTTACGTGAAAGTTCCGTGTGTACAAATTTTTTTTTTTTACTTTTTTCTAGTAAAAAAAAATAGATGCACCAGGTGCAAAAATTACACCTTATGGACCAAGAAACGCGAAATTCCAAATTTACCATTCTCTACTAATTAATAGAGACCAAATGGTGCATGAACTTGGTATTCAAACATCCCCTATAAAACATTAAAATAAATTCACAAATCTTTGTTGATAAACTTGCTAAAAAGATAGAGTTTATCTCATTCCGATTTGAGATAATAGGATAACAACTAATTCGTTGTGCGTTTCAAAATTACCTTTTGTACAAGGCAGGATTTTGCATATATCCTTTATAAACAACAAAATTATGTGTTATTCTTTCTAAAGTTTACAATAACATATTTATCTTTCTAAATTACAATAACTGAGATATTTACCCATATAAATTTAATATATATCAAATATATAAAAAGTCAGATTAATCATTTTCAATATGCTAAAAGCTATAATTAAATACATAATTCATAAAATGTGTAGACCAATTTGTTCCTTTTCCTTCTTTCCAGTCTAAGTATTATGATATGATCTGTTTGATTTGTGTAGTGGACAAGTGCATTATTTTCTTTTTATTCTTATATAAGGATAAAATGACAATTATGAATTTATAAATGTCATGGATTGAAAATAAATATAAAAGATGATAATTAGATAAATATGCGAGTTATTATAATTTAGAAGGATAAATATGATATTTTAGATTTTGAAAGACAAAATACATAATTTTATAGTTTTTGAATGGTTAATATGAAATTGCTCTTTTCATATATTATATAGTACCTTTGTTGTCGCTAAATTCTTATTTGTAGAGAGAGAGACGGAGAGATTCATAGAGAGAGAAAAGAGAGAGAAGGATATAGTGAGAAAGTGGAGAGAGAGATAGAAGAGAGATAATCATAGAGTAGGAGGGTGGAGCCTAGGGAGAGGAATTGAAGAGAAAAGATGAACCCTAGCTCATCGAATTCTTCAAAGAACAACAACTCTGCCTCAAGATTCAATTGGTATTTCTCAATATTTATTCAGCAATTTTTATTTTTGGTCTATTGTCTATTGAGAATTTTTATTTTTAATCAATATAATATTTTAAAGATGACTAACAGAAATGGTGATTTGATCACTAACAAGTCTAGCTATATTGCAAAATGCTCTAAACTCAAATCCTTTGCTGTCAAATTCACATGCATGCAATGCCATATTTTGAACGATGATTTGTTATGTAATATTTATAAACACTTTTGAAAATTAAAAAGTATATCTTGATCATTTAAAAAGTGATTAATATTTCACATAATTAAAGTTCCAAATTAAGTGCTACATATTATATTAGTATATCTTGATCAATTAAAAAGTAAGTTAATATATAGCTCTATTGTAGAACACATTTAAATTCTATTTGAGTCACTGGAGGCGAAGCATAAGATGCATGAGATCGAATGCAATAGAAGGAAGATTATCATTTTTCTTTTTAATTCTCTCAGTTGGCCTTGTTTTCTCATGTTACATTATTCCAATAAAATGGAATAGCAGAATATGACTTCAGGAGGTTATTACACAAAACTAAGAAGAAAATAAATCTTCCTATAAACTGTGGCATTATGCTAGTCCCGTCTCTCTACGAAGAGATACATGTATGAATCTTGAGAATTATATCTAGAAGATACTGAAATGTATTGGCACCTTTTAGTAAAACACCCCCCCTCCCCTCTAATTATTAAAATATATATCCAACAAAACAAAAATAATTTTTATAGTTATTTTTTTCCTATTTTTCTTCCCTTTATCTACTCTCTGTCAAATAAGATGCTAATACTGTGTCGCAAACAATGAAAGCGAGCTTGTACAATGAAAGTTATATTATTTTGTATACATTTGAGGTGGGATCACAACCGCAATAGTTATTTTCACAACCTTGATAACATATTTTAAAAAAAATATAAAAATTAAAAGTTAAAATGTAAATATATAATTATGTTATCATACAAGAGATTGTTTCTAACAATAAATTTTCATGCAATTTAAATATTATTTGATGATGCATCAATGATACTTAATTTCAGACTATTGAAATTGCAAGTCACTTGATGTACAATAACATCTACATTAAATCTTATTGTACTTTTTAGACATGATATGTGACTAATATGTATGATGTATATAATATTGAATTATCAATATAAACTATGTTTTGGAAGATTGTTAAGATTGTAAAAATATATAATAATTTTTGAAGTTATGTTTTCCTATCTTTTCCTCTTTCTCTACAAACAGTTTATGTTAACGCCATGTCGCAACCAATGAAAGCGAGTTTGTACCATGAAAGTTATATTGTATATACATTAATTTGAAGAGGGATCACAACCTCAATGGTAATTTTGACAATTTTGATAATATATTAAAAAAATACTAAAATTAAAAAGTAAAAGTAAATTTGTAATTATTATCATACATGAGATAGTCTCTAACAATAAAATTTCATGCAATTTAAATATTTTTTGATGATGCATCAATGATACTTAATTTTGGACAGTTGAATTAATTGCAAGCCACTTGATGTATAACAAAATATACATTAAATCTTATTATATTTTATAGAAATGATATATGACTAATATATATCATGTATATAATATAGAATTATTATTATAAACTATATTTTGAAAGATGTTCAAGATGGTCGATCAAACTATAGAATAATTTCTGAAGTTATGCTTTCCTACCTTTTCCCCCCTTTCTCTACAATCTGTCCAATAAGATGTTAATGTCATATCACAAATAATGAAAGTTAGCTTGTACAATGAAAGTTATATTGCATATACATTAATTTGAGGAGGGATAACAACCGCGCGCAATGGTGATTTTGACAATCTTGATAATATATATAAAAAAATACTAAAATTAAAAAGTAAAAGTAAATTTGTAATTATGTTTTCATTCATGAAATAGTCTCCAACAATAAAATTTCATGCAATTGAAATATTGTTTGATGATGCATCAATGATACTTAATTTTGGACTGTTGAAATTACAAGTCACTTGATATACAGTAAATATACATTAAATCTTAATTAGTATTATATTATTAATATTAACTGTTTTTTGGAATATTGTTAAGATTGACAAAATATAGAAAAAAATTGAAGTTATTTTTTCATATCTTTTCCTCCCTTTCTCTACAAGTTAACCAACAAGATGTTAATGTCATATTGCAAACAATGAAAGCGAGCTTGTACAATTGAAGTTATATTGTAAATACATATTAATAAGGAAGGATCGCAATCACAATGGTTATGATGTTAATGTTATGTCGCAAACAATGAAAGCGGTCTTGTACAATTATAGTAATATTATATATACATTAATCTGAGGAGGCATCACAACCGCAATGGTTAGTTTAGCAATCTTGATAATAGATTTAAAAATTAGATAAAATTTATAGTTATGTTATCATACATGGAGATAGTCTAAGAATAAAATTTGATGGCATTGAAGTATTGTTTGATGATGCATCATGTATTTAATATTGGATTATTAATTTAAACTTTGTTTTGGAAGATTGTTAAGATTAATGTCAAAATATAGAATTGTCAATTGATTCCTCTAATATAATGATCGATGCGTGTAGTCAATCATCCAAGACATGTTAATTATCTTCAACTATATATAATAATTAGTTCTAGCATCCACAGTTCCATACACACATACTTGTTTTGATTATTCAGAAGTCTTGCCTTAATGTAGCAATTTTTATATATGTAAGATTAAAAAAAATATTATTAATTTGAGCTATGCAAAATTAATTTTGTAGTCCCTAGATTTAGCTAATGACAATGTTTTTAATTTATTTCTATTTAAGTCATAATTGACTTCCTTTGTTTAAATAGTTTGTGTTAAGACACTAGAATTCTAACTAAGCAATTCACATCTTTTGCAGGCTAGAGTTTGAACTTCTAAGAGTTCAATCTGGTGTGTTAATATCAGCACCAGCTCCCCATCTCAAGCATTCCTTGTCGAATAAAAGAACAAAACAAGCTTCATGTTTAACAGGTAAATAATAACTTTTATTAATATTAAATGTTTTGATATAGGAATTGCAATTAATGACAAGATTGTTTTCATCCACTGGCCTTCAACCGTGACTCATCAGGCCTTGTTTGAGATGATACTTTGCTATAATGATTCTTCTTTTTATTGTTTAAGACACATTTACTAGATACATCATAAATTTTTATGAAGCATCTGCTAACATGCATCTTGGATATTTTATGGGGAAAAAGAAAATTTTGATTGTTAATTTCCATAGGTATCTTTTTTTTTTATAAATTCTGATAGAGGCTTCCATCGGTATCAATTGTTTGAAAATAATATTGGTGTAAAAATGCATGATTATATCAACTAAATTTGCATCATCAATGACATCCTTAATTTTCACTTGTCAGGCTAAGGATAAGTTATCTATAGATAGTCAAGTCTTCCTTAATAACCAACTGTACATTTGCAAATATACCACATTACAGAGAGCAAACATGGCTCTTGGTCTTAATTAAACAGTTAAGCCTATAGCTATATATGCAGGAAGGGTTGACATATTACTGCTTCTCTGCAATTTAGTACTAATATTGTATGATCAGTTCGTACAGACATGAACAACACTAGTTAAATTTGTGCTTGTTTTGATTGAAATGGAAACTGATCCCCTTTTTGTGAAGGAAATTGTGTCCCAGTTTAAAAAAAAGGGTTAACACCTTCTGCTTTTGGACTGATGATCACAATAGCTCGTCTTTAAACATATTTAGCGTTCTGAAAACTACACGAGAATTTAGAACACATAAAAAATTGGTTTCGATCTGAACAAAAAATAAATATACATTCATCACCTTTTCGCTTCCAGATACAAAGGATCCTTTTGCCGATGTAAATACTAGTCTACATCTGCATCTAGGTGGTGTTACGGTACAAGCATCTGTGTCTCATAAACCAGAAAATAACGCAGATGATAGCGCCACTACTCAAGATACTGGCACAGTACAAGCATCAGTGTCTTGTAAGCCAGAAACCATCTCATCTAAGGCATTGGTATGGATATATAACCACATATCTTCATCACATATGAATTGTTTTGTTTTTATTCCTTAATTTCAAAAGTGTCTAATTAGTATATATTTATATAAATGATTTACCATTTAGTCAATAGAAATCATAAGTGATTTAAAGTTTAAATGAAATCAGTGCTGTCTTAAAAAGAAAGAAAGAAATACAAATTAGCAAAACAATTTGGGTAAAATTGAATTTAAGTATTAATTTATCGGCTATTATAAACAGCAAAAGTCCTTTTCTGAAGTACTTTGAAAGTATATTTTTAAAAATATTCCCTATTTAAAAAGTATCCCCTCCCAATTGTACCTACATTTCAATACATTCTCACCATATATATTTTCTACAAAAAATATGTGATGAAATCAGTGTCAAGTGAAGCCCCACAGAGAGGCATCAACTTCCTCCAACTCAGGTACTGCAAACGGATTACCAGAATGGGCTAAGCCTCTTGAAATCATCTACAGGATGAAAACAAATTCAGGGGGGCCGATAAGGAATGCAGTGTTGAAAGCTATTGAGCGCAGCCCACCTGTGCAAGCGACGGAGAAGCTCTGGCATTCAATTTCTAAAGAGGTTTTCAGGTCCAACAATGCAAGCCACACCAAGGTACGTAATGAAGGTTACTTCTATGAATCATTCAGTGGTGACAATAGTGAAGGACAAAAAATATCGACACAAGTACGCGTTCGGATTTTTCACTCGAAAAAAACCATGCATGTAATATTTGAATCTCGAACCTACAATGACAAATTAATATATCGAAAGAGCGAAAGAGAAAAGAGTACAATATGCATGCATTGAAATAGGGATAGAGTTCTAGTTGGTTTATATATTTCAGTTCAAAAATTATTTAATTAAACATATATGATATAACTCATGATTACTTTTAGTTTAAGTTGGTAAACACTCGCTCCTGTCATAATACATTCAATGCGGTAAAAAAAAAATTGTACTTCCAAACTGTACATTCTTGCTTTGAAATACTGAAAGTTTTACATATATATATTAAAGAAAAGATGGACCTTTCTTCCTCTTTCCCAACAGAGATTCATTTAAAATTTTCGAACACACATTAGCACACTAATAATTTCTATTTTGATGAACAGAAATTGGCTCTAGAAGTGCTGCGTGATGCACGGAGCGGCGAGTTTGGGAAGTAGCAAGGCGTGCCGGCGAGAGAGGATTTTTCATTAATTCTAAAATAATAATAATAGTTTGTAAACCCCCAATTGTGTTCCTGTTTAGTGTTGATTATTAATGACATCTATTGTGAACTTCTTTCATGTTTTTGAGATAACAACATATATTATAAACTAGCATTGGTTTTTATTACTATATTGACATTTGTTACAATAAGGCTAATAACATATGCAACGATATTATAAGCTCAATATTATATTATTACACTAAGTTTTCATAACTATATCTACTAATAACACACACCATATATTTTGTTTATATATTGGTTACTCTAAATAGAAATCACAACTTTATATATATGTGATATATAAATCCAAAACCTTTCAAAATAATAGGTGGATGTTTTACTTACTCATATCAGTTAAATCATGTTTGTATCAAATTAAGGTCAATGTAAGGTCATTGCATGCCTGCACAACATCTTAATTTATTAGTCTTTGATCCAAAAGCTCTCCACTTCACATCTCAGTTTGGCACTTCTTACCATTTTTTTTTTGTAAATTACAAGAATAAGACAGTATCCGAGAATAAATAGTGACTATCCATGAGGGTATATTGACAAGAGACAGTATCCAAGAGTAAATAGTGATTATCTGCGAGGGTATACTGACAAGAAAGTGTTTTTCTATTAGTGATGGGAGTATCCGCAATAATATACTGTCAGTATCCCTCGCGGATACTGTCCCATTCTATATAGTACTAACTTGCAATTTTATTAGATAAATCTAGAACATCATGTAACTACGGACAATATTGGAACACACAATATCCTTTTGTTCATCAATATATGCAAATGTTTTTGCATGTCAATGATAAATTCTACGTTATTAGTAAAGTTTCTACATTTATGTTGACTTAATTTGTTGCCATTTTTTACTCAGCCATATTAGTTGCACAAGACATTTGGCTAATTGAAAAGAAGTATCTTTACTTCACAAGCAGACGAGAATCAGAGTCGACTCTGTTTATCTTGCTAAATCAAACTTGATGAAAATATATGATGAGACGAAAGACATACACAACATACAAATTAATTGCAGAACTGCATGTGAAAGAAACAGAAGAATTATTCCATGAAATTATGTTCTCTCTTGAAAATCAAATTGGCAAACTTCATACTAATATAATAGGATTACACTGGAGATGTCATGTCTAACATCAGCTGGACGGCAAAACACAAGCCAAGGCTGATGAGAATTATAGAATTTGTTACAAATTAGTTAGCAAAACAATAATATGTTAGTCTGTTACTTAGCGTAGAAAAGATGATGGTATTAAGCTATAATTAATAATTCTCTATATATACCAGTACAGCAGTGTACATGTAATTGAGATAACAAAGATTAATTACAACGATTGATTCATTTTCTTCTCTGTCTATCTATTTCTATAATTCGTTATATTATACGTGGAATTTTGTAGCATCTTATCAGGTATGCGAGCTTTTCATGGTTACACCAGTGTGTAGTATGCATGCATATACAGCATGCATGACAGTATAATCTGTAAACGGGGTCTAATCTCTAGAAAGTAACAGTTAATTTGCACTGTAAATTACTCCCAGATAATTAATAAAATCGCCGTGGCATAAACATATATAATTGCATTTCTATCAAAAAGAAGAAACAAAATAACTTCAAAATAATAAAAATAATAAAGTAACTTAAAGAACACAGTTAAATTAATTTTCTATACATATAAACGAAAGAGAAATCAAGTTCTCCTAGCTGGTCGAGATCAGGACGAAATTAAGGCGCAGTTAATTACAGAATGAAGCAACAAAGAAGAAAATGAAATATGAAGTGAAAATAGAAAGGAAAATTTTTAGACTAATTTTTTTTTCTGTTATTTTCTATTTTGTTCTGTGGTGTTTAGAATTATATGTACACATCAAATTTGAAGGTGAAATTGTAGAAAATAAAACGCAGTTGTTTAACAAATAAATTTTTACTAAATTTGAACTAAAAACTACTACAACAAATTATACGTACAAATTATACACATAACAAAACATAACTAAAAAAGAAAAAAAAAAACATATTTGTGCGCTTTCTGAGGGTGCGCACCAAAAAATAAAATACCAAAAAAAATTAATTTGGTGAGCATCTTGAGCTGATGTACCAAAAAATTTGGTGCGTGCCCTCAGAATGGGTGGATGGTAAAATTTAAAATCTGAAATTTTAAGTGGTGGTTGTTTAATTTTGAATTATCGAGTACTAACTAATTTTCTTTTTTGGGCGAATTAGTTAGCACTAGCGTCACGCGAGGAGAACGTGAATAGGAGAAATTGAAAATGGAATAACGTCAACCGTTGATTTCATAAACGGCCCATATCTGCGGCCCAACTCCAGAGAATCACTTTCAACCTTAATCCAGCCTCTTATCGGATCTGTAAAACATGATCATTCTATTTGTATACCGTCACTTTAAAAACGAACCAGATCCATAATAAACAAATTAAGTTATGCAACAATACGAACTCAGATCCGTTCCCTTCGTTCATCGGGTCTGGTTTAATTGGTTTTAAACCGAACCGAAAAGGTCATTTTTCAGTTTAAATAGATCCGTTTGATTTTTTTTTTTCTTCAACTAAAGTTCAAACCAGTTTATTTCACCTCTGCTTATTCAATGGTTTCATTAAAGGGGCTGGTGCTCGGTCAGTTCGATCTAATCAGTTTCAAAATTTTCTAAACCGAATTAAATAAGGTAAACATAAAAAAAAAAATCTAAACGGAGCAGAGGTGAAATAAACCGGTTTGAACTTTAGTTGAAGAAAAGGAAAGAGAACTTTGGGCAGGCTCTAAAATAAAAGAAGTGAAAATAAGAAATAATAACACTATTTTTGACACTTGTACAATAAATTCATTTGGATTGGATCACTTTTAAAATATTTATTTTTATAATTAATATTATCCTATTTTTGTCCAATCAAACAAGCTGAAATTTATTTTGATTATTTCGGTTTGATTGTTTTTTGGTATTTTTGAAAACCAAATAACCGAACCGACCCGATTAACACCCCTACCTATCACTTTCTGTTCAACATTTTTTTTCCATTTTTTTTTTCCATTTTTTTTTTCATGAAAAAGTGGATATCCATCAGTTTACTTAAGTAACAAAAACCATAGGTACTATACCAATCAAATCAACTACATCTTGCAAAAAGCAAAATCTAAAAAATAAACAAACAATTTGCAACATACATAAGAATTACTTAATTAAACAGGAACTGGTATCATGTCACTCAACATGATACCAGGTGTAGATTAAGACCGAATTATCTGTCTCTAGTGTTGCTGACACATGAGTACGGAGTAAAACTATATTCAATATTAAAATTTTAAATTTTCAGACTCACTTATCAACGACACTGGACAGAAAAATCCTGCCTCTTAGAAGACAGATAATCCGATTTCCTGCAGATTGCCCCCTAAAATATGCACACTGCACTAATAGCTGCTTGATTGACTAAATGCAACTTTAAATATTTCTCAGGGCGCTTGATTGACTCCAACACTGCACTAAAGAAATTATGCGTCCAACTCATGGCATAAAATTCTAATATTTGACAATTACGCCCTTGAATAATGAATAGTGAATACCAAATGATTCCTTTCAGTCCAAATTAACCAAGGAAACCCCTCTAACCATTTTAATTATACCTTTACCTTTTAAAGGTACAAATATCCAAATGCCAAAGATCCTCTATATTATTACAATTAGAAATAAATAAAATAATTATAATGTGCTAAGAAACTCCATAAACAAATAGAGCAACGGACCAATAAGTGGTCTGTAATTACTTACATGATGATTACATAAAATAAAATTCCACAAGAATGTTTTACAGTGAATTTGTGTAATCTTTCCATACTTTTAACCCTAAACCCTAAATCAGGGAAAGAAAAAAAATACTATGCGGAGGGGAAGAGATCGCCAGTTCGCTTCTGATCGAGCTTGTACACCTGCTCTAGAAGAGGAGAATTGAAGAGGAAGCGGATAGTACGAGCTACTATGCAGAAGAGGAGAAAAAAACGCTACGTGAAGTTATATTTTTCCGCAAAATATATGAGATGTCTTTTAAATTTAGCACAAATAAAATCATGCACGAGTTTGAAATATATATGTTGGCTTTAGCTATTATATAGCACGCAAGTAATTGCCCAAGTTTATTTGACTAGAAATGAACACACCGTACTGTAAACGCCTTTTAGCGCACATTTATTACGTAATATTTGTAGCATTTATTTTATTAGTGCATACATATTCATAATCTAGTAGATAGCACATATTTTTTTTCTTGAAAATGTGCTACAATTAAATAATTTTTTGTTGTTTTGGCAAATAGAGAATAGTTTACAAAGATTATCTGAAACATGATAGAATAAAACAAAAACAAAATTACAATCTGAAACGCAAAAAGAGACCAATATCTCCATAACTTATCTGAAACATGCTGTAAAGATCACTGTCGATTATGAGAGTCTTCTCATAATAACAAATTTGGAAAGATTCTTTCAAAATTCCTCTCGCATATGCAATTTTGACCATCTAAACAACATTCACCATGATGAACACATTTAAGCAGTAGCGACTAAATTATTATCATACAAGAACCGACGATGATCACAAGATCGAAACAAACGCAGCTTTGGTAATACAAACGACCGTGCTAGAAAGCACTTTCAAAAGAGAATAATAAAAGAAAAACTAATTAAACAGCAACAACAAATGTTCAGCTGTAGATTCCTATTGCCATAATCCCCAGTTCTCATTTCTCTCTCTCTCTCTCTCTCTCTACTCCACATTTGCATGTACATTATCATCCACTCAGCAGTCTATACAGATTTTTTAACTGAAAATTTCAACGAGTGGAAGCCTGCAAATCTCTTTATAAGCCTGAAATAACAACAATTATTACAATAATATTCTCTCTGTATATAATTCGTGCCCTCGTGGTCTAATCAGCAATATTCGATACAACTATTTTAAGAATGGTACACAATACCTGACTACAGCACACCAAGAATAACAATGTCTCATTGCATATTGCTGCACAACTAAGAAATCAAAGTATACAAGGGTAGTTACTAGTTAATCATTTCCGATAACTTTTACTGTTGCTGTTTGGGCCATTATCAACAGCTCACATACTTAAAAAATTGCACCAAACAACACGTAACATGTACGATACCAAGTTCCATTATAGAAAACTTGACTAGATTGCCCCTGCCTCTCATTTTACCAAATATAATGTGCAAGATCAAAATATTGGTCTTGTCAAGCAACCTCAAAATAACTTCATGGCTTTTCTTTAGTCACATTCAAACCAAATCAGGTCTACTCAAAAATTGTTGACAAAACATATGAAGGCTTCTTACAACATGATTTGTAAAATCAGAAAACTTGGGGTGTATCCTGCATAAGAACATACCAAAAAGAGAGACAAGTTGAGTATGTGGGATATTGCCTCAGTGATGTCTCCTGCGGCTCTTCAATCTAGCAGAGGTGGTGAAATGTTTTTGAGGTGAATCAGATAAGATATCAGGAACATGATGTAGATTTCCCTGCCAGTGGAGCCCAGAGACAGTAGGTGGGGATGGCATCTCTGGAACTGTCCATGATGATATCTCTGGAACTTGCCCTAGACTCCCCATTGCTTCCATTTCCTCATCATTTGATCGGTACAGGGATGAGCTCTCTGAGCTCCCTAATTTCCCACTATCAGCCTGTAGAAAATTAAAACAAAAGAGAGGAACATTTGAGATGTTAGTGCATTATGCAGTCATGTAGATATACATGCTAAAATGCTAAATCCCCAAACCTGAGCAGGCTGCAATCAGATCCAAGGAGGACCGGCTAGTGCCCAAATATAGTCAACCTAGACCCGAATTAACTCTATACTCAGAGATCCGATCTTGACTGAATATAGTAACACAACTTGCAAGCACAAAAACTCCAAATGAAGGTAAAGTTTAAGTTTCAGAATTATGCGAGCTAGTCTTTTCCATAAGGAAATAGATAGCAAATGACCTGAATCAGAATTCAAATAGATCAAACCATCCCAGGAAATGAAACCAAGGACCAACATCATTCAAAACCCCAAAGTCTGACCCAAACTAATAATCACCAAAACTGATCCAACACAGAATATGTCTTAAGATAAAATGAAAAGAATAAATGCATGGGACATACATGGAAAAAATAAAGACTATTTTTTTTTTTTTTTTTTTTGAGGAAAGAAAAAAATACAGACTATTGGTTGGCAAATATGGAAATGCCAAGGTACAGAAGAACACAAACCTTTGAGGAACCATGTTCAGGAAACTCCCATGCTCCATTGAATTCACTGAATCCAAAAAATTCATCCAGCGGCCAATCTGGCAAGGTACCATTATA
This sequence comes from Carex arenaria, assembly GCA_964058825.1. Classification (NCBI taxonomy): domain Eukaryota; kingdom Viridiplantae; phylum Streptophyta; class Magnoliopsida; order Poales; family Cyperaceae; genus Carex; species Carex arenaria. The sequence continues at coordinate 407,272 of CAXKVW010000456.1, read as the reverse complement.
GATGCTGCCAGATGTTGCAGTCTTAGATGCCATACTTGTCCCATCTCTACCTACTTGATTCAAATTAAGCCCTACATTACCACTCCTTTTATTGCTGAATTGTAGCTCATCAAACACAGGCCACTCAGGCAAAGAACTAGTTCTAGTTGCCATCCCAGTCATGGTAGCCAAGCTCCCATCCCAGGTTACCTTACCCGCCATAGAAGTGCTTCTCTCAGATGATTTAGTTGGAGGTGGTCCAGCTAGCGGTCTTTCTATTGGTTTATCGGGTGTGGTATTAGAATTCTCAATTGGTTGACTGGCGGTGGTGGATGGGGCTGCATTGTCAGATGCCTCAAGTCCAACTTGAACTCCTGTTAGTAGAAATCTCTGATGAGATGAGACATACGGGTTTGCTGAGTGTATGGAAATGTCACAATTTCGGCAAAGAAGCGCACGATCTTCGAGGCAGAAGAAATATCCAGAACCCTCCTGAATCAAAAGATACATAAGAGATCAATTGGACAAATTAAAGAATTTAATGAATCTGTCAATGTACAGATCAAATTTCCTTCCAACTAAAATCAGTTGGCCTGAAAAGCTCATCTTTTTTGTATTTCTCATCTTATTTTCAAATTGGTTACCCCAACAAAGGAATATTTCCCAATTGAAGGAATATTTTCGGAACAAAACATATAGTATGGCTAGAAAAAGAGAAAAAAAATTAAAGTAAGAGATAGGAAACCACATTAATTCGAAACAATTACTCATACCGCATTAACAATCCTAAAATTAACGATTAATAACACATAAACTCCTACACAGACGCAGAGAGAGAGAGAGAGAGAGAGAGAGAGAGAGCTACCTGACAGATGTCGCACTTCGGAGCTGAACACGAGGCTCCACTACCAGTGGCAGTACTGCCTGAAGAAGAGATCAAGGAGATCCTTTGGTGCTTCCCGGCGAGCTTATTGGCCGCATGAACTTGCTCATCACAAGCCAAGCACAGCGCCGCCTCGTCAGCACAGCACATCACCACCGCCTCGGCCGCCTCACACGCGTTACATAACACTTTCATCCCTACCTCTCTCTCTCTCTCTCTCGTCTCTAGTTTCTACCCTACCCTCTATACTCTGTTTCACTTAATAAAGGTCCCGCAGCTTTATCCGGTAGGTGTTTGTGTCTATGCCTAATAGCAAATTAAAAGCATCGCAACTAGACCGGGTGCGTATCCTCTGAGATATCTCAATTTTTGTGTGACCGACGTGTCCGGTTCCTATTCGGGGGAACGTAGGGGGCCAGTATTATTTGTGCTTTGAGATTCGTGTAGAACGTATTTGAACGATTAAGATATTCCAAAAAGTCACGCAAAGTTTGAGATATCTCAGAGGATGCAAATTCAACTAGACCGGGGCTGGAGATATTATTATTCGGGAGTGTGGTGCGATGCGACTGCGGTACCAACGCGGGAACTGACCGGTTCAATGACACGTGTCGGTTGTGCATGTGCGGTTATCGATCTGTCACCGCTTACGGTGTAGGGGGCGGTTGAGGTGAGTGTACACTGTATCGGCAAGGCGATAGGTTAAGCGCACGGGAGAGGAGGGGGTCCGATGCCCATCGGACCAGAACAGTGTTCGATGGGTGTCCGATACCGTCCGATCTACTTCAAGATCTGTGCGCACGTATATTAAAGCAAATACACGGATATTAAAGTAATGTGCACAGATATTAAAGTGAATCGGACAGTATCGGACACCCCATCGAACAAACTCTGGTCCGATGGGCATCGGACACCCTCCTCTCCCCGAGCGCACATGGACTATGAGAAATATGAAATATCTTCTTGTGGAATTGTGGAAGGCCCAAAATCGCGGGACTAGCGTCAAACACAAGTGGCTCCCACATACGGTTTCAGTGACTCAGTGGTATTCTTTTAACCGTTTATCATATTTGATCAAATAAATATCGGTAACCGTTTATCATATTTGATAAAATAGTAAGATTTTTTTTTCTTATTAAGTACGAATATAGATAATAATTTTTTTTTCATTTGTTAAACAGGTATTGGTATATATAAGAATTATTTGTATTAGTTGGATAACTGATAATTATATAAAATAAAAGTATATATTAGTATATAAATATATATTCAATTTCTTTTTTATCACTGAATTCATGCTGAATCCGATAATAAAATATTATTTCTTCTTTGTTATTGTTGTTTTTTTTCTTAATCGTAAAAATGGAATTAATCTACGGTACAATTTGGTCATTATTTTCTCTTCAATTTTTTCTTTGTTGTCAACATGGCTTTTTAATTCGATCATCTTCCTCATTCTTCTTGAACAAGTCTTGAGTATTGCGTGGTTGTAGGCCTGTAGCTTTCTCCTTCGAATATCGTAAGTAATCTTTGTATTGAGTAAAATAGAATTTCTAAAACATTGAGGCTGATATTTTGAGTTTATTTGATGCAATAGATTATTAATAGTATTCATTATTCACCCGCTACCGTTTCGTTACCCGTTAATCTAGGATAGAATAAGACCAATTCGTAATGGGTATGGATAAGATATGAGTAATGTCAATTCTTAGTGGGTATGGATATGAAAATGCTTCCATCCTGCTCGTAATGTACCCATTGTTACTGCAATATTTTTTATTCGTATAGTAATTTTATAAGCCTACGGATAAAAAAAAAATCATAAATTCATTAACTATAAATATAAATAAGAGGTATGTGCTTTTTATTTTTAGTTTCACCAAATAATATATTATTAATGATGAGACTGATTTATATACAACATTTTATGTAAATTTATTTAATGAGTAATTTAAGGTGAGATTAATTTATATAATATTTTTTTATATTTTTTAATTATCAATTTATATTTTTAATAATGAAGTAAGTAATTATAATTTCTTATTTTATGATATTATGTAATATATTTATTTATTGTTATACTTTTTATTATAAAATAATTAGTATATGAATCCGGCTATACTACTTGTAGAACTATATCATGACATATGTTTATAAATCTGATATACATTTTCAAGATCATATTAAACGGTTTGGATACAATAATACCTTTATCCGATCTAAACTATACACATTGTTTTTTTTTATAATATTCATGTTGAGGGCTGTAGCAATTTAAGGTCCCTTGATGAGAGGAAAAGAAAAGATCAAATAAAATATGAGAAGAATATTTTATTAATAATTTTAATAGTATATTATTAAGTTCTGTTTAAATAATCATTTTTACCTTTTTTTGTAATTTTAATAAATATATTTTACTAAGTTCATACAAATAACATATATAATTAACAATTATTTAAATATTATAATACAAACTAAATTTCATAGCTATCTTAAAATGAACTGCAAAATTAGCACAAAATATTAACAATGTATCATGCATGTTTCTATAGATACACATATCGACAGGCAGGATAGACCAGACTTTCAAATTATGAGTGTCAAATTTAAATAGAGGTCAATTATATAAAAAAAAATCCATGTAAATAAGAGTCATTTTATATAGAAAATTAGTTATAAATAAAAGAGACGTATGTTTAATTTTAGTTAGATGTATCTAAAAAAAAAAATATGAATATCTTAAATTAATAGATGATTTTTATTCTAAATAAAAATTACAAATAAAACTACAGGAAAAGGACATTAATGGACTAGACCTTTTATCACTGTATAGCGCAATTAATGGATAAAAGACATTGAGAAGGTAGGGTTCGTATTCGAAAATTAGATATGGATATGTAATATTCTAATACTGTGCAAATAGTTGTACATATATGTTTTTGAATTTAATTAACTGTATTCAAATAGTAGAAATATACCATACAATTTAATTATTTTAAAAATAAAGTTTTTCATGTACAAATCTTAACGAAAATCAACGGTTGAAATCAGAATAACAGATTCCTTTTATTCCTTTGGAATAACAGCAGATTTATTCCCTTCGTATTAGGTAACAGCACACTTTCCTAAAGTAGTTAAAAAGAAATGCAAATTTGGTCTTGGGTCCTTTGGTCCTTTGGACCATGATATAAATACGGTAATTAATACAGCCAATTATAGGCTAAACTATTACCGGAAGCATAATCAGAGGACAGAGATTAGCAAACGTGTTTTGATTATAGAGGTACACGTGTTTCAAAATGATTTTGTAAGGTTTAAATTTGTTTTTTTTTCTCTTGTTTTGGATGGATTGGAGGCTGTGCATGTACATTGTACTTGCTTTGACACTAGTCCAATCATTGACACTGCAGTATCAGTCTCTATGAAAAAAAATTAGGAACATTTTGAGTTGTTTGTGGCTATAAAATTATGCATTATTGCTTGCCTTTGTATGATGTAATGCTTTCATCAATTCAAGGTCCAGACAATTTTAATGAGCCTTTAAATTACTTGATAGAATTTTTCTAAATTGTCATTGCTTCCTGGCAACCCCCCCCCCCCCCCCCCCCCCCCACCCACCGATTTTTCTGCTCCAGTGAGACTGACATGTGAGTCTAGACAGGTTTATAAATTTAAATATTAGTTTTTAGTTTTTGGTGTGGACCCACTTGTCGGTGACTCAGGAGCAGGATTTTCCTACCCCAAAGACAGAGAATTCAGTCCAAAAAATAAACTACCAAAAGCAATTACTTTTTAATTTGTTTGTTCTCGATGTACCCAACTATGTATTTTGCAGGCCTTAAAAGTGTTATGAGTTTCTAGATTTAAAATTATTAATTTCTTATTTTAAAAATTATTTGCCAATTGGATGTTTAGATATTTCAAATTCACTATTTTAAATATCTACCCTTTTTGTTAAAAAAAGAAATAAAAAAGGTTGGGATAGAAATTTTATAATTAGGGCCAAGATTTCGAATTTCGACCTTCTTAAATTCCAAAATTTTGTCTAAAATAAATTTTTTTTATAATTTTATATCTTTTAACATCTAAAATAATCATAAAATTATTTACGGAACTCTTTACACCTTCACTCAGAACATAAAATACTCTTTTAAAATTATCATTAAACCTAGATATTAGAAAAAAAAAAAAACCTTCAAAATTCGTACTCCTGTTAGAGAGAAGAATAATATAAAAAAAAAATGTCCTACATAGCTTTTTTTAATCAGCAATACAGTGCGGAAAAGTTAGTCCAGTATAAAAATTAATGTGCAACAACGAAATTGAGAAATAAATATATATTGTAGAAGAACAAATATACTCATAAAACTTGAAACTTTCCAATCCGAAGTCATTGGAGGAACACAAATTATTAAAGAAATTTATATGTCTGATTTATATATTTCTTTTATAAACATATAAAAATTTGATGTGAACATTTCGTCTTTGTTATCATTTTTTCTTCACATATTTTCTTTCACTATCTCTTCATCCGTGTCTCTATTGCGCATAAGACAAAACTTAGAATTAGTGTAACAAAATTTTCATATATAAAATTTAAATAATGCCGTAAGGTGGTATAAATTTCTAGATATGAACTGTCAATAACAAATGCACCACGCAAAAATTAATGAAGAATCACTATTTTGGTGGGTGATTACTATACGCTATATTAAATTTTACAATAGACCCTTGCTGTTTATTTGTTAATTTATTAATAAAGTGGAACCTTTCTTAGGGTCCTTTTTGCTTAATAGTATAAACTTGTGTTAGATGTAATAGTTAGTATTCTATCATAGGGTAGCTGTTCTGTTGTTATTAACTTGATGCCAGATGTTTTAACTATTTTGTCGTCTTTTGTGTTTTGGTACAAAGTGACTGGTACCAGTTCTCATTGCTTGTAAGGTTTTTGTTGTTTAATGAAAATTGGTGGGCTTGATTCCACTTTTCTAAAAAAAAATTAATAAAGTGGAACCATCCATTTTCATTTTTCTTAGAAATATCATAAGTAGTTTTATTACCAAATGAACATATATACATATTCGAACAAAATATAAATAACCATATATTGTGAGATTTACAATTAAAAGTGAGCAAGTTCATCACACTTCAAAACACTTGGAATTTTCTTTTAAATCAATTTTTTAAATAAAAAATGGTGATTAAACTTCATAATATTAAATATTCAAAAAAAAAAAATCTTCAACTAAGCATAAGGTTTTCCGAGTATCTCAAAATGCACACTTAAGTCAAAATATGAACTTGACTATGAAAAATAGTACATTTATTTGAATCAAAACTAACAATCAATTATTTAGTTTAAAATAATTATACATAGCTATCACACACTTTGGCCCCAAGTCAAAATAACATATAACAATTTTCACTACCTATATATTGAACTTTTAAACTTAATATACGAACCCTCCCAAGATTTATGCTTATTAATTTTAGTTAAAATGAATATTTACTTAAACAAAAATAAACATTTACTTCATGAGTACCATGTGATTTTAAATCCACCCAAACTGCATGTTGTTTATTTTATATTAGTAAAGTTGAAAAATCAAGTTATTCAACTTTTTTATTCAAATTTTGAACATATGATTTTCTAAACTAAACACATTGTCTTCGCCACTAAACCAAAGACCAATTTTTAAATGCAAGCTGTTTAAGTTGCAATGAACTAAAAAATTTGCTTTGATCAGAAGGCACACCAATTTGATTCAAAAGGTACATTTATTTTATTCTATATTATTTTAGAAAAGTTGAATCAAATATGTTTCAAATTTTTAGGAGGTGAGAACCAATTTTTAGTTCCAAAAAACAATACTCTCTAGGGTAGAACTAGGGTGCTCCTAAGTTCACCAAGCATCTTTGTGAACTCAACCCTAAAACCTATCAAATTGAGTTCAAATGATGAATCCAAACTATTAAAATCCTTCTACCTGATGAATGATGCGTCTACATGTAAAAATTTTAAAGTTTCGAATTAATTTAGTGTAAAATTAAGTGGTTAAAATCAGAAGGTTTATAACTTAGTTTTAATGCATTCATTTTTTGAATGACTTTTGACCACTTGACTCTATACAAATTTAATTTCAAATTTTTTTCATGTAAACACATCACTCGTAAAATAGAAAAAATTTAACGGTTTAAATTCATCGTTTGAAGTCATTCAAATAGATTTTAGAATTGAGTTCACAAACAACTTGGTGAACTTAAAAACACCCTAGTTCTACTCTTCTATTAGTTATGAGAGATGCCTAATAGAAAGCTACATGGATGGTCAAATGAGGATATGACCGTACAATCCGAAGTAACGGTCCAGATGTTCTGACCAGGTTCTCCAATTACACTCACACAATTATTGAAAAGGGTACGAATTTTGTACCTCTTGAGTCATGCTCCGATCTACCTACATGGTTGACATATCATGTAGAGGCGCTTTCAAAGAAAAAAATATCAAACTTGTCCTAGAAGTTTTTGGAAGAGCAAGTCATTTTCACGCAAGCCAGAATCCGAATCAGGTTTGGTTACCTAATCGATCACCTTATGAATGCAAATGGCGGTAGAAAGATCCCATTTGCAAACATAGAAGACATCACCTGTGACGCTTCTCTTGCGTAGGCATTAACACTATAGGAACCACATATAAATAAAAAGCTAGGGATTCTTGCTATTGTTTTTTTTTTTTTTAATAAAACCGGTGCTGTTTGCATATATAGAATACAAATTAGGGAAACTAAGGCTATTAATTTGACTGGTAACTGTTTAATGTAATTTGTAATTTTGTAATGACCAGAGTATATTTATGTTGGGTGTAATTTTCCAATCATTTCATCCGAAAGAATAGTTATACTAATTTTTTTTTAATATAATTTTGTATACTTATCCCACCCCATATACATTTTTTTTTTACTTACTTCCCATTAACACATCCTTTTTGTTTAGAATTACATTAATATTTTTGGAAAAGAGAATGCTTGTTTTTTTTCTTCAAAAATATATGAAATTGTACTAATAATATGATTTCATCAGGCGCAGATTTTGGGACTGCACCAATAATGCTATTCTCGTAAATTTCAGACATTTCATCAGCCTGACTTCAGTAAATAAATTTGTATCCTCTGCATTAACTTAAAAGTAAATCTTTTGAGTTAAATGTATCTGGATTATCTGATCTGTTTTAAGATCCATACAGACTAGATCCACACTAATATTAAAGAGTCCCTATATTAAAATTAGACAATCAGATTGATTCCGTTTAAAATCAGACGACTGAGATGTATTAACTCAAAAAAAAAAAAAAATCCCCTTTTGAGTTAATGCAGAGGATACGTGTTCACTTCAGTAAAACACAACATTAGCATGATTCCATTTATTTATTATTATTGTTATTATTTGAGTAAAGATTAGATATTTAATATCTTTGTTATTACAACAAATTATTTTCTCTATCTAAATTTATTATTATTCTTATTATATTTGGAGAATAAGGTTGTGATTTTTAAGAATTGAAGAATTCTAGCTAGGAAGTACCGATTTTGATTGAGAATTTTCATGATGGTATCCGAATCCGAGGATTTGGTCCAGCAATGCAAGCTTACTCGGATCTGTCGCTTATTTTGAAACACGTTATCAATTGTCAATTTTTAAATAGGAAGGCAATAATCAGGATTCCATATATGTCATCTGTCCCTTCGACGTGGCATTTTCCCTAACACAATTTTTCAAGCTTCTTCCCCAAGCTCACCAATTCAACATTTATTATTGTCAGTAGCATAGTGACAATTCAATAATTCGGGAAAGGTTCGGCGAGATCAAAAATTCGTGATTCCGATATAATTCGAGTATAATTCGGGAATGATTCGGTACAATAACGGAAAAAAAAAGTTTAATTTCGGATGCTCCCTTGATTGGAGTGGATCCAGCATTGGTTGAAACCAATGCACAGTCTCAGAGGATGCAAATTCCCAATGCACAACACCTACTCCATTTTTTGAAACCCAGAAGCGGGCCGGCCCAAATTTTTTACTTCAATTCAGCCGTTTTTTTTGCGTTTTTTTCGCGAATAATTCGTGACTCGCGTTTTATACGTGTTTTATTCGCGAATAAAATGTATTATACGTTTTTTTGCGTTTTATTCGGAGTTCGGTTCGGAAACGTCAAAAAAACGAATAAAACGCGAATTATTTGCGAGTACTATTACTATGGTCAGTAGAACTAGGGTGCTCTTAAGTTCATCAAGTCTATTTGTGAACTCAACTCTAAAATATATCATATTGATTTCAAATGACGAATCCGAACTGCTAAAGCTCGATCTTCTACCTTATGAGTGATGCATCTATATGAAAAATATTTAAACTTTTGAATTAATTAATATTAAGTCAAGCGGTCAAAAGTAGAAAGTTTATAAATTAATTTTAATGCATTTATTTTTTGAACAACTTTTGACCACTTTGACTCTATACATAATTAATTGAAAATTTTAATTTTTTTACATGTAGATGTATTACTCATAAGGTATAAGGATTTCAACGGTTTGAATTCGTCATTTAAAGTCAATCCGATAGTTTTTAGAAGTAAGTTCACAAAGAGACTTGGTGAACTTAAGAACACCCTAGTTTTACTCTATTATTGTTACTATTATTATTATTATTTTAGTGAATTTTCTATAAGCAAATAGGCAAGTAGACGAGTCTAGGGAGAAAATATTTTGTCCCTATATATATTATGCATGATATTTGGGCTTTACTTTTATCCATTTCTGAAATTAAAAATTGAATATAATAAAAACATATATGTCACCTTTCAAAACTTAAAATGCCTAGCAAGACAAAGTTATATATAATTTTATAGTTGATTACTAGGATGGCAATTGGCATCTCAATTTGCTGCCATTGGATCCCCCGTATTCTAATTATAAATTTTCTATTTTTTTTCTTTTTTGAAATTTTTTGCAGAAGCTGCAGAGTCGAACTCTCGACTTTTAAGTAACCAACAGTGTTAGAATACTCCTTTTCTCAAATTTCTAGTGTTTTGTCACAACTAATTCCATACAACCTACTGGAATTTTATTATTATGAAGATTCAATAGAAATCGATTGTCTATTGTAGCGTTCAATTCGTCATGCTTGGAAATTTGAGAAGTTATACAGGACATTTTTTTCCCAAAAAATATGATATATTTTATTGTAAGTAAAACGTACAAAAATATTAAATTTGGAAAAAAAAAACGGAAAACTCCAAATATTTCAGCAGCAGTGCTTTCTCTGGGGAGAGGGGGGTGTCCGATGTCCATCGGACCAGAGTCTGTTCGATGGGTGGTCTCTACCGTCCGATTCACTTTAAGATCTGTGCGCATCACTTTAATATCCGTACGGTTTACTTTAACATATATGTACATAGATCTTGAAGTGAATCGGACGGTAGAGACCACCCATCGAACAGACTCTGGTCCGATGGAAATCGGAAACCCCCTCTCCCCTTTCTCTGGCTCCTTTGACTAAGCAGAGAAAAATAGGACGAGCTTGGGTCCGATGCCCATCGGACTCAATCTTGGTCTGATGGGTTCCATAGCCGTCCAATCCGCTTTAAGATCTATTTGCATGTTTATTAAAGCAAACTCGCATGGATCAGAAAGCGGATTGGACGGTGATGAAACCATCGTTCTTAGTTTGAGTCTGATAGACATCGGACCCAAGCTTTTCACGAGAAAAATACCAATCAGAGAAAAGTAGTTTGACAGCTAAGATTGATGGCCATTCTTTGTTTAATAAATGGTTCTCCATCACAATAATTTATTGGATGTTAATTTTCGACTAGTTCCACTCCACTTCCAAAACGGTGCATCTAATATCTACAATCTACAGATCAAAATATCAGTCCATATGCCAAGGTTAACAGAATAGATGTTGTGACACCATAACCTCTTTAAATGAAAAAAATATATAATATTACAATAAAAGTTATATATTATCTGGCCACGTAGTATAGTTTCCTTTTTTAGTGGGGTTTCTTGAAAAATATTTTAAAATGTGTAAGAATCTCACGGGTGAAAACGGAGCGGATACATAATGGCCAGTGGTAAAATTATATTCATATTTTATTTTTATTTTTTAAGATACGAAGCAGATATTAGACGGATACAGATACTGGTTCGGACCAGATCAAATATTTATTAAAATAATATAAAAAATATTAAAATAATATTAAAGTTCACAATATTTATCTAATTATAATTATAATGGTGAATAACATAAATTTTTATAATATATATTAAAATATATGGTATATATCTACTAATCGGATACAAATAATTGAAATGTAAAATCATATCAGTATTTTTATCCACAACGATATTCAGATATCAGGTATCCATATATAAGTTTCTGAATACTGTTTTCACCCCTATGTAAGATCCATTTTTTTTTACGGATTATCATTAAATTTTTAAAGAAAAATAGGTTCCTTATCTAATATTTATCAAATAACGCAATAGAAAATTAAGAAAGAAATGAATCCTTAATGCCAAGACTTCTTAGCTACTTTTTTTTTTTGCAAAACTTAATAAATAACCGTGAAATCTTATAGTTTCTTATTCATTTTAAATTTTCTATAGTGCGTCCAATTTGTGCTATAAACTAAAATATCATGGAAATATTATGGTTTTTTTTTTTTTTTTTTACCGTTGTCATGTTTCTTACTAGTACATGAAACTAACGAAACAATATCGTATCATTCCCCAAAAAAAGATATTTTTATCTTCAAGAAATATATTAAAAAAAAAGTGTTTCAAAATGAAATCAAACGCATACATCATGGCCTCTTATGGTCCCAGCAAACGTTCTCTAAATCTTTGGATGTTTTTTTTGTTCTTTAAGATATTTTAGCAATAAAAGAAACTTGAATACACGATAGATCAGTTTAAAGGTTTTTTTTTTTTTTGAAAACACACACATATAGAGCAAAGATATATAGGGACATAGGGTGTGATGTGTTCATCAAGAGAGTTTGGTAAGCACAACTTCAAAAGTATATCGGATCGATTTCAAATAACGAATCCAAACTGTTGAAATCCATGTACTTCATGAGTGATGCATTTACATGCAAAATTTTGAAAGTTTCAAATTCATTTGCTACGAGATGAAGCTGTCAAAGAAATGATGAAAAATGAATATATAAAACAACTTATAAAATAACTTATTGAAATATTCATTACTTTGACCGTTTGATCTTGTCACAAATGAATTCGAAACTTTCAAAATTTTGCATGTACATGCATTACTCATGAAGTACATTGATTTCAACGGTTTGAATTCGTAGTTCGAAATCAATCTGATAGTTTTTTTAGAGGTGTGCTCACCAATCTCTCTTGGTGAGCACATCACACTCTAGTTTTGCTCCACACATAATAGACTTCAAAAAATCTTGTATCATTTAATCGAAGGTTAATTAGGTTATTTTCTGTATTAGACTTTTTTACGATAATGATTTTTGAAAAAAGAGTTCAAAGAAAATAGCTTATGTTGTATGAATACGAATATAAGTTTCGACCCAATATGATATAACATTTTTGAAATGTGACAAATACGGCGCATATTGGCAATCCTCATTACAACAATTAACAATTCAGATTATTTAAAAATTAGAGATGAAACCACTCAATTATTAAATATTCTTAAGAAATTATATTTGAATTTTGAATATACGACATTCCACACAGAAAGTATTGTTATTATTACTGGATTAAAATTTGATTCTCAATAATTCAAATTTTACTTAAACAAAGAAAAGTTAATTCTAATTTAGAAATTACTTCGGCCTTGAACCTTGTTTTTGCTTCTGCTGAATACCAGTAGAAAATAAGTTGGGTCCGGATCCCCTAAATTAACTCAAAGTTTATGTTCGAATCCGAACCGTCTGAGCATAATCTGAACCAATTCAGCTATAATTTAGACTCCTTTAATATTTGTGCAGATCACTTGTTAAGAATCACTATCTATATCTATGCCTTTGTCTGAGCGTAAAAAGAGAAAATTAAAAGAATTGTTCTTTAGTCTGATAACAAAAGTACATGGCTTTCATGTGAGTGATCATGAATTATTTGAAATTCACAAAATGAGAAAATTCTCGGTGTTAATATACAGAAATGTAAAATATGTTAAATGACTTGATCTCCAACATTTCTTTCTCAAGGTCGTCAAATTTAAATCAAAGCCCGTACACTTTCTCCTACCCTCTCTGTTTATTATTATTATTTTTTTTGAGAAAATTCCAGGCTGCCAGTATACTGCATTAAATAACGCTTACAAGGGGAATTAGAATTACAACATCTCTAACAAAATATACTCACAACTCAGCTTTACATGAACAATAATCTGCATAGACCTCTTTAGACTTGAGTGCTTCAGGCCAATTCACTTGCAGGGCTACATATATATCAATTAAATGCAGATTTGAATTTCATTTAAATCTGCCAGCAACCACCTATGCAGATTTGAAATTTGTCACTTCATTATATTTTCTGTCCAATAATTTACCATAGAACAAATCATCAGTATCAGATATTTATTTGTTTTTAAAATAACACTTGAGAAACAAAACATCATTTCTCAATTTCTGCATACACCAACAAAATGCAACCAGTACAGCAAGGAAGGCTTGCTTTTGAGGTTTGGACAATGTTGCAGCTAGGGGTGCACAAAAAACTCATATCTCGTGATTCGATTTAGTTCGATTTGAAAGCAAATTTGGTTCGAAACAAATAAAACCAGTTCGGTTTGAAATTGATTTGAATTGAACTCGAACTGAGCCTGACTCGGTTCGGAACTCTTCTTTTTAGTTCTAAAGCCTGCTTCAGGTTCGAAACTGGTTCGAATCACACCGAATCAAACTCGAACTCTTCTTTTCAGATGGAAATCCTACTTCAATTTTGACTAGTTCGGTTCGAAATTGGTCCCTAGTTTTGATATAAATCTTGACAGGCCCCATCTATGGACACAATATGAACAGATAGTCCTTAGTTTTACCGTCCATTCCTTTCTACTCGGAATTTCTTTGTTAAGAATTTTTTTTTATTTTGTCAGCCTGGTAAATAATTTAATTTTGTGTGGAACTTTCAACTCTCAAATTTTTTATTCCTGTCCCTAGTTTTTGTACAGCCAACCTCTCAAATATTTTGGTGGCAAAGTCAAATTCTACCATTCAAAATATTTTAACCAAAATTTATTTTGTTGGTTAAAGTGAACAAGAAAAGTTTGGATAAAGAAAGTGGGAAGATCTGAATGGATTCAATGATGTTTCCTTTTTTTTTTTTGTTGGATCCAATGGTATCTATGTACTAAAAGATGTGGGCCTTTATGGGCCTTATATTAGGCCGTCATGGAAATTCTTTTCCTTTCGGAACTTCCCAATTAAAAAAATGATCTGTAAAGAGAATTGAATTCGGTTCTTACAATTTGGTTAACCACCCCATGTGAATCAGCAGCTAGAAAGGGCTTAGATTAGACCCATTTTAGTATCATATAATCAATCAAAATGATGTCCATTCTAAGACTACCAAGTTTCTAAGTTCTACATCCTGCATTACATTTTTTTTATTAGCATATTATTATTTTGTTTGATTGATTATTCAGTTTCCGGTCTAATTTAATTCAGTATTTTTCAGCAAGATAAACTTTACGCACAAAGAAAACAATCGGTAGGCTCCTATCATTTTCATCAAGCAATGATAATCAAATTTGTGTCCACAGGATATACATATCTTTGTAAGTTTTTTAATTTGTTTACAGCTGTATGTTTAGTCTCAAGCTACTTTGTAACTCCTTAAATTAATGAAATTGTTTACGGACTTTAAATCAAAAAAATAAAATAAAAGCATATTATTATTTTTTTAGCGTGGAGATTTATTTTTCAAGTCACCTTTAATTAAGTTATTGGAGTTGGTGTAAATTAGTGGGGTTTGTTAGATCAAGGTGAACCCATCTCTCTTGATTGTGGACCCAAATATTAGGCATGCTTTCAGCAGATTCAGGTATATGATAAATGAATTTAATTTCTCTGCATGCATTGCTGCCATTTTAATTAACTTCTCACGTGTTGACATTTTAAATGCCATTCAATTCGCAATATAAGGTGCTCAACATTTGCACAAAATTTATTATACGCATTAAGTTTTACCCATACGTACCTAATTATTACCAACAACTTATAATTTGTTTTGTTAATCAAAATTTTACATATAAAATTTTCTTTTCATTTGTAACCAATTTACCAAAATTTATAATGTACGGAGCTCCAGCTTTAAAATTCATACAAACCTGATTCAAACCCAAAAGATTATGTTATTACATCATCTTCATCAGGGGCGGATCCACATGGTCTGGAGGGATTGGAGAGGGGGGGGGGGGGGGGGGCGGACTTCCTGAATTTGAGTTTTAGTGAAGATCTATCGGTTCTGGTCGACTTTGTGTCTAATTTTAAACTTTTTTGTCTCCCTCTAAATGTTTGATTTGCAATTCGGATTAAATTTAGAGTTAAAATTAATATAATTTTTTTAAATTATAATTGGTAATTAGAAATTAGAATTATAAGTTAGAGAATCAGAACATTAGAAGGTACAAGTCAAATCATTGTTTTTATTAAGTATCTAACAATTAGTTAATGAGTTTAAATTTGATTCAATATTCTTTTGTCTCTTACAAAAATTCAGAATCCACCCTGATGTTCATGTAATATGAATTCGTGTAGCCGAAGGGTCAATCTAACAAACTTTGAAATATAGAAACTAGGACATAAATGTTAATTTGTCTCGATATGATTGACCTCTTCATAAATTGTACAGAAATAATTGATGGTTACTGACCCGTTAATTGCAAATCGTACGAAATTAATTAATTATACCTATTCTCAACTTAATGTATCTAGAGTCAGCTGCAACTGCTCACGATATAAACGACTTAGTAGTAAAATTCGATTTCATAATTAATTAAATTCCGTCTAGTAGATTGTGAATTTATTTGACTATTCAATGTCTCATATCCGAATAAGAAAAATAATTTGAGAATATGATAAGAAGAAGACTGAGAGGTTGGAGGTGGACCTTGACTGTTCAAAAAGTACCTTTTTTTTTATTTTTTTTTTATAGAGGTGTAGGTTAAATTATTCAATTATTTCTCTCATAAAAAAATACGTTGTTTGAAAAGATTATTTCTCTCATTAAAAATACGTTGTTTCTAAATCTTCGGATATTTTTTTGTTCTTTAAGATATTTTAGCAATCAAAGAAACCGGAATACACGATAGATCAGTATAAAGGTTTTTTTTTTTTTATTATTGAAAACACACACACACACATACACATATAATAGACTTAAAAAAAATCTTGTATCATTTCATCAAAGGTTAATTAGGTTATTTTCTGTATTAGACCTTTTTACGATAATGATTTTTGAAAAATAGTTCAAAGAAAATAGCTTCCAGCAGATTCATACGATAAATTTGATTAAGTATCTTACAATTAATTAATGAGTTTAAATTTGATTCGATATTCTTTTCTCTCTTACAAAAATTCTGAATCCACCCAGATCTTCATGTAATATATGAATTCGTGTAGTCGACGGATCAATCTAACAAACTTTGAAATATAGAAACTAGGACATAAATGTTAATTTGTCTCGGTATATATGATGACGAACTTGGGTCGTCACATTTAGGTATCCCTGCTTGAAGTACTCTTCATAAATTGTACAGAAATCATTGATGGTTATTAGTACTACTGAGTACTGACCCGTTAATTAATTGCAAATCGTAAGAAAATAATTAATGATACCTATTCTAGAGTCAGCTGCAACTGCTCACGATATAAACGACTTAGTAGTAATCAATTCGATTTCATAATAATAATTAAATTCCGTCTCCAGTAGACTGTGCATTTATTTGACTATTCAATGTCTCATATCCGAATAAGAAAAAGAATTTGAGAATATGATATGAAAAAAAATAAAGAGTAAGGGGTTGGAGGTGCACCTTGACTGTTCAGAAAGTAGATTTTTTTATTGAGATTGTAGGTTAAATTATTCAACTATTTAATATTTGAAACAGTCTCTCTCTCAAAGGAAAAATCTTTTTTTCTATTTGTATTTTGAACCTGTGATTTAAGTATAACTTTCTTTATATAAAAAAATTACAATACTTTTTATAAAGAAATTAAATCACACACCTAATTATTAATTTTGTCCATTCAAACAAATCAATCTATTATTAAATTCTATACAAATATCTACCTCAAACGGAAAACTCCATTTGAGTTTAAATTTGTATAGAGTTAATACTTTTGAATGAAAATAATATATGTGATTTAATTTATGACGGGTAATTATAGTCACCTTTAGCGTACAAGAAATAAATTGGAAAAACTAAAATGGGCGATTAGTAAGCGATTTGAAACTATAGAGAAGCTGCTTCGAACATCCCATCAATTTCGGTGCTGCCACTTTATTCTCTTGTCTCCATCCCGACACAATAATATCTACCTCTTGTCTCCATCGACTCGAGCGAAGTGGAAAATAGGAGACAGCGGAGCTAGAGTGGAAAAAACGTGCCGTGCTGTGCAGTGATTAACATACTGTGACTTTGGTCTTGTGTTATACCGTGATCAAGTGAACAGTTACATGTGCCTTGACTAAAATGTGGAGGATGGTCACGGAACGCGAACAGTCACGGCACGCGAGTCACGCTGTGACCGTTCACGTGCCGTGTCCAAACGTAACTAGTTACATTTCTCACATTTAACTATTTTTTCATAATTTAGATTAGTTTATTCAATATTCACTATTTAATCAAAACTTAACGGTCCTAATTACATATGACTCGCGTGACCACGTGCCGTGCCGTGATGTGACCGGATTTTTAGCGTGACATGCCGTGCCGTAACCTTACTGTTCCGTGACGGAACCGGCTCCGCCGTGCTATTTTTCCACTCTAAGCGGAGCCGATGTGAGCGCGGTGTCATCAGAGTTTGGAGTGTAAAGTCCCTCCATCTCAATATATCGAAGTGTGGTGGCAAGAAGATCCAATCGTTAGAGTGTGGCAGCTCGGATGAGAGCAGATTCAGTCGTAGAGAAATGAAAAATATTGTAATATGATTAGATAAGTAGAATTAGAAAAATATGGTAGTTTAGACTTTAGTGGGATTCATGATAATAAATTAGTAGATCTAAAATTGAGGTCATTTGATTCATTGTAAATAATTAACTTTACAAAATTATAATCATTTTTTTTTATTGAATCTTCGTACATCTTCTGTTTAATTTGTAATCATTTAGTGTTTTTTGTTCGCATTAATTCGATTTCATACAGCTAATTTGATCAGATTCCGAATTAGAATCATATCTGTATCCTGTTAAATTGAGTCCTACCCAAACCTGATACTGTAATGGGTAGAGATGGTTTTAACACACACACACTTATAACCCATCCAATTAGAGCTCGACTCGAAATCCCTGTTAATTAATACCCGATGTAATGATAATATAGTAACATTTTTTTTTTCAATCCAAAAATCAAGAATCTTTTAGAAAATGATCACTTAATATTTAATCCTAATATCTTTGTTCGTTTAAAATTTACTGGGTGAACAATGATTCTAGTTAGATAGATTATGATTTTGTTTGGGATTAGTTACTTTCAAATTTGTTATTACAATATTCCCCATACTACACACACACACACACACTATGTGATCAACAAGAACAATTTCATTTTGGACAAAGTTTTTTTAAATTTAAATAGATTACAATAATATTTGATGAGAGAAGTTAAAAAAAAAAAACGAAACCAAATATTATAATGATTAAGACAAAACGGATCCGAATTATAATTAATACGGAAGGATTCGTTATTAGTGACAGTGTTCTGATTCGAACCTGAACAATTTATAAAATAAAATAAATACATAAACAAATTTCAAACATCAAATACTACTTTTAAATAAAAATCTAAATATAGAAATACACGGACAATACCCACCTCGGTATTTGATTTTGAAAACTTATTGATTGCCTGTTATCTAAAAGCAGGATTGCGTTGGTTTTTTTTTTTTTTTTTTTTTTTTTTGAGGAGGGGATTGCGTTGTCATCTTTCTCTTAAAGTAGGTGAACTAAACGACGAATGACAAAAAGAAAAAGATTAGGTTAAAGCGTGCCGAAAATGCTGAATAAAAACAAAGAGTAGAAAACGAGGCCGCTCATTTTTTTGTTGTTGTACGTATATGCGCTTCACACACACACCCTACAAACAAAAGTTAGGAGAAGTTAACCAGAATTAAAAGTTGTCTTAATAAAATGTACTATTATAGTTTGATGTCGATAGCTAGTAAGATAAATTTATTTAGTAAGAGATAAAGATTGTCTTAATTATATATAACTAGAATCGTATATATGATGTATCGTACGTATTGGGTTGTTCGGCTACAGAAGTAGAATTAAATTAATCTTAATCCATACTAAGGAGCTTATTGTTAAGTTGTTTGAATACGTTGATATATGCTAAAGAGGTTTAATCCAGAGCATTGATATATGCTAAGGGGGTTTAATTCAGAGGTAGAAGTTTGCTCAAACCCGAACAAAGATTAAGATTTCGGACAAGAAAGAGCTTAAAGGAGAAATTCTTAATTCTTGCTAAGAAATCATCAGTGTTCGAAAAAATTAAGCGACTAGAGAAGCTTAGCTTTGTTTGCTGGAATATAACTAAATTTTGTTCTTTGTGTATTTTTATTTCCTCTTTCGTCCATTCTACTGTTGCTTCTCTGCTTTTTTTTTTTTCTATTTTTTTTTTTACTTTACCATGCTCTCTAGCTCAAACATATTGAGCGGTTGAGCCTATGTATTTTCTTTGACTACAAACCTCTTGTACCATCCCTTTGATCAATGATATATGAGGGAATATTGACCCTTATTCTTATTAAAAAAAATCAAATATATAATCTCTTACAATTAATAAATGTGATGCACCTATTTACTTCGGTTGCATTTGGATATATGGCGACTGTTCAACAATAATGGATTGAGCCTCCTTGAGACTTAATTCGCTTCCTTTAGTTTTTTTAGCACGGATTAATATCATCTCCTTTAGCCTCATTTTGCCTATATCTTAATTATCTGCCTGGACCTTAAGGCACTCATACCCCTTCCTTTAGGTTCCTTAGCTTTCATCCATGGATTAAGACAATCGAACATCAGTTCCTTAGCACTCCTTAAGCTCTTAATCCTCCACTCTAAATCCCTTGTTGCCGAATGGCCCCATGAGGAATAACGCTAGCCCGTTAATGGTACTAACCCGGAGCTTTATTTTGTGTTTGGACACAACTTCCAATACTATCTCTTTTGAATTAACGGTTATTGTTCTATTCCAACAAAATGTTGAGTTAGCGGTTATTGTTGACTCTTGTATTTTGAGTTCGGCTGCCCTGCCGATGATGCAGTGGAGTGTGTTTTGAAATCTTGCAACTACCTAGCTGTAAGGTGCGTGTGTGACTGAGGCAAACGAGGCACCCATGAAGTTTTCTTTTGGAGGGTTTTGGTTGGATAAACAGGTTAATTGGGTTTATAGTGTGGTATGGTTAAATATAGTTCTAGGTTGTTAAACAAGTCTCTTTTTCAAAACAAATAATCTCTTATATACACAGAAGGTAATACTTTTTTAAGTATATATGAAACGATTTTTAATTAATTTAATGGGATAGGTAAATAAATCCATTAATATTTTAAGATGTGTGACTGAGGAAAATTGCTTTACTTGTATTGTGAAATTTAGATATTTCTTAATGAATATTCATATCCACAAAGTATAAAAAATGGGGAGATACTCAAATTCAATATGAACGGATAGTGCAGATCTGCTAAATCTCTCTACTATGATCCTCATTTATTTTATATATATATATAGAGAGAGAGAGTACGGCTAACACGCTTCCTCTAGCATATCGACAATATGCTTCCGGCCTCTAAAACCTATCGAATCGGCTTCAAACGACAAATCTAAACCGTTCAAACCAATTTCCTTAACGAGAGCTTCGTTTCTATATACAAAAATTTAATTTTTAAACTTATTTACTATCAAGTCAAGCGGTTAAAAAAATGAAGGATATAATGCATTAAAATTCGCACAAAATCCTTCATATTTTGACCGCTTGACTTAATGGTAATAAATTCGAAAATTAAAAATAAATTATATAGAAACAAAGCTCTCATTGAGGAAATTGGTTTGAACGGTTTGGATTTGTCGTTTGAAACCAATTCGATAGGTTTTAGAGGCCAGAAGCATATTGTCGATATGCTAGAGGAAGCATGTTAGCTGTACTCTATATATATATATATATCAATTATCCACTATTTTAACATTTGAGTCAAATAATTAAACAAAATTTGAAGGCGATGAAGAACTGGCTGTGCTAACATGTAATCTGCCACACCAACCATACGGTGTGCTAACATCTAATTATACAATTTGCTGGGATCAATTATATATAGTTATGTCAAGTATGATATTATATATGCTATAGAGATGAAAAGTATTTAAGAGAGGTGTCAAGCATGGGTTTAGAAAAGCAAAACATCCCTTAAAGGGATGTTCATAAGCTAGCATAGGTGGCTAGGTACCCTCCACAAAAATCAACGACAAGCATATGTTTTGAGAGAGCATGCATGCATGCATAATTGCATACAAGCATGTCATGATGTCAAGCATTATATATCCAGTCTTAAAAGATTAGTGACATAAATGTGAAACATTTTCTTTTTGGATTTGAATATGTCAAACTTTGTTAATTTATAGGTACATCAACAACAGTGGGAACAGAGACAAAAACACTGAATTTTTTCATATAATTTTAAATTGTGTCACCTTCAGTTCCAGGTACATTAAGTTCAAATTCTCAACATGTCTCACTGGAATCGATGGTCGCACCAGAATCGATGCTGCTCATATGTTCTAGCTCGATCTTTGCAAAAGTAGCTTTCAAGGTGCGTACAATTATTGTCTGTTTTTCATTATCCACCATCAAAGTTTATTTTCAACCAAATCTAATACCTCGATCTGCATCACACACATGCAATAGAGAAAGAATAATAATAGAGTAAGAATAGAGCTAACTTTAATATTGAGAATAGTCTATTAATATTTTGTTGGATTAGTAGAATAGCGAGAAAATTCAAACGAAAAATAGTAGTTCAAAATAGTGTTAATTCGGATTAGTGCATGGTAAGTTACTCGAGATGCACCCATTGAAATGCACCCTAAAGAATTTGATATGAAGTTACTCCATAACACTTACCAGAGAAGAAGAAAATATATAGTCTATGTATATCGATCATGCATGGTAAGTTAGCTACCTATTATTGGGGATTGATCACAGAGTTCGGTTACGATCAAGGTGTTTTAAACCATCCGATCGACCTATATATATGTCATAGATCTGAATATTAAATGAACAGTTCATATTATTATCAGATATTATCTGATTTTACCAGATATAATAAGCGATGACCATGTATATATCGAAATATACAAAAAAGGATTGTTTTTTTTAAATGAGTAGCTGGCACTATCAGATATAATAATGCATATATATAGATAATAACAAATTTGATTTTGATATGGAAAGGGAAAGACGCATGTGCAAGGGCCTACAACATATTTAATTAATTCTAATTAAAATTGAGAGATAGTGACAAGAAGGTAATTAAAGACTAAAGACCACATCAAATTGAAATTGTTTTGCATTTTCATTTCTTGGAGAAGAGTAGTTCCAAAATAACACGGCATTCTCATGGAATTGTAAGAAGTTTCTTAATTGGAAAAGAAAATTTTACCTGATATCGATCGTTTGGTTTTGTCTTTGACGAATGGATGGTTAAGTTTTTCATCAAATGGAGAAGAAGGAATATGAAATTAATAAATGCAAATAGCCAAATACGAATAATTCCAAGCTGTCTGCTCACACCGTACAGCCTCTCCTCGTAATTTTGGAATCCGCGTCTGCTCCTTTAACTCCTTACGGACCCCACCCCTCTGCAAAAATTATTTTCTCCAAATCTATGAAACTGGAGACATCCATAGCACCCAACCCGTCGGATATAAAGTTTTTTTTTTTTTTTTTACTGAGTCTATGGTACTATACATATCACGGGTTGATCTATAATACGAGTTAAACCATTCAACATGATTCTCATATAAATATCTACTTGCAGACCAAATTTTATATTTTTCAAAATTTTTTTACTATTTTTTAAGATTAATTGAAAATCACTTAGATCTGAAAATTATGTACCATGGACTCACTCTTTTATTTTTGTAAAGGCTTGAATGCATCGAGAACAACTCAACTTATATAATTCTCCATAATGCTTCCTCAAATCTGATAAAAAGATTGAAATTGAAAAGAATATTATAGACTTATTATTAATCTTATTAGTTGGTTGTGCATCAAATTAATTACATTTAATGTTTAACCAAATTAATGCCGTTAAATATGATCATTAGAACTTGTATGTTCAATTAATTTGATAAACTGTAAAACTGCAATTAAATTGATTATATATATTTTATCGTATAGATAAAGAAAAAAAATCAAGTTCTAAGTGTCGGGAAAAAAAATATAGAAGCAACCCTAACCAAATTACACACTAAAATGTTTATAGCAAAAAAAAAAAAGATTTCAAATATTCATATAAAATATGAGATGGGAATGAGAAGTGAAATTAATACATCAATCTTCTTAATAAAGAATATTTCCAACTTTAAACGATTTAAATATTATAGTCAGGCTGGATTAATTCTATAAAAAGTCTGCATTGGGCCATTGGCCAATGTGTATTACAGCAAGTGTGTATATATATATATATATATATATATGCATTGCAACTGTAGCAAGTGTGTTCTGCAAGTGCATTTTATATTATATCTAATAAACTCAGTCAAATTAATAGACCCAGTCATTTCATATTATTATCGCTAAAAGACTGACAGAGCAAGTTGAGGTTTTGATATAATCACTTAGGTTCGATAAAAATATGTCTGAAATATATATGATATAATTTTTTCATATTAGTATGATTATGCATATTTGTTTGGTTTATATATATATGTCTGAACTGTGATAGAAGCTAATTGTTCTAGTTATACATGTCACATAAAGCTAGGGGAGCTGGTGAGCATCGAATTAAGGGCAAGACTTATTGCCTACTTCGGGAATATGTTGTTGTTGTTGCAACATTATCATCCGAATTAGTGTAAAATATTGTCAGATATTCAAGTAGGTCATAAACATCTTGAATATCTGAGATCTTGTATATAATAGATATATATTTTGCAATGTTTATTGCTTTTGTCTTGCTTGATATATGAACGACTGTCAGAAAGTGCATGTAACCTCAGTATTAACTGAACTATTTGAAGTGTGATCCCTAGGCTGTATCACCCTTATTTCTGAAGAATACTAATATGAGGAAAGATCGGCTTTCGCTCTGTAAAATCATAATCTCAGTGTTGTTTAGCAAAGAACTAACTGTACATGTCGATCGCAACATGCACATAGATCAGTGTTTATATATCTATCTCTATTCGAAGAACACGTACTGCAACTAAAAATCTTCCTCGAAGCAAACAAATTATATAATTAGCCTTTGTCAATTACCCATCTAGCTTCACAACTATAAATAAATCTATTCACCCTCCTTCTTTAGAATAAACAGACAAAAAACACAATTCATTCATAACTTACCTACATCAAGGAGACCTGTATTAATTATCAACACTTTCTTTCTTCCTTATGGAAGATATATTCAATCCTTGCACAACTATGTAAAACCTATGCTGAGTGAAATTTCGCATATTGAAATAAAGCTTTTTAATTCGCAGATGATACCGTTATTGTTACTGAAGTTTATACGAAGTATTTGAAGAATATATGACATATTTTAGGTGTTTATGCCCAGCTCATGATAGGCTTGATCATTAAACCTTGAAAGAACTACTTGTACTAAATCCTGTATCCCAATATAATGTAACACCCCTTCCAACATTTTTCTTTCCATCTAGTGTATATATATCGATCATAGAACACCTGTATTTAACATTAAAGAAAACAAAATAACATTTCTTATATGTGAACGTAACTTGGCAGGATAGAAGTGCCGCCTCAACTCAGTAGGCAAAAATGGTCCGTTGGCATCGTGTATGAAATGGTTGATATATTGTATACGGTTGTAAAATATGTTTATATACAATTTATACACACATTTTCTACAATAGAACCGTGTCAGATATAAAAACAAACGCTAAAACGGGTGATCTATACACGCTCTTGGTAACCTTGTACAATAACAAGGTTATATACACAGTTACTACAAGATATCCACGTATGATTTGGGGAAACCATATATACACAACTAATTTATATAAACTGTGTATATTACCCTTTGTACACTGTATGTTTTAAGAATCATGTATGATTTATATATGATTTTTTTATTTTTCAATTTATAAATTGGTAGCATTCATATTTGCTAGTCATTAAACACATAATATTACAAATCCATAATTAAAAAAAAAAATAACATTACAATATACATAAACAAAATTCAATACTCAACATTGAACACACATAAACATTCAACAATACAATCAATATTCAACATTCAACATACATATATACAGAGTAAATCTAGGATGTGACGTGCTCACTAAGAGGGTTTGGTGAGCACAACTCCAAAAATACATCGGATCGGCTTCAAATGACCAATCCAAACCGTTGAAATCCATATACTTCGTGAGTGATGCATGTACATGCAAAATTTTGGAAGTTTTGAAATCATTTGCTACGAGGTCAAGCGGTCAAAGTAATGAATCTTTTAATAAGTTATTCTATTAGTTGTTTTATATATTCATTTTTCATCATTACTTTGACCGCTTGACCTCGTAGCAAATGAATTCGAAACTTCCAAAATTTTGGATGTATATGCATCACTCATGAAGTATATGGATTTCAACAGTTTGGATTCGTCATTTGAAGCTGATTCGATGTATTTTTGGAGTTGTGCTCACCAAACCCTCTTGGTGAGCACGTCACGCTATAGATTTACTCCATATATACATACATATATATACATATATACATATATATTCAACATTCAACATTCAACATTCAACATACATATATACATATATATTCAACATTCAACATTCAACATACATATATACATATATATTCAACATTCAACACTTGACTAGCTCCAAAACATATATATTCAATATTAAACATATATACATATATATTTTCCCCCTAATATATAGTAATTCAACAAATGTTACAACACTTGACTAGCTCCAAAACATTTGACTAGTTCTAAAACATTTGGCATGTTGTAAAAGTTATAAACCTATTTTAAGATTAAGTTTTCGGCAGTGTATGAATAGTCATGTGGCACTGTATATTGGAACATGTAACATGTTCTGACCCATACATGTATTTAAAACTTAACTTTTGAGTTTGATCATACTTTCGTACTGGGCTTACATTGTTTAAACTCTTTCGCAATCCACAACTTATTTCAATGAGAGTTTGCGTAAGAAATTAAACAACAACAGCTGCCTAGTACGGAAGGTTGTTCAAACTCAGTAGTGAGATTTGGAAGACATGTACGAGTCAAAACATGACACATCCCCTTTTATACACTATCACATACCTTTCATTTACTGCCGAAACTTGGCTTTAAAGCATGTTTTATCTGTTCAATATAATTTTGTGATTCATTTCGTTAGAATTTATTCTAGATAAAATATGTTATAAAAATTAAGTAAAAAAAAAAAAAAAGCCAAATCCCAACTTTTTAGTATGTGATTACTGCCCCAAATTTAGTAACCACTAAGCCACTGCACACCAAAAAAAAAAAAAAAAAAAAAAAAAAAAAAAAAAAAAAAAAACTTAAAAAAAACATAACTTGACATTCTAGCTTTGTACATAGTGCCCATGTCAGATTCTGATTTTGGATGGGGTGATCAAGAATTATCACTGGCTCCAATATCATTCCCTAATTTATGCATATAACCATATTTGCATTTAGTTCCCTATTAATTCAAGGTAGTGTGCCAATACTCATTTTCATACTTTTTTTTTTATTATTATTTTCAAGCCTAACTAAGATTTGGGTGATTAGCACATGTCAAACTCAAGAAATGTTTATAGCAATATTTACATTTAGGTCCATGTCAAACTCAAGAAATTTTATGCATGTAACCAATATTTACATTTAGGTCCATGTTAATTCAATGTAGTGTGCCAATACTCATTTTCATTTTTTTTTTTTTGTTTTCAAGCCTAACTCAGATTTAGGTGATTAACACATGTCAAACTCAAGAACTTTACATAACAACTTTCAACAACTTTACATACAGATATACACCATTATGCAAAAAACATAGCTAGCCAACAAAATATTGGACAAGGCCAATTTTAAGCATGTAACTTATATTTGTTTTTAGGTCCCTATCCATTCAAGGTAAGATGTCAATACACATTTTCATACATTTCTTTTATTTTATTTTCAAGCCTAACCCTGATTTGGGTTATTAACACATGTCAAACTCAAGAGAAATCAAATATTAAAAGATTAACACAAAAATTAAAAAAACTACCTAGAGAAATCGTGGATGGAGAGACTTTGAATCCTCCAACTCACAAGAAATACTTTGTTTTGGGTCTTTGTCCACTTCTTCCTAGCCCTTCTACATACCTCGCATCAAGGCCGACCTCTGAATCCTCTGTCTCCACGGGAAAGACTAAGACCTAACATAGAAATACTCAAAA
This sequence comes from Carex arenaria, assembly GCA_964058825.1. Classification (NCBI taxonomy): domain Eukaryota; kingdom Viridiplantae; phylum Streptophyta; class Magnoliopsida; order Poales; family Cyperaceae; genus Carex; species Carex arenaria. The sequence continues at coordinate 379,503 of CAXKVW010000456.1, read as the reverse complement.
TGAAGGAGGAAATCCTTCGGTGTGAATCTTCCACGTTTCGTCTTAGCATCCAACTTCAAATCCTCCCTACTCAAGAAAAATAACAAACTGAATTTAGAAAGAAAAATTGACCCGTGTGGGAAAGAAAGTGGTGTGTGAAATTCTAGATTGGTTCCGACAACAACCCTAAGAGAGAGGAAAAAGGAGAGAAATAAATAAGCGGGAGAGAGATAAGAGAGACAGTTTTAATAAAGACATGGTAGAGATTGAAGAGACGCTGAAAACTGAAAACCCTAAGAACTAATCATACACGGTTACAGAGAAAAAATCGTGTATGATATCAATATACACAAATCAAACATGGTTCCAACAAAAATCAGTGTATAATTTACATGGGTAGTCACAGAGGAGTTTATAGAGTAGTCAACGATGAGCGAAAAAACAAAAAAATTATCAGAATTTATACACTATTCATTTTGAAAAACTGTGTATGATTTGTATATATTTTTTTATAAATTGTTTATAATTTGCTAGCATCTATGTTTTTTAAAGTAACATAAAAGAAGATTTATACATATTTGAAACAATTTATAAATACATATTTGAGGCAAATTAAACAAATTTGTACATAAATACAGATTTATATGTAACATTATTAATCAAACAACATACATACAAAAAAAATAGATTTGTAAATATGCGACATACAGAAGAAACTTTCTAGCTATTGATTATTGGACAAATCAATTCATGATTGATTCCTCTCTACTCCATCTGAGGGTGGTAGGGAGCTTTAGCTCATCATAGGTTGCACTTTAGGGAAAAATGAAGATGAGGGAAATTCCGATCTAGCACCATTAGATGAAAGAAAAGGGAATGAATAGACAAGAGGAGACTGGACTTAAATGAATAGGATGTGAAGAGGAGGTTGAGGGAAGATTCTTCAAGAAACTAATTTTTAATATGACTTTGTTGAGAGGTGCGAATGAATCGTACACGGTTTCTACTACAAAATAGTGTTTGGAAAATGAAAAAAATATACAGTTTTTTTTAGAAAAAAACATATATGAAAGGGTACAATCGTATACAGTTTCTTAATTAATAAGAAATCTTTTAAGAATGTTGGGACCTTTCATGCACGGTTGCATTTTAAATGATCCTGTGTATGATTGAACTCATTTTTATGCGAGTGCCTCCTCATTTTACACACTATTTATTTAGAAATTTCTCGCTCCGTACATGATATATATGACATGAAAAGAATCAAAAGAATCGTTTTTCAAGTATATATTTACTTGTAAGAAATATGAAAAGAACCAAAAGAGTATTTTTTTTTTTTTTCAGAAATTAAACTACGTCCTACGAAAATAGTTATTACTAGATAAATTGGACATAAAATGTGTTTAGCTAAGAATGATAAAACGTTCATGAAATCCTCCCCTTGGTTTTCAAACACAAAATTATTAATTAAGCACATTCAAACCAAAATTATCATGAAATCCCCTTGCTTTTTCAAGTACAATAGATCTTTTAATTATTTTAAAAGATTTAGCATGTAAGTACGGAATATCATCTAATCTTAATTTGTTTTTTAGAATATCGATGCAGTTCAGTTGTTTATATTAAAGAGAAAATCGAGGAAAACAATACACTCCAATTGAACAATTCTTTATTTACCCTGATAACTGCTTAAAATTTATATATATTTTTTTAGGGTTGGATGGTCAATAGCCAGCCAACAAATTTCATTAAGTAAAAAATTATTTACATGGAAGTTGTCTATATGAATTAAGCTACATATATTACAAAACTAAACAAGCACCGCATATCCCACACTAATTCGTAAACCTACTATCTAATTAATGCTACGGGCGGTATAATATTCTCCCAATGCTCTCAGCACACTACCTTCCATTGTCGAATCTCTCCTAATGTATCACGTATTAATAATGCCGCTAATCTTGTCTGATCTGAAAAAATTCTCCGGTTGCGCTCCCTCCACAGGGCCCAGCAACCCGCTGCCCAGACGGTGTCCCAGTGACACCTTGCCGCCGGTTCCCCCAGGGCTCCCCTGCCCTTCCACCATATGTCACAGATTAAATCCGTGGATCTTACAGGTAGTCTGACATTTGTAAATGTGAGAAGGTCCAACCAAAATTGTACAGCATACGGGCATAGCCAGATTATGAGATGCATGGATGTCTCAACCGCATTGTCACCACACATGACCCCCCCTCTTGTGCATTATTTCTTGAGATAAAATTGTGTCCTGTAACAGTATCCACAGAAACAATCTTACCTTGGGTGACAATTTGAGTTTCCATATACTCTTCTGGTATCGGCACCTACGGGTTCTTCTAAAAAAAAAAAAAAAAGTATAGTCTTATAGGCAGAGGATGTGGTAACTGGTAAATAATCCTTGACTAGACCAGAACCACCTTGGGATGCCCCCTTCCTGTATCTCCATTTGCATATTTGGATTACATTAATAAAGATAACCATTTGCTATGTTGACATTGGAATAAGACAGAGACCTTCTCAAGCAAAATGAAACGTACGGTCCAAATTAACTCAAAACAATATTTTATTCGGAATAGCGCAAGGGACAGTGCTATAAATACGTGGCAAGTTAAAAGAACGAACCTGAGCCGTCCAATTTGTCCAATTTGCTTGAGTGAAAGTACCTGGGGTCATCCGAATTCTTCTTTGACTTGTCACTTTTTGTTTAGCAAATAGGGCACTGTTACCACGGTATCGCTTAGCAAAGCCTCTTTGACGGGTCACGATCTTTGAACGTATCTAACCTCATCTTATTTTTAATTTAAATAATAATAACTAGTTTAATGTCGGTCAATTTATACGTGGGAAGAGCCGGCTCAGTCTACAGCACGTGTGATTGTTCTTAGCCGTGACTCGCGTGTCTCGTGCCGTGACTATTTACATGCCGTTGTCATCTTTTGAAAATTTTGGCACGGCACAGTACATTACGCGAAAGGTCTGATCACAATACGGCACATGATCACGAGAGTCACTTGTAATTAGTACCGTTAGATCTTAATCAAATGAAGAATTTTGAATAAACTAATCTAAAATTACGAAAAAAAAATAGTTAAACTTGATCAAATGATGTAATTAGTACAGTTTGGCATGGCGTGACTCACATATTGTGACCACCTTTGATATTTTAGTCATGACACTGCATAACATGTGTGACTATTTATTTGATCACAACACAAGATCAAAGTCACGGCACAGTATTTTTTTTTTCAATCTATGCTCCCAATTTGAATTGTGCAATTTAGTATTTTTGTCTATGGTCGACCTATTTAACGCTATGACTAGTAGCGGCCGGGTAATTTAGCGCTACTTTAGATTTTCGGTGCTAATATAGCGAAAAATTTCAGAATCTCTCGTCCAGTTTTAAATTTTGTTGTTGAGCTTCTGTTTTTTTTTCTTTTTTTTTGAGTTAGTGGCTTTATTGTAATCATGCATGACTATTTTTTAGAAGGATGGAAACCTGTCCGAACAGACAAAATAAAGTAATATAATTTCATCAAAAGGGGGGAATGGGAACATCTCCAAAGCAATATTTTTTTACCGTTTGAAATAATTTCATCAAAAAATCTTAATAAGATTTGTTATTTAATGCTGATAGAACTAAAAAATGTTTTCATTAATTAGACAAATAATTAAGAAAACTGCTTTTTTTTTTTTCTTTTAGACAAAGCAATGAAATAATTTCCCTATTCTTCGCTCCAATATTCTTAATTTGTCTCTTCAAAGTTTATATACCTTTGTTTTCTCTTAATAAACAGTTTTCTTCATTATTGTCTAAACAAAAACCAAAATATAATTATGTTTGGCTCTGAATCTATTTTTCTTCATCCAACCGTACAAAATTTTTCAACAGTTCAAATTTCTTATTTATTTTCTCTTTCTATTCAGATTGTAATATTAAAACAAATATAGACAATTGAAAGCATTTCAATAGTAAAGGTAAATTAAACAAATTCTTTACTCCAATTGAACAATTATTTACTCCAATTGAACAATTCTTTATTTACCCTGATAATTAACTGCTTAAAATTTATATATATATATATATAGAGGTTGGCTAATATACAATCGATAGTTCCTGAGTTCCCGTGCAACCAATTCGTTTTCCAATTTTCATAGTCCAAATGGTCGATCTAAACCGTTAGATGTGATATCTATATTAAAATATACTTGGAGACCAAATTTTATATTTTTTGGAATTTTTTTGCTATTTATTAAGCCACTTTGAAAATCGCTGATCCAACGGTGGCTTAACCAAACAGTAAAAACAGAAGCCACCGTTGGATCAGCGATTTTCAAAGTGGCTTAATAAATAGAAAAAAAAATTCAAAAAAATGTGAAATTTGGTCTCCAAGTACATTTTAATATGGAGATCACATCTAACGGTTTAGATCGATCGTTTGGACTTTGAAAATAAAAAAAACGAGTTAGTTGCACGGGAGCTCAGGAACAATCGATTGTATATTAGCCAACCTCTATATATATATATATATATATATATATATATATATATATATATATATATATATATATATGAGGAGGGATCAAGTTACACCTTTTTTTTTGACACATTTTGACACCTATCATTTTCAAAGTCCAAATAGTCGATCCAAACCGTTCAACATGATTGATATACTAAAATATGCTTGGAGATCAAATTTTACATTTTTTTGAATTTTTTTACTATTTATTAAGTTAGTTACAAAATCGTTATTTTCAGACCATTGAAAAACAGCGATTTTGTAACCATCTTAATAAATAGTAAAAAAATTCAAAAAAATGTAAAATTTGATCTCCAATCACATTTTAGTATATCAATCATGTTGAACGGTTTGGATTGACTATTTGGATTTTGAAATTACAAAATTAACCTATAAAAAAAACGGTGTCATGATGTGTCAAAAAAAAGGGTGTAATTGGATCCCTCCTCTATATATATATATATATATATATATATATATATATATATATATATATATATATATATATATATATATATATATATATATATCTTTTAGGGTTGGATGGCCAATAGCCAGCCAACAAATTTCATTAAGTAAAAAATTATTTACATGGAAGTTGTCTATATGAATTAAGCTACATATATATATTACAAGACTAAACAAGCACCGCATATCCCAGACATTAATTCGTAAGCCTACTATCTAATTAATCCGACGGGCGGTATAATATTCTCCCAATGCTCTCAGCACACTACCTTCCATTGTCGAATCTCTCCTAATGTATCACATATTAATAATGCCGCTAATCTTGTATGGTCTGAAAAAAATTCTCCGGTTGCGCTCCCTCCACAGGGCCCAGCAACCCGCTGCCCAGACGGTGTCCCAGTGACACCTTGCCGCCGGTTCCCCCAGGGCTCCCCTGCCCTTCCACCACATGTCACAGATTGAATCCGTGGATCTTACAGGTAGTCTGACATTTGTAAATGTGAGAAGGTCCAACCAAAATTGTACAGCATACGGGCACAGCCAGATTATGAGATGCATGGATGTCTCAACCGCATTGTCGCCACACATGACACCCCCTCTTGTGCATTATTTCTTGAGATAAAATTGTGTCCTGTAACAGTATCCACAGAAACACTCTTACCTAGCTTGGGAGAGGCACTTTGAGTTTCCATAAACTCTTCTGGTATTGGCACCTACGGGTTCTTCTCAAAAAAAAAAAAAATTATAGTCTTATAGGCAGAGGATGTGGTAATTGGTAAATAATCCTTGACTAGACCAGAGCCACCTTGGGATGTCCCCCTTCCTGTATCTCCATTGCATATTTGGATTAGATTAATAAAGATAACCATTTGCTATCTTGACATTGGAATAAGACAAAGACCTTCTCAAGCAAAATGAAACGTACGGTCCAAATTAACTCAAAACAATAGTTTATTCGGAATAGCGCAAGGGACAGTTCTATAAATACGTGGCAAGTTAAAAGAACGAACCTGAGCCGTCCAATTTGTCCAATTTGCTTGAGTGAAAGTACCTGGTGTCATCCGAATTCTTCTTTGACTTATCACTTTTTGTTTAGCAAATAGGGCACTGTTACCACGGTATCGCTTAGCAAAGCCTCTTTGACGGGTCACGATCTTTGAACGTATCTAACCTCGTCTTATTTTTAATTTAAATAATAATAACTAGTTAATTAATGTCGGTCAATTTATACTAGAGCGAGAAAAATGGTACGGCGGAGCCGGCTCAGTCACTCAACAACACAGCACGTGTGACTGTTATTTGCTGTGACTCGCGTGTCTCGTGCCGTGACCATTTACGTGCAGTTATCATCTTTTGAAAATTTGGCACGGCACGGTACATCACGCGAAAAGTCTGATCATGACACGTGGTCACACGAGCGAGTCACGTGTAATTAGAACTGTTAAATCTTAATCAAATGGTGAATCTTGAATAAACTAATCTAAAATTACAAAAAATAGTTAAACTTGATCAAATGATATAATTAGTACATTTTGGCATGGCATAACTCACATACCGTGAGCACCTTCGATATTTTAGTCATGACACAACACAACATGTGTACTTATTCACTTTATCACGGCACGAGATCAAAGCCATGACAGGATATTTTTTTCACCAATTTCTATAGCGAAAAATTTTAGAATCTCTCGTCCAGTTTTAATTTTGGTTGTTGAGCTTGTGTTTTTTTTTAGTTAGTGGCTTTATTGTAATCATGCATGACTATTTTTTAGAAGGATGGAAACTTGTCCGAACAGACAAAATAAAGTAATATAATTTCATCAAAAGGGGGGAATGCATGGGAACATCTCCAAAGCAATATATTTTTACCGTTTGAAATAATTTCATCAAAAAATCTTAATAAGATTTGTTATTTAATGCTGATAGGACTAAAAAAATGTCTTCATTAATTAGACAAATAAGAAAACTGCTCCTTTTTTTTCTTCTTTTAGACAAAGTAATGAAATAATTTCCCTCTTCTTCGCTCCAATATTCTTAATTTGTCTCTTCAAAGTTTCTATACCTTTGTTTTCTCTTAATAAACAGTTTTCTTCGTTATTGTCTAAACAAAAACCAAAATATAATTATGCTTGGCTCTGAATCTGTTTTTCTTCTTCCAACCGTAGAAAATTTTGAACTGTTCAAATTTTATTTATTTCTCTTTCTATTCAGATTGTAATATTACAAACAAATATAGACAATTGAAAATTTTGAATAGTAAAGGTAAAGAAACCTTAACTTTTTGGGACAAGAGCAGCAGATTTGATTCAAAATACATAGCAAAAAAAAAATGTAATGATACATTCACCTCTAAGGTTATCATGATTTCTATACTCAAGTTTAGAGTTTATTTTTAGATCGAATTAATACAAAAAATTAATTGGCCCAATTAATGTTAGAGAAGAAGTATCAGTAATGCTAAGCAAAACTAAATTGGGTATTATTACAATCAACTTAACTACATGATGAGTTTCTTTTTCATAATTACTAAAAATTGAAAAATTCATCTCGTGGATGAAGAATGGTAACTTCAATTTCAATCTTAAAGTTAGAGGAAAGAGTCAATTAATGGCAGTTCCTGACTGATTAGGATAAGTGCCAAATGTGATTGCTGGTGGGTCCGAGCGTGAATTATTCGAAGCCGACTCTTCTCAATTACATGAGAAGAAATAAGTGTGGTGGGGACTAGGCCTGCAAAAAAAATTCGTACGTAGTTCGTGATTCGATTTGAGTTTGATTTAAAAAAATTCGTAAAGAATTCAATTTGAAATAGTTTGAAATTAATTCAACCAAACTCGAAAACTAGCCTTTGGTCTAGTGGCTAAGGCACATGGTATATATATCTATGTGAAAGGTCATGAGCTCGAAACTCAGATAGGGTAAATCATTTAATTTGTTGTAATAACATGGGTATTGAATAGTTGGGTGGCTTGACCTCCAACCTTTATTAAAAAAAAATTCAACTAAACTCAAACTGGACCTTATTCGTTCGAAATAGGTTCACAAACTATTCTAGTTTGAATCCTAAAGTAACGTGAACCGTTAATTTCTGCTGATGACTTATGTTAGCTGATGATTTAAAAGTTAAAACATAAGGCTGCCCAGTCATAAGTTATAACTTGTAAGTCATAACTCTTGCTCTCGGCGACTACAATATATCACTCTTCCTTGCACTAGTTGAGAAATAACAATCTGTATCGGTTGTTTATGCCTATCTGTATCGGACATTGGGGCGACATAGATTTTTGTGTCGGTTAAACAACCGATACAGAAAAATATTTTTTGTGTCGGTTAATTAAATAACGATACATTTTTCTAATTTTCATTTTATTTAATTTTTTTTCTTCGGCATTTTGTGTCGGTTGTTTATAAATAACCGACACAAATACTCAATTTGTGTCGGTTGTTTATAAATAACAGATACAAATTGGTATTTGTGTCGGTTTTTTATGAATAACCGACACAGATTGAGTATTTGTGTCGGTTATTTATAAACAACCGACACAGATATTCAATTTGTATCTGTTATTTATAAACAACCGACACAGATTTTATATTTTATTTTGAAATAATTTTTTTCATTTTTGGCCAGCTACCATATATATTGCTGGCCTATATAGAAGCATGCATTCACAGATCCTAAATTGGATTATGCACCCAAATTGAATTAGAACCCGAAATTGTTCTTACACTTCCTAAATTAAATTAAAACCCTAAAAATTGTTACACATCCTAAATTGAATTAAATTATTTTTACAATTATTGCATTCTAATTAAATTGTTCTGCTTGGATGGGCTATTTCTTTAATGAAAAAATTAACCCATATGTTTCGAATGCTATTGATCTCTGCATTAGTGTATGCCGTCGCCACTTCAAATTCCTGCATTTTTTAAATGCTTGAAAAATACAATTAATTATTTATTTAATTAAATTTGGAGCAACTAAGGTTACGTTTGGAAGATATAAATGCATATGTACCTTCATGTTCGGAAAAGTATTGAGGAAGCAATTTATTATGTCATTCACATACAACATGACATAATAGGCGCATTTCCAACCGTCCTTTTGTTGCCGGCACTATATCACACATGAAAATATTAAAGAGTTAGCAATTTTCAGAAGATGGACTTTAGCAATTCATAATAAACCAAAATAATGTGTAACATCCAAATAATTTGTCATGTCATGTAATACAACCAATTCACATATCAATAAAATGCACAAAGGTTACATATCTCCATTGATATATATACATTCACAATAATTCACATAAACTAAACCTCCAACAAGCAAGCAAATTAAAAAATTTAAAAATTATGTAGTATCTCACATATACTAACAATAACCTTCTTACCATACATCTCACATAAACTAATTCACATATATATATTTCACATAAACTAATTTCCACATATACTAACAATAACCCTTTTTACCATATATCTCACATATCCCAACAAGCACACAATTTATAACACCAATGTTAAAAAAAATTCAGCAACCACTACCCTAATTAATTTATTACATCCAAATTAGATTTGAACTAAAGTTTCTAATATATAACTAAATTTTCTTCATCACTTCATCTACTATATTGCATAAGGTTCTAAAAATTCATACAATTCACATCTCAATGACATTAATTCTCCATATTGCATAAGGATCTAAAAAATCACACAACCATCCTCAAATTAATTTAATTCACACTTTGGTCTCTGTCAAGTTAAGGATTCGGCCTATTGCACAAGCAAAATTATACAAAATGGTGAGGCCTATTGCAAACTCATGCAAAATCATACAAAATCACACAAGCACACAAAATCATACAAATTTTTGCAAAATCACACAAACTTTTGCATATGGGTTCGGCCTATTGCAAACTACAAAATAACACAAAAATTTTCAAAGAGGATTACCGAAAGAGAGTGCTGCTTCTGCCGCGAGAAGGAGGTGGTGAGGCCGCGTAATGAACCCTAGGCGGACGAGGAGGTGAGGCCGAGTGAGAGGGAGGTAGCGAAAATGAGAGGCCGAGATCGGAGGAAGTGTTGATGCCGAGTGAGAGAGAGGCCGCAGAAATGACAGGCGAGGAAGAGGCGGAAATGAGAGACTTTGTGAGGGTTTCGCGCGAGGAGGGTTTTGAAATTTTCTAAGTAAAATGACGGAGGCCGGGTTTTGAAATATGAAAACTTTGTTTCGCGTGAGGAGGGTTTTGAAATTTTCACTGACATTCTGTGTCGGTTCTTTACTAAGAACCGACACAGATTGTTTTGTGTCGGCCAATACTAAAGAACCGACACAGATTCTTCACAATCTGTGTCGGTTATTAGTAAAGAACCGACACAGAACAATCTGTGTCGGCTGTTTGCTAATAATCGACACAGATTGTGAAGAATCTGTGTCGGATTTTTTGTAAGCCGATACAAATTAATTTTTTGTATTGCATTTTTTTAATAAACCGATACAAAAATATTTCTGTATCGTTTGACTCAATTGAACGACACAATTAAGGCGACACAGATTGTGCATTTTCCACTAGTGTTGTCGTAAAAAAGTTCGTAAAAGATTCAAAATTGAGTTCGTACAAAATTCGATTCGAAATTAATTCAAACCAAACTCAAACTAGTGTAATTTCGATTTGGTTCGATTCATTTGTAGCCCTAGTGGCGACTGGAGATAGTATGTCAAATAGTGTTTCAAAATTTTGAGAACATCAGATTGATAGCACGATAAGCTCTATAAAGTATGAGAGCTTATTTTTTTTCTCTGTGACAATAATTGAACAAAAAAAAGGAAAATTATGGGAAAATATCTAATTTAAGAAGTTATGATGTGCATATTAATTTCTAGTTTTCTGATCTTCATTTAATCTCCAATTCAATTAATTTTGATGAATTGTTAGATATTGCGGGTTATAAGAAAAACAATATTTCGTACACGATCCGAATTATATTATTTCAACTTTATTTATTTTTTATATTAATTTATTTAACTATATGAATTTTCTGAATTTTTACCCGAACAGTTAAATCAAAAGGTAAAGAAAATTAAGCTTCGGAAAGGAATTATGTCCAATGTCATTCGGACAGGTTCCCATCTCTTTTTAAATATGTATGGTTAAAATACTTATATTTTTTATTTAATTAACAATCAGTAATTTGTCGTAATAATTATTAGACACTATTAATTAAAAAATATATTTTATAATTTAAAAAATATTACACTTGATGTTGGAAAATATGACATTGTACTTCAATTATTTTTATTGGGGTTTTATGGCCTATAAAATAAAATAAAAAATAAAATGTTGAAAATGATAGCAGTGGAACAATAGCAGCCGCTAAATATTTATTACGAGAATAGAGACACTATCCGCGATCGATTCTGTCAGTATACTTTCACAGATACTCACTATTTTTTCTCAGAGTACTCTCTCATTCTTACATGATTGATTTCTATCAAACACCAATCATTAATTAATTATGTAAACGTAATTCACTTTAAACCATGGGTGCACCAAAATAATTACATGTTATGCTAGCTAGATTGATCGAGATCACCTTGTATACATTTTTGGTTTCCTTTTTGTGAATATAAATCTGTAGACTGTAGGCTAGGGGTGTTCAACCGGTCGGTTCGGTCCAAACCAAACTAAAATAATCAAACCAAACTTTTTTTTTGTTTTTGAAAATCAAACCGAACTGACCGAACTAAAATAGCAAACCGAATTAAAACTGAACCGATTAAACCGATTTAAACTTCGGTTTGTTCGGTTGAACCGAATAGAGGAATAAATAAATGGTTTGGTTGAACCGAAAATAAATGGTCTCAAACTACTAATAAATTGTTTGTTCGGTTGAACCGAATAGATGAATTCAATCTCAAAAAATCAAAACACGTAGATTCAAAATCGAAAATGAACCAAAATAATACACGAAGTCTCAAACTATTAATAAAATTGGTCGGTTCTGTTTATTCAGTTTTGAAAATTCAAAACCGAACCGAACCATTTAACCGAAATATTTTATAAAATCAACCGAACCGAACCATTTAAACCGAAATTTTCCGGTTCGATTTAAAACCAAATAAACCGAATCATTTGAACACTCCTATATGTAAGCATGCATTTTCTCTGTGTTCACGCAAACTTATAGTGCATATGTTTTCTTCACTACGCCTGAGTGTACTGGAGACGTCTGCACCAACCTTTTTCAACCTCGATCATCGGGTATATGTGTCTATGTGATGCGGTTTTCCTTTTAACTTTATAAGTAATGAATCCTATTTTTCTTTAAAAAAAATTGTGATAAGCAAAGTAAAAAGATAGAGTATGTGATGCGGTTATTAATGCACTTATCTCCACTCTTATATTTAACATGTAGATGTTCTGATTTACCAACAACACTTCGATTAAAAAATAAAATTTTAGATCAAATATTAGTACTCCAATTAAATAATTTGTCTTACTTAGATTCAATGTATCTTTTTTTTTTTTTTAATGTTTTTCTACGTGTAGAAATCTAAATTTAGTTGCACACGTACTTGCCATACGTATTGTGCACACAATCTGGTTAGAATTAAAATTAAATAGACTTAAAATAGCAGTGCTACAATGAGAAAGTTATTGATAATTTGATATCTTACTCTCTCTCTTTTTTCTTTCAATTTTTCCTTTTATTTTCTTATCTATCCTTCAATACATATAATCTCAGGAATAAGGAATATTTCCTATATGCCATGAAACTGAGAATAAGTACTCATTCTTTTGATTTGCTACTTGCATGCTCAAATAGAGAATTCTAGCAAGAGAATTCTAGCAAGACAATTTCATTACATTAATGTTATATTTAAGTTGTCTGATTTTTTAAGAAATGACACAATTTAAATTAAGAGCCACAATTTTTATATGACGTTGAAGTATTGTGAATTAAATTATTTGCGGTCTTAACAATCTTCAATTTTCTAAATTTCCTGCTTTTAAGTTGTACCAGAGTTTACAAACACTTTTAACTCTTTCACAAATATATTTTACTCATGCACCCCTGCATGCATTCTTTTGCTGAGCAACATCGATCCTTTAGCATCATAAGATAAATTTTAGGGCAATTAGAAAGTAATGTAGCTTGATGATTCAAGTTTTCAGTCAATACAATAACTTCATATCCAATTTTGATGATCTAATTTGCTGGTCTCTCTAATTTCACCATCGGTGTTGAATGAATAAAATAAAATAACTATTTGTTCCTATTCATCTTCGAATTTAGTATATGTTATTCAGGCATGTTGTACATAATCCTGAAAAAAAAATGTGTATGAACTGACATGCGCATAAAGTTGTTGAATTCAGCAGTCATTTTTTGTTATTGTTTCTTTTACTTCTATTTATTATTGCTTGTTTGTTCAATCTTATAATTAATATGTCGCTGTTGCAACGCACATACACAATACTAGTTATATAATATACAAATAGCACGATATATATCCTGTGTTTTTTTAATAAAATTTTATATTTATTTTATTCAAATACTGAAATGTAAATATTTTCTTATATTAATTATAATATAAAAATTAAATTATTTCAAATTAATATTTCAAGATTTTAATTTGTTGGGTTGGTTGAACTTTTTTTTATTCATTAAAAGCCCTTAGGCATGGGTTTGCTGAATGACTGGAGAAGAAAAAAAAAACCTAAACTCTCCCCTCAAAAAAAGAAAAGAAAAAAAAGAAAACGCCTAAACTCTGCAGATTTCAGTACGAATTCTTGTTTTTTTTTTTAAGAAATCAGTACGAATTCTATCCCACCACGTCTCTTACCTCGGTACTCTCATACCACAATACACCAAAAGGCACCTATTTTACCCCTACCTGTGAGTAACAATAGCAAAAGATTGACCAACTTGAGTAAAACAGTCTGTCCAGTTTAAAGTTAAAGTAAGGAAAGAGAAACTATATTTGGTCCGTACTTATGCCACTTTCCCATCTGGGCAATGGTTTCTTTTTAGCCTTTCTATGTACTAATTTCATTTTAACTAAACAAAAATGCACTATTTTTGTTTTCAACTTAACCGGTTAAATTTATTGCAACATTATATGTGGGTCTTGTTAAATCATTTTTTAAATGAAGTTTACTAATTAAGGCATTGGGTGGTTTATTCAACATAATAATACTATTTAGCGTGAGACAATAATGTATTTAACATGATGTATTGGTATATTTATCTTGGTGAGTACAAGTATTAATCCCTATGAAACGAACTATATTTCCGTAATTACATAATGACTAAAATTGCGTCCCCGCATAAATTAACACGTTTTTGTTGTATTATCCCCCTACTATGGGAGACCACTCATTGGGGCCCAAAATTTCTTGGCCAACCTCGAAAGGAAAATATTTATCTTTACACATTCCATTATTTATCACTAAGGATAAATACTCCAGTTGAAGTATCAATGCAGTATTTATTCATTAGACATAACAGTATTTATCACTAATCTATATAGTATTAATTCTAAAATACTGAAGTATTTATCTATAAACAATTAAGTATTTATTTTAGACATAATAAGAATCTATCTTCAAAATTGAAATATTTATTCTTGGACAATTTAAGTATTTATCTTTAAAATCGCATTGGATGGTCTCAGCCTTGAAAAAGGAAATCAAGAGTAAAAAAAAAGAAATTTGAATTTTGAAAGGAAAGAGCAATGTGTTTTTATCACAGAGACCAAATTAATTAAATGAAAGTTAATTAAGGTAGTTAATGAAAGATAATCTCTTTAACAAATGACGTGGGGAAGATGGGGGATGGTGCGGGGGTGGTACTGCGGGGTCTAGTATAATTATTCTTTTATTTAGTGAAAAGTCAAGTGACTCAAAAATAATAAAAATGTATGAATTAAAATAAACTATAAATGTTTTATTTTTTTACCGCTTGACTTTGTATTTAATAACTTTAAAATTTTATAAATTTGATATAAAAATGATTAACCAATGAAATAGATTATTTAAAAAAAAAATTGGTCGTTTGAAACTAGTCCAATAAATTTAGCAATCTAAGTACTCATTAATTAACGGTCTTTATAAGTTTTAAGTATATACTGACATCACATATTTTTTTTGCATAACCAACTATTTATTGTGACACGATATATATTATTAATTACCCTGAGATTTTAAAGTGGTATAAAACATTGTCAGAGATTATAATTAAAGAACCATTTTAGAGATAGTGATCCATGGTTTCCTTTTTGGGTTACTTAGCTTTGATAATCTGTGTCATGTTTTTGACATTAAATTAGAAGATGCGTGTCACCTGCTTTCCTCCAATAAAGGAATAATATTATTCGGTCAAGATCATAGGAGTTCTGTTAAGATCGAGGTGAGTGATTAATTAATTTAAACCATGTGACCTGCATCTATTAATAATTCTAAATCATAAATGAGCAGCTCATATTGTCAGATATTATCCGATTTTACCAGATATAATAATTAATGGACGGCTATCAAAATATTAAAATAATTTATATGTAATGAGTTAACTGATGTTTTCATTTATAATAATGAATATTAATATAATAACAAATTTGGTTTTCATATATATGAAAGGGGAAAGATTAAAGGACCTAAAACACATTTAATTAATTCCAATTAAAAATTAAGCGCATGACCCTATCCCAACACCGCGACATACTAACAAGAAAGGAACCAAATATTTATTTGCATTTTC
The DNA here is from genome assembly GCA_964058825.1 of Carex arenaria. NCBI lineage: Eukaryota > Viridiplantae > Streptophyta > Magnoliopsida > Poales > Cyperaceae > Carex > Carex arenaria. The sequence continues at coordinate 363,754 of CAXKVW010000456.1, read as the reverse complement.
ATTTTTTGGAAATGAGAAGTTTCCAAAGAGCACCAAATTAATTCTTGGCGAATTTTCTAAGAAGTTTCTTGACGAAAGCAAACTCCCAGAGGATCTTTTAAAAGGCTTGTTTTTATTTTTAATTTTCAGCCAAAATTTAGTCATGAGAATGTTTTTTTTTTTTTTTAATTCTGACATATTGCTGAGAATAGTAGATACGATACCCATCAGATCTACTTTGGTTCGATGGACTCAATCATCGTCTGATTTACATTAAGATACATGCATTTTTCTTTAAAATTTGTGTATCTCTGCTTCATTTTTCGTTTACACACATCTTAATGCGGATCGGACAGTAATTAAGCTCATTAGATCCGAAAGTAGGTCCGAATGGATTGCAAAGGAATAGGAAAGAAAAATTGAACTAATAGTTCGTTGTGTATTTGACGAATGGATGATTAAGTTCTTGGTAAAAATGGAGAAGAGGAAATGTCAAATTAATAAATGCAAATATGAATAATTCCAAGCTGTCTGCTTGCTCCGTACACGTAACCTCTCATAATTAATTTTGGAATCTGCATCGAATATGAATAATTCCAAGCTGTCTGATTAATTAATTTCTCCAATTTACTGAAACTTGAGAAATCCTTGGATGCATATTAACTCGACAATTAATAATATATATGCTATCTCAAATCAGGTAAAATAATTTTTTAGAATAGAAAAAAATATTTTTATAGATAGACATATTGTTCGCCTTATTATAGTTTTAACTTTTAAGCAAAATGAAAATGATACGACATACAGGTGTTTGAGGCTTAATTTCAAAATTTATTGGTGAATCGGTTTCAAATGACGAATCTAAATCAATGAATCTGATCTATTGATGAGTGATTTGTTTATATGCTAATTTTTTTAATATTTGAATATTTATTTAGTGTAAATTAAAAAATAGTGAAAATAAATGTATTTAAAAAACCATAATTGTTTGTTAATTAGGTTTTTTTTAAAAACTAGTTTTTGGTGTCGTAACAAAGGGCCAAAAATTTTATTCATACCATTTAAAAAATAAATCAAAACACCACTAAAATTGGGGGATTGGAAAAATACTAGGACCTCCAATTCAATATGTGGCCCCATTCATGGAGGGGAGCATATTGAATTGGAGACCCCCTAAAAACCTAAATATTAGTAATTATAGTGCATTTCTAGGTTTTTTTTTGGGGGGGGGGGGGGGGTGGTCACAAATTCTGAGTGGTGCTGCAAATTAAATTACAGTGCATTTCTGGGTTTTTGGGGGTCGCCAATTCAATCTGTGGCCTCCCAAGAATGGTGCTGCAAATTAAATTGGAGGCCCTGGTATTTTTTTTATTTCTCCATAATTTGTGTTTTTTTTATACAGTGGTATGAATAAAAAAATTGGGACAAAGGGCAACCCTCTCTCTGTGGGAGATCATGCATCCGTAATCTGAGTGGTAATTATGTAGGAACATTAAAAATGGAAGTTTAAAGTCTAGATCTCCAATTTTTTTATCTCAAAAAATGAATCTTTAATTTTTTTTTACTGCTAGACTTTATTATTAATTTTTTTTATATAAATTTGAAAAATGAATGTATAATAAGACTCATGATGTAGATCGGCATTAACGGTTCTTATTTATTGTTTGAAGCCGATTTGATAAATTTTGAAGATATTTTTATAACTATGTTGATAATTTCATCAATCTAGGATTAATTTCATTGTATTCATAAAAAATAATATCCACACAAATTCTCTTTTTTCTTAAATCCTACAATAGTATCGTTAATTTGTAGGTTCTGAAATCCGGATAAGAATACCTTATTATGAGTATTAAAATAGTTTAGTGGCTCAACCCCCTACCTTTACCCAAAATATAGATTTTTTTTATATATAGAATCATATTTAAATATTTTAACCAAACAGGTACACTAGATTGGATTTTTATGAAAACCAGCTTCACCGATTCTATTATATGCAAGTTGGAGCAAAAATATTTCTGCCTCCACCGATCCACAGTTGTTTTTAATAAAAATCCAATCCAGTGTACCTGTTTGGTTAAAATATTTAAATATGATTCTATTTTTTTTTTTTAAATCCAAAATATAGGTGTAGGTACTATATACGAGCATTTTTTTATACATAACCAAATGTTTATTGGGATAAAATATATATTTTTTATAAATTATACTTAGGTTTTATAGTTATATATAGTAAGAATGTTAGAGAGAGTTTCTTAATATACAAAAATAAATTTTAAATTACGATTCATTTTATTTTTGCCGTTGTACGATTTAAGAGGGAGCTAGACAAGTGCTTTGCAAGGGCCTGTCTCTTCAAAAGAGGCCAGTGCAGTTGTGGAGCCCTCTAACCCAGCGATTGCCCTATTGCTTGATGAAATGCCTTCCAAATCATTAATTTCTGACTTGTTTGGTTTAATTTGTTAGATCCTTGAAGAAGGATCGATCAATTTCTGTATTGAAAAGAATAATTATTCATATCCCTAGCTTCTTCTTGTTTGAAAAAGGAGCTGTATTATAATTATAGTTTTTTGCACACAAATTAAACTAGCTTGCATTAATTTAATTTCTTTTTGATGGGATAAGTCCATGATCATCGGTCCGTTGTTTGTTTTAGGGGAAGACTTCTCTAGGTTTAGGGATACACAGTTTACTTTTTCTTGAATTTGGAAAGAAAAACCAAAAAAAGCTCATGTTTTTCTGATATATTGTCTATCTCTGATGAACACGTTTACTTAATTCTGCTTGTGCTCCATATGTATTTATTCTTAGCTCAAATCATTTTCTTTCTCGCTGTTGATCTGTTTGTTATTTTTTTGTCTATCCCTGATCAAATTTCTTGCCCAGCTGTCCTAGTAATATGTGCCGCCATTAATTAATTTCTTAAAACAAAGAACTTGAAATTAACGAAGACCACTCAAGGGTTGTTATTTGTTGATCGAGTGTCCGTTCACCTCGATCGATCCTCAATGTTCAGGGTTCATAAGTATACAAATTAAGTAGTCGATATTTTTTATTTTTATTAATATATCATGAGCAAATAGGTATAATATATGAGAAAAGCTAATATTCTTCAAGTCTAACCTCCGGAAAATTTCTGGACGGATTCCCACACGCTTTCAACTGTCATTAACAGCAGCGGTTCCCTCATGCGCCCCTAACATCAATCAAGCGACTATAAACTTCTTCTATTAATTTTGTAAATTTCAATACTCAATCATGTAAACTAATATAATAAAGTCCTAGCGATTTTCATTATAGTGTGATCCCCAATAAAATCCTAGTCTAACTAACTGCTTTGACTAAGACTACTTGGACCGCTTGTAGTGGTTTTCTAATGACTTTTCGAAACTAAAAATTATATCGGAACCACTTTAAACCTCGCAAGTTGTTTAATTGAGTCATTTAAACATAATATACATTAAGTTTACAAAGTTATTTGATAAGATTTATAGAATTTAAAGCATTTAAAGAAGCAACTAGATACAAAATTAAATAAAAAAATTGGAAACTAAAATAAAATTTTGAAAAAAATAAAATTTGAATTTTTTTTACCGATTTACAGTATACAGAGTTATGAGAAAAGATTTATAGAAATCAAAATAATTGTATATGGCATCTAGATGCAGATTTGAAAAAAAATTGGAAAAAAAATTAAATGTATCTGTTTATATAATTTTAAAGTGGCCCCGGTTAGTTACTAGTTTTGAAAAGTTGTTATTTCTTCAATCTAGATGTGGTCCCAGTTGTCTTGGTCAAAAGTCTACAAGTGGTCACGGTCAAAGCGTTTAAAGCTGTCAAATTTTAGGTTAAAGTGGAGATTTATTGGGGGACCACACGGTAATGAAAAGTTATTATGTTTGCAAAATTCTTTGAATCAGTTTACAGGTTTTAATATTAAAAATCTCGTGAAAAAGTTTACACACGTTTCAGTTAAATCTGAGAATTGGTATCCGGAGGTTGTTAACATCTTCCATAATATATATCTTATTAATTCCTTTCAAGTTGATTATTGGAGAATTGTAATATGTAGCTTTAATTTATTCTCTTGTATGATTCTTTTAGGACTTTTTATTTGAGAGAGAATTAAATATTCCTTTATAGGACTTGTCTTAATTACTTTTGATTTCTTTTAAAATCTTGTTATGTTTTTGGTGATAGTTTTTTTTTTGATTATATATATACTGTTGGCTGGTTATAATCACAGGGATCTTGAGAAGAAAAAAATAATAATATGGCCAAGTGTGCCAATTAATTTATATGGAAATACGTGATATATTCTTGTACAACTTTTGTTTAAAAAAAAAAGCAAAGAAATTATGTCCACGTGACCACGTCAATGTTATTAAAGTTCCCCAATTTTTTTTATTAATGTAGTTACACGTATTTAAGTTACTAATAGTTATGTTTTCATGTGAACCTCTTGAATATTAGTTAAATTTGTTTTTCCAGTGTCAGTTATTGCTGTAAATGAATTGAACCAAATCGAATTTACTCCAGTTTGAGTTTGAGTTTGAATATGGTTTGAACCAAACTGATTTGATTTGTTTCAGAACAAAACAATTTCGAATCAAATTGAAGTCAATCGAGTCACGAACTACGAAATTTTTGACAGCCACCGGTAGTTTATGCATTAGTTTTCTTAACGCGGAACAAAATTCACGCGTTTACCTTCCATGAATTCACACTGATGGATTATGGACCAGTCTAAAATTTTCTCACCTTTTACGTTGCTGGATTGATTAAAGTCACAGCATGAACATAGTCAAATGAAATTTATTCCATTGTTAATTTGTTACACTGCTGAAGTATTTTTCTATTATAAGTTACCATTATATTAACAATTTTGAGCTCTGATATAAGTTTGATTCATGTATTATTAGATTGATGGTTGAAGACGTTAGTTGTATTATTTGAGATTTAAATATAAATAGTTCGCGAACTAATTTTAAATGAACTATACCCAGTTTCAGTTTGAGTTTGAATAAGATTCGAACCAAACTAATTTGATTTGTTTTAGAACAAACTAATTTCGAATCGAATTAATAACAAACTTTTTCCGAATAGAACTCAAATCGAATCACCTACTATGAACATTTTGTGCAGCTCTAGTGTCAGTTAATGGCTTAATGCCATCAGCTTTTAGTGAATATAAAAAAGTGCAGTTCTCTTCTCGAATAGGTGATTCAAAAGGCAACAACGAAATTCTAGAACTGCTGCCCTTCTCATCCCCCCTCTTGATCTCAACTCCTCCTTGACACAACAATTTTCTCTCTCTTTTGTCTCTACCTTTTCAAGCAGAGAGGAGAGTGAAGGGAAAGGAGAGGGAGTGGAACCAATGTGAGCACAGTCTCTACCCCATCTTATTCTGGTCTTGAAGAGAGATGGGAAATAAAAAAATAAGATGATTAGAAAAACATCGAGAACAATGAGAATAAGAGTATAGGTAAGTGGGAATAAAAGAATATTATGGTTTAGAGGAATTGAGACTAAGAATATAGATAAGTTGGGCAATATGAAAATTTTGTGGGTATGAGAATTTTTAATATGGGAATGGAGATTTCAATTTGTCAAAACCAAAGTCATTAAACTCATGAAATATTTTAGAATATAGATGTTTGGCAAATAAATGGAAAATTTATTAGGATGTTTTTTGTTTTATTTTTTTTTATAGAAGATGTAATTTTAGAATTAAACTATATTAAGTGTATTGATACTAATCACTGTTTATAATGGCGATGTTGCTTGGACTATGAATGCTAATTAATTTGAAAATCAATCCAAATGATATTATATATGGATTTACCAAATGAAGACGAAGAGTACGACAAAGATGCTGAAAGACTTAACAATCAACGTCAAGCAGGAAATGAAAAAAGAGATAAGATTACTAGACTTATGTAGCATGATTATGTTAGTTGTCAAAATATAAACTTAACTTAAAAATTAATCTTGTGTTTTGTTCAATTAAAATTTCTTGTACTTTTAAATTCTGTTTTATTTAATTATTTTTAGTTTGTTTAATGATTTTTAATTTTGTCTAAATATTATTCTAATGTTGAAATGCTATTTAAAATAATTATTTGTTCATCATTGTATTCATTTCTGAATGTGTTTAATAATTATTCGAAATGTATTCAATAGTACAAACGGAGCTCAGCTCATAGTTCCTTATGAATGCTATTTAAAATCAATTTTATTCAATGTACGTAATTAACCTCTTTTCTCACCTCCTTGCAGCTCAGTATTTGGGAAAAAAAACAGAGCTCCGAGTAGATTTTTTTTTTTAGCTTCGATCTATTATAAAATAGGAAAGTTACCCTATTGATTTTGAAAATAGAAATATAGAAATATATATATATATATATATATATTGGAGCCGCTGAACACTTCATGAGAAGAAATATAGGTAAATTTAATTTTCCTAAGAATTCCTATGGGAACGCTAGGAGCCGAACTGGTTCTGAAAATGTAGATATAGAAATGATGGTTATTTGACTCGGTGTAAAATATTTTTTATTAATTAAATTATGAATAAATATTTAGAGCCACTCACTTTGAAAAAAATGCTCTCATAGAAATTATTATTTGTCTCTAGTATGTGGTTTTTTATAGAGGAATTACGAGTACTCATTCTGCCAGGTAAAGTGCATGAATGGTGTTGAATTTTTAGAAGGTGGAGTTAGTGGCTTAGTGGGAATCTCAACCTAACGCAGAAATATTGAAATAAATTAATTGGATATATATATATCCAATGCCACACCAGTATACCACACAGCACATGATCTCAAACTCTTTCTTGTTACACTCTAAGGAGATGTTTGAATGAAACAAGAAATATAAGATCCGTTCGTCATTGAAATAGAGAAAAAGTAGAATTTGGAATATGCTTCAATTTCTTACTATTCCTATTATGTTCAGTTGATGGTGACAGAATAAAATTGTGGAAGAGTAGAAGATTATAGATAAATGAATCAAATCTATCTCTTGAAAAATATTAATTTCTTTATTTTATCTTTCCTTAAAATAGAAAATTGGCTGATGAAAAAATAGAAGAGGAACCCAAATGTGAAAATCAAGAGTTTGACTGCAAAAGTTCAAACTCAATTCCACTATTCTCAATTCCTCAATTACACTCACTTCTTTTCTTGTTTGGTAGGAATAGCACTTTTTTTCCACTATATTCCTCTATTCCATTCTTGCCTAATGGGCCCTTAGAGCAATAAACATAATCTTATATTTGAAAATAGTAGCTAATTCAACAAAATATTGGGTTAGTAAAATAGTGAAAAGAAAACACATAAAAAACAAACAAAAAATAATCTATATTTATTAATTCAAACACACTCAAAAAAAAAAAAAAAAAAAGCTAAAAATAGTGATAATCCGAATTAGTTACCCATTCAAAAGCAAACCGACATTTTTATTTACGAATTAATATTGATTCGCCTTTTTATGGTACTAGTTTTGTACTCCGCAAAAACACATCACATGGTGATTGCTAGATTAGCCTCCATGGCCCCCACGTCAGGTACTTCGTTCGCAACTCACAAGCTAGTTCTTCAGACCGTGGTACAGCTATAAAATGAAAAGATGATAGCATCCTAGCTGTTATGTACAATGCCATTATAGTTGTCCTTCTCTACTTCTCTCGCCTCCAGTCTACTAAATTAAATAATATCCATTTCGGTAGGGTAGATTTCATGTAACCAACTCACTAATTAGGAAAAAAACATATATGTTATTATTTCTTCATAAGGATGATTTCACCATTGCTATTATTTGCTAAATATTAAATGTTGACGCTGGCACTGGGTGTACTGATATGGATGCTTTTATTGTGGTTAAATTTTGAAGACAATATTCTGTGGAGCAGAAACAAATGATGGCAATGCATCACCAGTTCACCACTAAAACAACGTTAAACATACACCTTACATTATAATATATATTTGCTCTAAATTTCCATTCAATTTGTGTCCAAAATAAGAAAACATTATTCTAAAAATTTGCTCTAACAATTTGTGTCCAAAAAAAAATATATGTTATTATTTTTTCATAAGGATGATTAATTCGATCACCATTGCTAGCTAAATATTAATTGTTGACGCTGACGCTGGGTATACTGATTTTGATGCTTTTATTGTGGTTAAATTTTGAAGACAAGATGTACTGTGGAGCAGAAACAAATAATGGCAATGCATCGCCAGTTCACCACTAAAAAAACGTTCATATTATAATACATGTTTGTTATAAATTTTCATTAAATCTGTGTTCAAAATAAGAAACATTATTCTGAAAATTTACTCTAGCGTATTTTTGGATGTGCGTATATGAATGCTCCAACAATTGTACATTGTTTTACTATATGATCCATGTCAATGTGTGATGAAAGAAATACAAACTTTTCCACATCATCGATTAGTGTCTTCATATTATAATGCATATTTATCTATTTTTGGTAAGTCATTTCTTTCATTTCTAAAGCCTTTCTTTCCTTCTTTCCTGTACATGTATTTCTCTGAGATATCTCTTGTAAGCATGCGAGGCTAGGGCGAGTAAGACAAGAGAGATGATATCTTCACTGAGAACGTGATTGGAGATGGACAAAATTTGAGTTGAAGTTTCTAATTAATTAGTTTTTCCTTTCTAAATTTTGATTTGTACTCATTTATCACACTTTTTCTTAGGCATTGTTCATTATCATGTATAAAGTCTCATATTCAGGGTTATTTTGTTGTATTTTCATTTTGTTTTTGTTAGAATGTTATTAATGTAAATAATAATATGTTATGGAATTGTAAATGTTGTTTATATTGGTAAATGTAGTGTTTTCGGTATGTGTTGTGTTTAAATTCATATATAGTTGTTAGAAATTTAATTTAATGTTTTTGGTATTTAGATCAAGGGTTTAGTTTGAATTCAAAAATAGAGTTTCATTGGATTTTTTTTAAATATATGAATATTATATACACATGTTTTAATAATAAAAAAACGTGTAGGATTTTCATACATTGTTTTACTTTAAAAGCTGTGTATGAAGTGTTTTGGCCAAATAAAATATGAATTATACGGCTTTTAATAAAAAAAAAACTAAGTAGGATTATGTTTTCATACAGAGTTTTATTTTAAAAACCGTGTATGATGTGTTTTGGCGGAAAAAAATCGATGAAAATTTGGGAAAACATACACGGCTCTAAAACCATGTACAATTTACCGACTCTATGATACACAACTTCCGTTAACACGGTTGCAAAACCGTGTAAAAGTCTTTTTTTTTTTAACCATGTATACTCAATGTTTGCAGTAGACCAGTAGTGTATCTTCTAATTAGCATTAAATTCATGACGGAATACAACGTTGGGGATAAATTTGAATTTAAATGTGTCATAGGAAATCATTAAATCATGCCAACTGCTTGTGGGCATGCATGCAGTCCTTCAGATTCATCCATATGTCAGTTCATAAAGTATCTTCAGTACTGAATCCAAAAAATTAATTAAAGTTTCATTAAGTACTGCGCCAGAATTAATATATTTGTGATAATATATATAAAATTATTGTTTGGTCGAGTTGGAATCGAACATATGTCAAAGGAATTAGCGAATGAGCAGAGCGTCGGCGAAACTGATGGTGACGAACGCACAGTACGAATTATAGTGCTGAACCAAACAATCTTTTGAGCTTTCATACCCAAAGAATTTAAGTCTGGTTATTACATATATATACTTCATTTAAAAACAGATAATAAGTAGGGATGCAAACGAATCAAATTAAATTAAACTTGTTCTATTTTGAGTTTGAGTTTTTATTCAAACCGAACTAATTTAATTTGTTTCAGAATGAACTTCAATCGAAAGAGTTAATTGTGATTTTTTTTTCTCGAATCGAAGTCTAAACTCAAATTAGTAAGTGATGGCGTTTACTCAAGAAAAGGCTTAAAAATTGGAGGAAAAAATAATTTCACCTTTGAAAACATGGTTCTATTTATAACAATGCATTTTCGTTTTCTAGGCGTAAACAATCAATATCACCGATTCAATGAATATGATTAGACCAGGCCCTTTAATTAGCACTTTTGATTGAATAAATAATACTAACATAGATTTTGACGCCTAATCAAGATTTGTGGTGGTCCCAAGAAAGTCGCGTTAAGAAATCTCCTTCTCCATGTGCTATCATTGGAAACCAGTGGACTTTTGCTCCAATACCAGTGGAGCATTGCTTTTTTTTTTTTCCTCCCCTCTTCGTTTATAATATTGGATATTTTCTTCTGGGTTTTGATTTAATTATAAGCAAAAGAGGGATTAGACCTTAATTATCACAATCATATTAACGTCGGAACAAAAAGTTAAGTATACGTGGTAAGCAATATTTTAAACCTTATCACAATCAGATTAAAGTCAACACAAATACTACAATATATAATTGCACGTATTGAATAGCAATTAATTAATTAAATTGGTGAAGAAGAATAATAGCCATAGAGGACACTCAATAATCGAGTAATTAATCACAATTAATTAAATTGCACTTATTTAATCACAATATATATCCACTTTTTAATTTTCAACATTAATTTCACTTCTTTCGTCCTATATATTTGATCATCCTTGCAGTTTCCCACTTGCTAGGTACCTTTTTGTACATCAAGCACCAATAAAACATGATGATGTTGCTTATTATTTATTTATTTTTTATCAAAGTGGGTCAAACCCACCAGTTGCATTATGAAACTAAAATCAATTTTACAACAGGGGCGTTATACGTATCAGAGTTACCATAAGAAAGAAGATACAAAGTTTTACAGGTATCAGACAAGTTCGAATCCGACAAGATATAAAGCAGCTAAAAATATGCTAGGAAGTAAACAAAGTTTTACAAAATTATTTTCAGGAAGAATAATTTTGTTAAAAAGGTAATAAATTTGATGAGGGGAGCAACCCGTCAGTCTCATGGTTCAGATGTAAGAATAAACAAGTTCGAATCTGAGGGGAGCAACCCGTCAGTCTCATGGCTCAGATGTAAGAATAGGGTGCTCCTCGTCCTTGGCCTGGGAGGTTCTCTCTTCCAGGATATAGGAGTCTGACTGGAAAATCAAACTGTCTTCCTGACACAAATTAAGTAGAAACATCAAAAGGTAATAAATTTGATGATGCTGCTTATAATCTTGAAATACTATATATATGCACTACTAGAATTTGTATTAATTACTAGTATGGGAAACCAAATTACTGATCATATGCATGCATAGCCCATGCAAGTTAAATGAGGCTCATTTAGTTGAACTCGTAGCACTACTACAGAATATTCTGATTGCACACGGACAAATCACAAAGAGCTACACGAATTTTCTGCGATGTAGGATGTTAGGGTGTAGGAATGGGCTACCTTTTGCAAACGGATATTTATCCGTGTGCAATTGTCATAAATCCTACACGGATATACCATAATAGCCGTGTACAAATCTCACTCGAGCTACACGGCTTTTTAAATAAAAAACCGTGTACAAATGACTTTCTTACACGGATATTTAATTAAATATCCGTGTACAAATGACTTTCCTACATGGATATTTAATTAAATATCCGTGTACAAATGATTTTTTTTTTCTTTTTGGCTAGCCATTAAAATATGCAGCTTATTTTTAAAAAAATCAGATTCTCAAAATGTAATTTCTAAATTGCACTAATTAAACTATATATACACTAATTAATTTATACTAATCCATATTGTTCATTACAAAATTCTGTATAAAAAAACCTTGCCCACATATCTCTAATTTCGTTGATTTCCTCGCTGGAGTAAGGGTTCTCTGTCGATGCATACTACAATTATAAATTGGTGATTAGTAACGAGAAAATGTAGATGCAAGATTTATTATTGATATTATAAAATGAAAAATTAATATGAATTACATCTCTGATTTCATCTTCCATGTGCCCGAAATGCTCACCCGAATGTGACATGAATCTACAAAAAAATAATATGATTAATTTCAAACTTTCAATACTTCATTTTTGCATTTTTGCATTTTTGCATTTTGGTCCAAATTAAAATAAACAAATAGACTAATTATAAGTACCTTTGCAATGGAGGCAGCAAGGGAGGATCCCAACAATGGTGGTTCAAAATCCTACCAAAACGGCGGATCAATCAAGCTAGGTTTTTTAAAATGTTCAAATCGGAAATGCCCAAAGAAGGAGGAAATATAGAGAGAATAGAGATTGTTTTTATTACCAAGGGAGGCCGACGAGCACCAGGGAGAGGCGGCGCAGAGGGAGCAGCGGCGGAACAGTCAAAGGGTTTTTCAAAATTAGAGAAGGAGAGGGAAGAGTCGGGTACTTTGAAATTTTTTTCACAAAATTAGAGTAGAGGAGGAGAGAGAGTGATCAAAACGGCGTTGGAAGAGAATAATTTTAAGTCAGTACTAAATGACCTTTCCTACACGTATAATTACCTATAAATCCGTGTAGTTCTCTCAACATATATACACGACTGTTTAAATAAAAAAATAGTGTACAAATGACTTTCCTACACAGATATTTAATTAAATATCCGTGTACAAATGACTTTCCTACACGGATATTTAATTAAATATCCGTGTAGGAAGGGTGATTCTCACACGGTTTTTTCCCCACACTGTTTTTTAATAAAAAAATCCGTGGAGAATTCTTAGAGATATCGTTGATCATTGGAAAAATCGTATTTGGTACACGGTTTTATTTAAAACAGAGAAAATCCGTGTACAGCCGCAGTGTAAGAAGCACATTTTTGTGGTAGTGTAGCTAATGACTCTCTTTTGTATTGGTTAAAAAAAAAATATAACCCATGCAAATGACCCTCAATGTAAAAAATTTAGTACCCATGCAAAAATTTTATGTGGCCCAAGCAAATGAGACCCCATGTATTAAATTTGGTAGCAATACCATGTAAAATAGATTGATGTGTGGTAACTAATTTAATTGTCTACAAGAAATTACTATTTTCTCATGTGCATGCCTGGATATATATAATTCTGAATATATACCCTGCAATGTTTATTTATAAATTATTTAAAAATAAGTATGAGAATGCATAGCAAAATTTTCAAAATCACTGACATTAATACATAAAATCGATATGTTCATGGTCAACATACAATAAATATAACATTAATATTCATATTAGTAATTCGTTTAATCACACAAAATATTACAACCATATCACCTCACACTATTCCAGACAAGAAAAACTTATATACGTTAGTATTTAACTTTTAACCAATAAAAATGCTCTTCATCAACACAAGAAAAAATATAAGACACAAAAGCACATACCATGAACATACAAATTAAAACATATACACATGTACCATTCTAACTTTCTAGACAAACCATACTGAGAGGCACTGAACAACAACACAGGAAAATACAAATGGTTATGTGTTTTATAATATTGAGGGAAACATGTGCGAGAATATTTAGAGAGAAAAAAAATTGCCAACAATCTTGGAAAGTGGGATATTACAAGAATACAGAAGCTAGTTCGATGTACAATAGGGGGCATTTGAATTCCCTTTGAATTCATGTTTCTTATGCCTTCTTTTGGTTTTTACTTTTTTTTTTTTCCCTTTTCTTCTTTGTCAAATTGTTCAAACCTGTACATATACTTTGTCAAACTGACACTTCTGATGTCTTGATTAATGTAATCTGAAGGCGTGACCCTTTATATTTCTTCTTAAAAAAAACTTTCTAGATATTACAAGAATTATTATCGGAACCCTTCAACTTGTTGAACAACCAATCCGAATTGGTCATCTTGCTAATCAATATATAGCTGACGTTGTGGAAAATGACCTGTTATCCATGACAAAAATAAATAAATTTCATAAAGACATCTAGTTGCTAAGGCAATACCAATTACGTACCTCTACGTACTGGAAATAGAAGGTTTAAAATTCAGTTGAGATTTTATTTTTGGATGTTTTAAATATAAATGTTCGATTCTCATTTTAACTCAAGTACTAGAAAATAAGTTTCCTCAAGAACAGGAAACGCAATGCAAACATATATGTATAAAATAAATAAGATGCATGATCGATATGCTGTGTGAAGTTCATGTTCGGCCTGGTAGCTAGCTGGCAATTTATACAAGGGAAACTAAACTGTAACATCTGTTATATATGTACAAAATTTAACTACCATAATGAAAAGTTTATAATACGAAAATTTTACCAAAATGCAAAATTTATAATATATACGAACAAATTATATACGATCAAATTACAGCTATTTTCTCATATAAACAGTTGTAGCTACCTATTCTACAGACTACAATATGTCTCGAATATCTGGATATATATACAGTAGTGTTCATTTTAATTTAAGTAATAATTAACTAGTTGACTAATTATAAAGTAAATTAGAACAAAAATAGGACAGTATCCGCTAAGGTAAAAAGTGATTAGGTATACAAAAATATATTTTTTCTATTAGCAACATGAGTATCTGTGAGGGTATACCAACAGTATCTCTCGGATACTGTCGATCGGATATTGTCTCATTATTGTAGCTTCAAGTTTTAGCATTCTCCGACACTCCTATTGGGTTGAAACAAATTATTTAAGCCTACTTGAACAAGATTATTTGCACAAAGAAATTCATATATAATCCACAATATTCTATATATATATATGAAGTTCATCTTCACGGGTAACCTGTTATGTAACAAGGTACGTAACAAAAATAACTTCAGGGGGGAATACTTTTATTCTATTAATTTTTTTTTTTACCTTTCAGTTTGGACAGTACTTCTGAAAATAATTTACAAATGTTTATTAGCATTTACATGTTTGTGCACCTTAAGGGTACAAAGTTGGTGCTACGTAATATATAACGTTGATCATCAGTTCTCCATTACTTCGTCTCCTGACTTTTCACGACGGAGGTCTGTCTAGGTGGGACACTATCATGGGCCCCACTGACCCGACACGCTCTAGTGGTGCTCTATCTCTGTAATCATTTTGGGTAGAATATTATCTGAACAATGAACTTTTGGTAAATGGAAGTGCAATTACGGAGTTATCTCTAATTAAGTCTTCGTTGAAAAAAAGAGAGAATAAAATGTATCTGCAGTCCTTTGAATTATTATTACCCGAATCTCAGATATATTTTCCAATATCAGTTGTGAGATCTTATGTCATGATGTAATTTACTTGTTCTCTTTACGAATAATCAACATTTAATTTGATCCTATAAGGGATTTTAATTTAAATAGTATCATGGAATTTATATCAGATATTTTTGTTCAATTATGTTTCTAAAATAGTTATATAATTAAATCCACCAGACATAACAGATCTACTTTGGCCAAAAAAAAAAAAGGGCAGAGTCTCTAGATGATTCGTTTGGCGACTTCATAACTCTTAAAGCAATCGCCTCACTCCCTAGCCCGTCGACCCTCCCATCTCTTCTAGGCCTCAACCTTGGCACAACACCTCCTTTCTATATCTCTCTCGTTTCTACATACCTTCTCGAGTAGAGAGGAGAATGAGGGAGGAGGGACTGGAGCCAAGAGCTTGATATTGTCGAAGCTCAGAGCATATAATCTTTACACCATCTTGATCGATTGGAATGCGGAGGTGAGCAAATCATCAAAGCATGACGACGGTAAAAAAAAGAGCAGATCCGATCATGGAGAGAGATGGAGATTAAGGTAATAGAATAATTAATAGTGTTTATAAGTAGAATTAGAATATGAGAGTAGGTTAGAGTTTGTTAGAGGTTTTCGTAAAAAAAAAGAGTGGATTTAGGAGTTAGAATCATTTGACTCGTTGTAATACGTTTTTTTATCAATAGAATTGTTAGTAGATATTTAAAGTCACTAACTTAAAAAAAAACAATTATATAATTCATTATGTTTTAGACAAACACCTATTTAATGCTGTAACAAGCAAATCATGAGTATTTAGGTAGAAATAGCAGAATATTAAATAATTATGCCGATGATCTTTTTACAAATCTTCAGTTTTTCATTTATGACAGAGTCAATATTTTTGTTTTTCCTCTAGTGTCTTTATTGTGTAATAAGTAATAACATATGTTCAAAATATATATGATTAAATACATGTAATTACATTATTTGACTAAGTTGTGTGGTTTAATTTATTGTAATAATTAATGTTAGTTGAACTTTTAATTTTGTTTATAAATTATAATGATAATTTGGTATAGAAAAATTGTATAACTTTGGCATTTGTGATCGACTTATTTGTTGATTGAGATTTATCGAATACATAACTTACAAGTTGCAAAAAAGCAAACAAAAATGTTTGATCAAAGTGAGATTAATTCCCACCAATTTCATTGAAATTAGTAAGGATAATTATAATAAATTGACACATATCTTTACTAGTTCTTATAGAATTATAGACCTACATAATGTCTATTACAAAACAATCCAGATAATTTAGTTTATTAAAACTAGAAAATTAACAAATTAAACAATATATATAGAATAGGAGAATATTCGCGAGGGTAAATAGTGATTATCGGCAAGGGTATACCGATAAAAAGATACATTTTCTATTAGCGACAGAAGTACTATTCGTGAGGATATAACAACAGAATCCATTACGGATAGTGTTCCGATTCTTGTACATACATACATATATGCAGAAACAATTTTTCACTTCAAAGAGAATTGAAAATCAGCATTTCTTGAAGTTCTAGCTATATATACACTATCTACTTTAATAAATATATTCTTGTAAGTAGGTTACTTCGGAGTCTTACATTCCACAAAGACAGAAATAATAAGTTGATTGATCTAGTACTTCATTGATAATTACTTTGTCATTCTGACAATTGCACTTCTTTATATAATCACAATGCAATTTTTTCATGCTTTTGGAGGTAGTGCAAAATTTGAAGTAAGAAATGTGAAGAGAATGATTTTGAAGGTTTTATAAGTGAAATGTGTAAACTAAAGATCATGAAGAGTATGTTTGTGTAATTTAAACTTTTAATTTTCAAATGATAAGATTATTGTTATTCATAAATAAATTGGAAAATGTGACTCAGATCAACGTTTATATACGAAACGAACTATTAATTATCATGGTTGTAGAAACTGTCGAATATAATTTTACCGTACAAAAAAATATATACAGATTATGATTCTATTTTCAAAAAATTATATAAATAAACAACATATATTATATTTAAATCCAGAAACTCTATAACAAAAATAAACAAGAGCACTATTTTTTCTTGTTTTCCAAAAAGAGAATGTCAAAATACATATCGTTTTCATCTATTTAAATTAAATGAAATATATAGTAAATTATAATTGCAATATATATTTAAGACTAAATCCAATTACCACTATCAAATCTCTCTTGCTATAATATGCTGATTGTCGGTTTGCATTATATCATCGTCTTAACTAATGTTATAAAAAAACGTCCGTAGACTAATTAATCAGCCAATTAGTCGTTAACAGTCATCAAACAGTTAAATATTTTTCCCACTAGCCGACTGATTATTCACTGTTACTTCTATTTACTTACTTGGCTGTATCAAACACTGGTCTTAACAAACTGAGTTACAGAAAAGATTCTACAATCATATTATTCTAGGTGATTCGGACCCACACACAGCGGTCTGATCGGATCGAAATCAGCAA
This sequence comes from Carex arenaria, assembly GCA_964058825.1. Lineage (NCBI taxonomy): Eukaryota > Viridiplantae > Streptophyta > Magnoliopsida > Poales > Cyperaceae > Carex > Carex arenaria. The sequence goes on along the minus strand of CAXKVW010000456.1, from coordinate 346,069 downwards.
CACGGCATGCAACTGTGTGGTCCATTCTCTGTTACTAGTCCATGTAACAATTTCTCTGAATCTACATGTAAATCGAATCGCGATTTCCTCAAATAAATGACTTGGTACATACTCTGCTGTTAAAAACAGTACACAGAAAAATGTAATTGCCTTGCATCTGCCGCTCTTTATTCGGGGGCTGTGTCATTTACGACAGGACAACTTCCCTGAATTGCGGGCCCCACCATTGTCTCTTAAAGTCCATTTGTTTATATGTTAATTGTAAGTATTTTACTAGTTTGAGCCGCTTCTGTATTTTATTTAATTTCGAGGCAAATGGGTCTTTTGCGCATTGAGGGGGCCTCCCATGTGCTCCCCTACCTGATAACAATCTCCAGTTTTGCATTACAAAAGGTATTCTGTAATCTTAAATTGCACAAGTTCTTGAATTTTTTTTAGAAATCATAAATAAGAGAAAAGAATTTACTAAACCAACTTGATTGCTTTGGTGTTTACAAAATCATAAGAACTGAGATGTCATTTCAGTCTGAAGTTTCTGAATTGTCATTTCGGTCCGAGCTATTTTCATAGATTTCGAAAAAAGTATGATGTAACTGTTGGTATAAAACTTGTGAAAACACATCTGACCGAAATGACATTTCGGTACGAAAAAAAAATATTTTGGACTGAAATGGCATCTCGGTTCTTATGATTTTTGTAAAAACCAAAACAATCAAATTGGTTTGATAAAAAAATTATTTTTATTTATGGTTTCTAAAAAAAATTCCAAGTTCTTGGGGAGGATGTTAATTTTTTTTTTTCTGAAATATATATAATAAGTAAAAGAAAGTAATTAAGTACGTAATTAAGTTCATCCAGATGTGTAAATGGTAACTTAGCTATAACTATTTGTAAATATTTGTTGTGTAATTACGAGCTGATCTATAAACATATATAAGTAATTAATATATGGTTTAGAAAATGTTGTTTAATTACGTGAAAAAAGTAATGTCGTAATCAGTTGATAGTTTCGACCATATATAGTAAAATAAAATATCTAAAAGATTTCATATAAACTAATTATATGAAAAGTGTGGATATAAAGGTTACATAAATTTTAATAACAGTTATATAAAAGATATTGCTCAGATTTTGAACCTGTAATCTTCTACACGGAAAGCATAGCTTTTGCCACTAGATCAAGAATGGTTCTTGAAAAGTGTGAACTCTATTAATTACCTATATAAATAAAGGGCAATAATTAATAAGTATATCAATCCAAAGGTTATATATATGGATTTATTTGATACAATTAAAAGTGAACAATTTTAAGCATAATTAATATAGCAGCAAAACTGATGAAGTTCGATTAATCTGTACTAATTTCCAACATTTATCTAGTTCATATAAGCCGTTCTTCTATGGGAGGAGATATATTTTTTTACATTTTATACCATTTCATATTTCTATTTCTTGAGATTTAGTTTATGACTAGTGTAATAATATATATTCCGCAAATTTTTAACTATATATAGCAGTGATATTAATCTTGTAATCAAATCTGAAAATATAAAAAGCTATATATATTGAATAAGTGGTTCTTGCAATTTCTTTTGCCTGGAGAGCATGCTAGCTAGTTGCCTCTCCACTTGGTATAGTTCTTCCTCTGATCATCAGTCATCATTCTCATGATTAATTCTAACATCAAATTGTTGCAGTATTTTCACGGCGTATATATTGTAGATCATGCATGTGTGGTGTAAATTAAGGAACAAAGTAATGAATATAATTCTGTATAACTTGGATTATTATTTCTTTCTAGGAGAACATTATTTCAGGTGACACGTCATTTATGTTAAGCTATACATTATTAAAATAAGTTTTGAATAAGCCCATTGTATCCGAGGTCGCAGGTTTGAAACCCGGACAAGAAAATCACTTGTGGATAATTAATAGTTGAGTGGTTTGATCTCCAACCTTTATTCAAAAATAAATACATTTTGAAATACTTTTAATTTGCTTGCCATAATTGTTTTAAATTGTGGTAATTTCAAGTAGTACGTACCATTATCATTATCAGTTAGGGAATTAGTAATTTATTAATACTTAATTTGTTAATAAATTAGTTGAAGAAATGAAAATTAATAAATTCTACATTTGTTGATATCATTATTAGTTGGGTAAATAGTAATTTATAAATTTACTGAAAAAAAATGTTAGATGGCATGGATATTAATTCATCATTTTTTAAGGTTAGACGGCGTAATGCTGCTAACAATTGGATTAATTAAGAAAATGTATTTACAACAGTAATATGCTAGCACTTCTAGCTAGCAATGATAAGTTGAACTAGCTTTCTTATGATATGATGCAATATATAACTACAAAAATGGGACAGTATCCGCGAGGATACTGTCAGTATACTCTCGTGGATACTCTCGTCGGTTATAGAAAAAACACCTTTTATGTCGGTATACCTTCGCGGATAGTCAGTTTTTACTCTCACATATAATGTCCATTGTTGTAGTTAATTAATGGATGATTGCTTTGCCAAACCAGATATTAAATATTCTTAACTCAAAAGTTTTATTTCATTACTTATCACGAGTTCCGTATCATTTTTCTTGCAGTAAAAGAAATCATTATAATCAGCTTTTGTAATGGCATGCTATCAGTTTAAATAATAATTAATAACATCATTATATGTTCGTCAATTACTATAATATAATTTATAAGGGCGCATGTTCATATATTTATGTTTTCTTGTACTATATTACAGTTCTGTGAATAACGGTATACAGTCGTCGGACAGATATGGTACCGTCAAGCAATTAACAGGGAATAATCAGGAATATTCGGTCATAATCAAGAATAATCAGCCAATTAGTCAGAAAAATCAGTGACGGTTTAATTGATCACCACCGACTGATCGGCCGACTTTTTTTACGGCATAGAATGTTTAATTTGGTAATTATTATTACTATAACTATATAAGATAAAATAAATAAAGAATTATACATGCAGCTATCATTTTAAAATAATAATCATTTAATATATTACATATATTAAATGTTGATAAGAGCATATTTGCGCATGCCTGGCTGTAGGGTAACTTAATTACTATTTTCATGCATTATAATATAAATTAATATAACTAACAATATATAGTTATTACAGTTATATCATCAAGGAGCTATTTGGCAAGCATGAATTAAAGCTTAATTCGTTTTCTTTAGCTTCCTTAGTTACTTAAATCTGCCGAATACCAATTCTTTAGCACGAATTAAAAACACCTCATTTAGCCTCCTTTTGTCCGGATCTTATTCTTCTGGTCGGACTTTAAGGCACCTATACCCTCTCCTTAAGCGTTTAATCTTTCATTCACAGATTAAGACAATTAAACATTAGTTCCTTAGCGCTCTTTAAATTTTTAATTCTTTATTCTTAATCTTTTGTTTTTCACTCACAGATTAAGACAATTAAACATTAGTTCCTTAGCGCTCTTTAAATTTTTAATTTTTTATTCTTAATCTTTCGTTGCCGGACGACCCCCAAATGCTTAATTACTGTAGGTAGTAAAACAACGGTGTTCTTGTGAGGTGATAATGCATGGCTCCACTCCAGTACTCGACAAGTGTCATATGGGGGACATGATGGGGATGCAAAAAATAAGGTAAAAGAAAAAAATAACATGGCGAGGAGCATCATCCGTCGCTTTCGGTCGTAAATGGGACAGTGGGAAGAAAAATCGAGGCACGGGGCGGGAACTTGTAGTAATAAACAATGACAATTTGTGATAATTAATTCGTCAAATATATAAATATATCAACAAAAAGCTTTTACGGCCTTCTCTCTTTCCTAATTTCTTTCCTTCTTTCTTGGTTATCTTTTTCTTTGGGTCATCGACTCACGACTCCTTTCCCACTTCTCTCTCTCTCTCTCTTTCTAGATCTCCACTCGAATGGAGCTCTCCTTCTCCATCAGGTTCTCCTTCTTTCCTCCATTCTACTGTCTATATCTCTCTTTTCTTTTCTTCTCTTTGATTTCAGGTCTCAATCTGTTAGCTGTGTTCTTTTCGCTTTTTTCTCACCAGAGAGTACACGAACAGTATGAGGAGTTCTGACATGGATAAGTGCTGGCCTTTCGATCCGGAGGAGAAGAACCGATCACTTCCTTCAATGAATGTACGGAAGTACAGGTGGTGGGCCCAGGGGCTGGATCGGAAGGTCAAGCAAAGATCTCCTAAGAAGCGATCCATCACCGAGCTCTTTGCTATGGCGCCTCCAATCTCGACCGTAGAAGCCAGATCTGAAGGTCCAGATGAAGGTCATGAACAGAAACTGGTTACCCCAGATCAGCTAGCAAGAGAGACACTTACTGATGGCGTGGAAAAGAAGAAACCATCAAAGGGAAAGAAGAGGAAAATCAGGAGTGAGATTATCAAGGCCTTTGAGAGCAAATCTGATGACCTCGAACGAAAGGAAGAAGTGAAGCAGGAGACAATCATGGAAAGAAAGAAAAAGAAAAAGAAATTAAAGGAAAAGAAATTGAAGAAAAAGAAGAAGCTAGAAGCTCAGATCCAATGCGAACCAAAGGTACACAACTCAATTATTACTTCTTTACCTATTCAGATTTTATTTTATTGGATTAAGCCAAACCCGATTTGGGCTGCACTTTCCGTTCCGTTTTTGCTCCTGCTCCTGCTATTGCTATATGCATATATATTGTTGTTCTCTTAACTCCTGCTCCTGTTAAGCATTTCACCAAATAACTATTTGCCTTTATGGAACAAACATTGGTGGCCTAAATAATAATTAGCCGAAACCTTAGGACTTATACTATAATTTTCTTCATTGTATTACTATATTTTATGTGACATTTTCACTTACTTACTTCATTTGGGTTGGGATATTTGGTCTAGCCATTGTATTTGAGTGATTTCTCTTGTATCTTTTGTATTTATGAAATACTGTGTCAACTTGGCCCAGAATAGAATTCTATCAATAGAAAGTAGTTGGTCTATGTAGGTTGCCTCATGATTTAGTCTTCGAAGGACGTCTTGTTTGTTGACTAATGGCTCGATGATTTGACAGTCAACAAATGATCGCATATATCTAGCTGGCTAGTTAGTCATGATTTATACTCAATTATTACGCTAAAATGCTATAAAACATATCGTATTATAAGTAATGTTTTAGCTTGTTGTTCAAATTCATCAAAACTACTTGGAAAAATCATATTAGAACGATTGTACGTTACATTTCAGACTTTCATTGTAGGCTTGATATTTCATGCATATATATTGTATAAATGATTGCAAAGTTTATTTTTTTTAACAAACTTAACCTCCCAAGTATTTTGTATCGAATTGCTTGTATCTATCTTATTATTTTACAAAAATCTATTTTGATTGATTAAACATTATACTAATTTTCTTTTTCTTGCTTTTAGGCCCCCATTTGTAAACCACCCAATTATAACTTGTTGACTTTAATTTGTTTATATTCAAAGCATTGCACTTGTAACATTTTAACATTTACTAGAATCCAATATAATGGAGCACTCTCTTTGTTTTATATATATAGATATATATATATATATTTTTTTTTTTTTGCTTTTGTGGAATGGAAGTGACACTACCGAGGTCCCTTCTTCTTGTTCACACATTTCCAGTTTTCCACACAGTATAGTAGTACAAAATGGAATAAGACGAATTAACACTAGTTGGTATGCATTATAACACTACGCTGTTTTTATATGGCTTCCATAACAATTACTGTACCGAAATAGATATTGTTGCTTTCACTTTTGTTGTTTCATTCTACTGTCTACGCAATATAATCTTGTCCTTCGAATAAGTCAGCTAACTTATCCAATTTAGAATCATCATAAAGATGGTTCTCAATGAAGTTAGTAATTTCCTTATTTAGATTGTCCTCGTCTTTTCTATTTATCAAGCTATATGGTCATTTGTTTTGTTGTTCTCTATTATTTGCCAACATATAACCTTATCACTACGTACCAAGTCATTTCAAAAAAAAAGAAAAAAAAAAGACATGATCTTTAGATTGGAAGGTTAGTATCATATCATATAGTACATTAATATGAGGATACTTTCTATAATATATGTATGCCAGAATGTAACTTTTGATTAGTAGAAAAGAAAGATATGTCATAAACAAATGTCAGCTTTCATTTACTTTCGGAAACTGTATGGTCATCTTTTATCCAGTGAAGAGGAAAAACTACCATGGTTATCATATCATGGAATTTCAAGCGAGTATTCTATACTATCTTCAATAGTTGTGCTCTATGTAATTTTGTTGTGTTATTTTATCTTCTAAAGCTTGAATTTTGCATTAAGAAATGCTTTTTATGTTTCTGAACAGATAAAAGTAGAATAGGCATAAAATAAATTTTCATTTCTCATTCAACGTTTTGTTTCGTCTTACATGAGAAAACAAAACCAACAATTTAATCTATCAGCTGTTCGTTGTGGAACTTTAGCTGTTTTGCAACTTGAATGGATAGTTTTGTGTGTGCAAACACTGTAGTTTTATCATTTCTAAATGGTAGCTTTTCCCTAACTGTGAGCTACTACATATAATTGAGATATAGTTTAAATGGTTCTTAACTACTATTATGTAATAACTAACATATATTGCAAATTGTTGATCTAGGATTAGCTGAGGTGAAATATTTTCCTACATAACCTTACAGGGGGGGACTGGAAAAATGTTGTACTTGTAAATATCCATTTCTTTATTTAAGGACCTGGGATTACAAAACTCACAAAGTGAGGATGCACAATGGATAAACCAAATAAAGGTATGTCCTGTAGATGCATATTGCAGTTAGGATATGCTATGGTTTGCATCGACTTTAGGCACAATTTAAAGTTTTCAGTATGTTTGAGGCTTACTTTGAGGTTTATAGAATCTTTTGAGCCAGGTGATCGTATTTATGATTTAGTCACATCTTATGATAGTGGTTTTTGGATTGTTGCTGGTCATATTCTATGCTCGCTTGAAGCTAGTTCTGATTATTTGTTTGGTTCAATTGTTTTAAGGAGTTTTATCGTTTAGGGGATTGCAGTTTATAAGTGCTTGGTGCGCTCTTAGAGTTGTCTCTCTAATTCATGTTTGATGGCCGATTGCAGTTCTTGTCATGTTAGTACCATATACTGCTACATTCTATTATTATGCTCAAGCTTTTTACCTTTCTATCCTTCGTCTTTAAAAATACTGCCCCAAATATTCCTGTTATGAAAGATTTTACAAAGCTAGGCTTGGTTCACTCATTACTTGCGGCTACAAAGTTCTCTGATAGCACACGATCATTGCTTTTTTCTTTTAGTCCTTCGGAGACAACAGACTGGCAACTTTTGGTACCAAAATTATGGCCACATGCAATCTGGGTCCTAGCATAGTTTTGATAGACCTTTTAAGGTAGGATTTTTAATCAATTTTAGAAGCAGAGGAATAGACGCACGACCAGTGGATATTTCCTACTTCCTAGTGTACCATGTTCGGTGTCTGTCCCAGATATAAAACAATGCTTGATTATTGTTGAGCACTACATGATCTTGCTTTGAGGGATGACAATTGGTCGGGTTGGGTCAAATGGGTCTGATAGGATCCAGGTTGGGCTGGGTTGATCATGTGTTAAGAAAAGTAATTCCGTTAAACCTTACATGCCTTGATTCAATCCATCCTCTTAGCTGATTATTAATCTGGACCCACTAATTATTATAACCTGGTAGGTCAATCACTCACTGCTTTTGACAAAGAAATGCGCACCAAATGTTAGAAAGAATTCCTTTTTTAGGATGCTTAGCATGGCAGCACTTACTGTAAATATAAAACCACAAAATTAAATATGGGATTAGATACAGTCGACCTGGGATCCTGGGATTCCCCAAAGGTCAGATCCAGTGGGGTAACCTACTGTGTGCAATGGGGCTCTGCACTGTCCCCTTTTTACCTGGCATGAACCTTAAAGACCCTTCATGCATCTAAGGCCGACCTGAAAAAAAAAAATAGGTTGGCTAGAATTTTATAGAGTGAATGCGGTACCCTAGAGGATACTCTAATATTCGTGGGGATTCTGATCGGATGGTCCTGATCTTATCAGAAGGGGGCCCTTGTGTCATTGGGAATAGGACGTGCTTTCCATTAAAAGATAGCTATAACAATATTCTGAGAAAAACCAAAAAGCAAGTGAATCATACTGTTACAAGTTTTGCCAGTAGGTTTTCAAACGGTTAATAACATGGTATAATAGAGGATATGTTGTTTGATGGGTACAAGAAAACAAAAAGTTGCTATTATATTGTTCCCTTGATAAATTTATGTTAATTATCCTCTTGCCAGAATAACTGGAGCATGGAACCTTATTTATCATGAAGTAATTTGAATAAATTCTGTTTGTTTTGAAGGAAAATGCTGGTGAGCCTGAACCATCAAAAATGGAAACATCCTCTGAAAGCACTAAAAGAGAAATTGAAGTCAAAACTCTAAGCAACACACTAATTACTGGAACAGATGAAGAAAAACTGAGAGAAGAACCAGACGAGGCATTAATTCCCCTAATTAGCATCCTTAAAAAATGCAAAAGGAACAAAAATCATGCCAAGAATGGAAAAGGTGTTTCCTTTTCTGGCATTGATGCTATACTCGGCCCTGACGAGGATACAATGGCGTGTAGTGTTGATCCTTTAGTTACTTTCAGCAACAATGAAGATAAGGATTTTCCTCGAAACAATGAAGATAAGGATTTTCCTCAAAACAATGAAGATAAGGATACTTCCTCAAAATGTATCATCGACCTAAATGAAGCATTGCCAGAGCCTATTGACCTAAATAGTTATTTGGAAGACCAATTTATGGAAGCATTTAACAGTACAGGTGCTATTACAGGCACACTCAGTCCACCCAAAACTGATATATGTCATTCATCTCATGGAATTTCAAGTCCTCCTTTGAATTCGCCACGAAAGATGTCCCAGCCTACATCAGATTTTAGCAAAAATTTGGATCCACTAATGAATATGAATTCAGATATCTCTACAATTTCAATGAGTGCAAATGCCTGTACTGAGCAACCTCCTATGATACCACGCACGGTGCGCCTCATGGGAAAAGATGTCACTGTCAGTAGCACTGATCTCAAATCAGTCAGCACTTGTAACAAAGTGCAAGAAGCTGCATCTTCAAGTCATGCTAGCAGTAGTTACTACTCAGATGGTGCGAATAATAATAATAGTAACAGTGCTGACAACAATAATTGTTTAGATATGAATTTCAGCAACATGCAATTTGCTCCTGGTAGCTGCATGCCAGAAAATTACAATACTACAAATACAACAGGTTCAGTAATTTCTTTTCCCGTGGTGCCAGGCATTAACTTTTACCACCCTCAATTTCCTGTTGTTTCACCTCCAATGATCTCATTTCCCCTTGGAGGCTCTGTTTTCCCGCAACCATATGGCTTGAATTTTTCAGGGTTTGGAGATGAATCTTACAATAGAGAAAAGAGTTGCAGGAAAATGGGTTTTATGAAATAAGCATATCCATTTTGAGGTGTTAAATTGTGATAAAGAATACTGGGAGGACTGGAAATAGAAGCTTTTATAGGACATGGACAGATCGACCTTCTCTTTTTTGTTTCAATAATCTTTTGGCCTTCTTCCAGTAATTTTATTTAATTTACTTTTTTTGGTAGCATCACGCACTGTACCAGTTATCTGCTGTAATAATACAGTAGCCCACTGATTAGTTAATCTATGTCCTGACTTAAATTGTTGCACTACAGTACTTGATAAATATCAAAACTGTGAGAGGTTCTCTCTGTTCAGTCGGACTTTTTCGGCACAGGAGATTCCATTTATTTTCATTACCAGAACCATATTTATTTGTTTTTTTTAGTTTATCCTGTTTGTTTTTTATTGGTAGTTTAAAAGAAAAATTAGTGCTGACTATCTGCTTCAGATGTGAGTTTAATTCAATGTAATGTCTTATAATTTAGCCAATATTTGTTTATTTATTGGGCAAAAAATACGTGGAGGGTTCCAATAACTCATGTTTTTCATACCTCATCATACTTTATATTTTCATTTATAAAGTCCAAACTGTCAATCCGAGCCGCTCAACATAATATCCATACTAAAATATAGTTGGAGATGAAATTTTATAATTTTCGGAATTTTTTTACTATTTTTTTCATATAGGTAGAAAATGATTGTTTTTTAACGGTCCAGAAATAGTGATTTTATATCTATCTTACAAAATAGTACAAAAAAATCAAAAAATATAAAATTCTATCCCAAAGCATAGTTTAGTATGGATGTCATGTTGAGCGGTTCGGATCAACAGTTTGGACTTTGAAAATGAAGATATAAAGTATGAAGTATGAAGTATGATGAAATATGAAAGGCATGAGGTATTGGAACTAGCTAGATTGCTTGCGCGTTGTTTTAAAGCAAATCGGCCTAGCTGAAAAAAAAAAAAAAAAAAAGGGTGGCAGAAAGAGCTGTACAAGAGGGACGTTTATGGAGTCTCCACTGTTGATTTTGTTGTGTAGTTTTTTAGTTGTTATTTTTGTGATTTTCTAACCGTTTATGGAGTCTCCACTGTTGATTTTGTTGTGTAGTTTTTTAGTTGTTATTTTTGTGATTTTCTGTTAGAAAATAGATGTAATCAAACAATCTGGTAGCCTCTACCAGAGTTTCAAAAAATGAAAAGAAACAAAGGAAAAACATCTATTTTTGCAGATTTATTTCCTGTTTATTTAAAGTACTAGGCATGTGTTATGAACCAAAAACTTGCGAAATTCTTTGCTTCTACTCTATGCAAAGGCCAAAGGGACTTCAAGGTTGTCCAACAAAATTTATTATTAAAAGTAGATGCTGATTTTGTTGACTTCCTTTTGAATGGTGTTAATTAACTAATGGGTAGTTGGTTTTATGAGTAAACTAGGGTGCTCCTAGGAGTACCAAGTTTCTTTGTACTCTTAACTCTAAAAGTTATCAGATTAATTTCGAACGAAGAATTCAAATCGTTGAAATTCTTCTACTTTACGAGTGATGTGTCAACATGTGAAAATTTTAAAGTTTCGAATTAATTTAGTATAAAGTCAAGTGGTCAAAATTAAAAGGTTTCTAAATTAATTTTAATGCATTCATTTTTTGGAAGATTTTTGACCACTTGACTTTATACTAAATTAATTTGAAACTTTAAAATTTTCACATGCAGACGCATCACTCGTAAGGTAGAAGAATTTCAACGGATTGAATTCGTCATTCAAAATTAATCCAATAAATTTTAGAGTTAAAAGTATAAAGAGATTTGGTACTCGTAGGAGCACTCTAGTTCTACTCTTGGTTTTTTATAACAAAATTTAGAGAATTATTTTATTCAGAGAGTAGAAATATAATATTTTTGGACACCAGATATCGAGATCTGTTAAAAAAAAAGAAAAAGATGCTTTGAAGTACAAGTGTTTAACAACCTGTGCAAGTGTCCTTTCTCCTTGCATAAGTGGGCCCATATATGTCTGTTGGGCTCTTCCTAGGATCCAGACAACCCTTTAAATCAGCACTCATCTTTAACAAGAGAACTGTGCTAAAATTTTCTAGACTATTTTTTTTTTAATTGAAAGTTATGTACTTATGTTATCTTCAGAAATAATATTCAGAATTGACCACAATAAGTTTGGTAGACTATCTATTGAGAGTGAAGGTGTGCTAGTTTCATTAAGTGAGTTTGGTGAGTTTAATTTCAAAATTTATTAAATTTGTTTCAAATGACAAATTCAAACCGTTTAAACTGATTTTTTTCACGAGTTATATATGTGTACATGTAAAATTTTAAAATTTATTTCTAACAAAGTCAAAGTTGTAAAAAAGATAAAGTTATATTTTAATGTATTCATCTTTTTATTATTTGTTAATCACTTAACTTTATACTAAATGAATTTGAAAATTTTAAATGTACACACATGTTGTACATTGACTCGTGAAAAGCTATTTTGTTAAATTTTGAAGTTAAACTCATCAGTTCACACATTAGTAGGGATGCAAACGAAACGAACTTACCTCAGTTTGAGTTTGGGTTGAATTAATTTCGAACTAAGTTTGATTTGAATTAATTTTGAATCGATATTTTTACGAACTCAATTTTGAATCTTTTACAAACTTTTTTATAACAAGGAAAAGTGATTGTAGTCACCGAGAGCGAGAGGTGAAAGTTGTCTAGGGTTTCAGAACTGAGAGCCAGAGTTATAACTTACGAGTTATGACTTATGGATGAGCGGCCTTATGTTTTAACTTTTAAGTCATCAGCAAACATAAGTCATCGGAAAATAACAGTTCACGTTACTTTGAGATTTGAACTAGAATAGTTTATAAACCTGTTTCGAACGAACCAGGTCTAGTTTGAGTTTGGTTTGAATTAATTTCGAACTATTTCGAATCGAATTTTTTACGAACTTTTTCGAATCAAACTCGAATCGAATCACTAACTACGAATCTTTTGTGCAACCCTACACACTAGCTTCGGTGTTGTTAATCAAATAACTTTTTTTGTTGTTGTATAAATAAGGAAGTCTACCGCGAAGCCATTTTTATTTTTTGTGCATTCAAAGCGTATCGAAAGCTACCTAGTACGTTTTCACTAAGCTTGTCCGCTAAAGAAAGCGCTCCACATGGAATTAAGAGAAAGATCACATAATGCGCCAATCCGACTCCATAAATATAGATAAATTAATGTCTACGTTTCTTGTCTAATTATCAACAATTTATTTATAAATACTAATCTTTAAAATTGGGCTATTGTGTTTGATGAAATAAAGCAATTGTTTTACTTCACACTCATATTTTATAATTTTAAAATTTAGATAGTCAATCTATTCAACATGATCTCTATATTAAATTGGTCTTGGAGACCAAATTTTACATTTTTTTTAAATTATTAACTATATATTTTTTTTTATTTTGGAAAATCATTGACATTTGATGGTTCAAAATTTTCTGAAAAATAATTATTAAAAAAAAAGAAAATAATTTACTACAAAATGCCCACAAACGAATGTGAAGTAGTAATTTTTCTTAAATTTACAGCAAACATATTTTGAGTCATTTTGACAGATTTTGGAGGAAGTTGTGTATTTAAACAACAAATAGAGCAAAAATGTCATATTTACACTGCTCAAATTAGACATCTCATGAAGCACACAACACATCTCATGAAGTGCATAACATGCAAAATGAAGAAATACTAAAGAAAATCTTTCAAGTACGAAGCCCGTGCGGCATGGCAACTGGGCTGGGCCTTCTAGAAGGCTTGCTTTGCTAAAAGGCCACACAATTCTTAGATTCTCTTGACTAATTAGAAGCTAGCATACCCACCTTAGATTCTCCTGACTAATCATTATTTAGGAAAGTTATAAATAACCCTTTAGGCATAATTTCTTGTAACATTCATTCTAGGAATCCTCATAGTCGAGTAGAGTTTAGGTTAGATTAGAGAGTCTCTTAGAGAGAGGGTATAGCCATTAGCGGTCGAGTAGTTGGAGAATTCATCAAAGGAGGCAGAAGTCAATCCATCTAAAGGCAAAGGAGAATCCATTCATCTCCAATTGGGTTGTACGTATTTTTTTTTTATTTGCTTCGTTACTATGTTTATGAGAGGCTAAACATCTCATCTCTAAGGTGAGAGTTGTACTTCAATTCTTATGATGTTTAATAGATTACTTGTTCATTTATATTTTGTTTTGCATTTAACATTTGATTTTCATTGTGCTTTTATCTTTTTATTACTTCCTTGTATACATAGTTGCATCTATAGAATGCTAATGTATTCCACATGCCATTTGTTGTTCCTAATGGTAACCCTGGAATATGGGGATGTTTAAAATTTAAATCATATAAATTGTAACTTGGTCGGATAGACAAGTTCAAAAGTCATTCCTATGTTCAAGTAAATTTATCTACATAAAGTTCTTGACGGAATCAAGAACTTATGAATTTAAAAAAATAAAGTGTGAAAAAGTAAATAGATAGAATTAGAGAAAGGTGAACACTACACTCTCAAGTAAAGATTCAAGCACAACGGTTTCGAATAGATGAGCAACAAAGGCTTTATTTCTAGACGATCACTCCTTTACTCTAATCTCACACTGATCAATTTAGGTGAAGTATATTTGAAATTGTTGGAAAGATAATTAAAGTTTAGGTACAATCAACAATAGACGAGGCTAAACCTCTTAAAGAATTTCTAAAGTGTATTGTTTGTGAGAGTAATCTCCGTCAATCTTAGACAGACGAGAGAGCTCATTATTTATAATGGGATTCAAAGAGTTTGCCAACATATCTATGCAGATCACAAGATCTACATAATTAAGGATTAGCCTATTTTTCTTGTGTCTAGTTTTCAGTATTGACTAGGCCCGGTTGTTTGAATTTTGAATTGGACTTCCAGTCTTGCAATGGTTAGACTCAAGCGGTCACATCCTCAGATCTACTTTATCATAAATTAAAAATGATAAAACAAAATGGTAAAGTGTGATATTCATAATCTTCACGATCTCGAACTCTATGATCTTTTGTAATCTTCATGATTTAGCATCTCGTCAATATCCGACATTCTAAATGGCCCGTGTGAATCATCCATCAGATAATTTGTATCAAATTATTCCTTATGGCTCGAGGAGATCATGTATTCAATTATCTTATATAATTTGCCATGTCAACTTGTCACGATATGTATCTTTGACTTGGTTTGACCTTAAGACATAACAACTAAACATGCATACATCTCAAACAAAGAAATTGTAAAATTCATTGTTTATATGTTTTGCAAATTAGTCAAACAACACAGAAAATTGCTTACAACAACACCATTGATAAGTCATACAAAGAGTTCGTGTGAGGAACTACTTGTAAGTAGTGACGAGATCGGGGCTAATGAATCTTCACAACGGGTTCAAAGACTATAGTTAGAACTCAAGGTGCTCCCTTGGTAAGATAGTATAAATCAAACTTAGACTATGATTAATGGCCCACCTTTGCTAGGTTAGACCTATGTATAAGTACTTAAACTAAGTAGTTTAATCCTCCTCTTTTGCTAGATTAGGTCTTAGTTAGAACAACTTTAAAGACCCAAAGTTTGGTGGGGCCTTTAGGATTATTTCAACAACAGGGTTGTATAGAGAAAAATATATTTTCATACCAAAAATACCTTAGTCTTGGTAGTTCTAAAGCTGATCGAAAGATTAGAAAACTTATAGATCACATAAAATAAATTTCAGGATACAACATGCAGCTAGTGACAGTTCCGTATGCGGCATAACAACAGTAAGGAAGATTTCTATGCCATATGCGACATAGTGACTGTATGTTGTATGTTGTATTCTGTATGGAAAGATTCCATAACATATTTCAATTTTACTAATTAGAAATGATAGAAAACCTGAAACCTAAAGACCTTTTACCAATTGAAAAACCTTACTTTATTTTACTTGCTTGGTTTTTTGTTCACTTTAATCACACTAAACTAATCGAATCAACCTAGACCAATGAAATTGTTAAAACTTATTACATAAAATTATCCCTGTGGATCGACACCCCAATCGATACTACACGGTAGGATCATACATTTGTTATATGATCGTACATCTAATTGGAGTTAATAAATATTTAAAAGAAGTGTTATCATTTGAGTGCAACATTATACAACCGTTTACAATTTACTGACACTTTTATACACGATACTGGCAGATACAGTTGCAAAGTTGTGTGCAACTCTATTTTTTAACTGTGTTGAAGCAAGTTTTATGTTGTAGTGGTAGTCGGAAAAAAATTCAATGTTGATTCCCAATATTAGATATCCAACTAAGAAGATAATTCCATACTTCTATTATTATAATAGAAAAAATTCATCTGAATTTCGAACCCATGGCTTTTCACGTCAGAAGACATGTTTCAAAAACTGAAAATTGATAATTTACAGTTAACAGTGTCAAAATAGATCAACATATTGAAAACTTCGTCTATCGATCTAGACGAGATAACATTGGAGGATAATTAGTAATCTCATTTAATTTGTTTTATCGACAAGACGTGTTGACATGCAGTAAAGAATATTCAAATTTGAGACTTGGTCTTTGATCTAGTGACAAAAATAATATATTTTGTATGAGAAGTTAGGTGTTCAAAATCCGAATAGAAAAATATTTTGTAGATATTAAATAGTTAGGTAGATTAATCTTCAACATCAACATTTACTTCAAAGAAACATTTGAATATTAATATTTGTGAATATGGATAATGTAACATGAGCCAATTTAAGCAAAATATGGATGTACATACAGGGGTGAGTAAATTGCTCATAACTCGTGACTCGCTCATAACTCGCTCATTAATAGCTCATTATCGCTCATTAACTTAATGAGCATGAGCATACCCCAATTAACTCATAACTCGCTCATTAAGGAACTGCCACATCTAATCCTACCACATTTAATCCCAATTCCTTGAATTAAAATTAAAATTGAATAAATAAAAAAATCTCCTAACCTAAACTTATGCTCCAGACTCGGTCCAAAAATTAAAATTGATAAATAACACTACAGTGCTCCACTACTCCAGCCTAAATTAAAATTGATAAATATGCTTATGGACATTTTTATGTTAAATTATGTAATGTTAATTAGATTGGATTATGACAATTTGTTAAATTCTATAAATAAAAATTAGTTTTTGATTTCTTAGCTTGCTCGTAATTCGTGACTCGCTCAGTTGCTTATAACTCGCTCATTATCGCTCATTAACTAAATGAGCCGAGCATGAGCATACCCCAACTCGCTCATGCTCGCTCATTAATCAGTCCTATGTACAAATACTATTTTATCTTTACAATTACATATAAATAATCATCCGAATCGAAAATTCTCAAAATACAGATAACTTTGCGTTTTGCATGATATATATTTTGTAACTAATGAACTTGTTACAAAAAAAAATCTTCATCATTATAAAATATAAATTACTTCACAAATAAAAATTTGATACATTGTATGATTTTTGTACGTATTTGGAGTCATATCCATATGATATATAATTTGATCCATGATATTCGTATGTATCCGTATGATGTATAATTTGAACCCTTATTTGAGCATATCCATATTTTGAGATGGAAATATGACAGTCTAGTCTTTCAACTTCTAGATTTGATGTTCATGAATTACTGCTCATTAATTCGAATTGAAATTACGATTTCTTACCCATGTGTTGTCAATCAACCCAATTACTCAAATAGAAATGAAGCCAGACAGCTGGTCCGTAATTTTTTTTTTCTAATTTACGTTAAAACCCTTTAACTTTGTTATATTATTATAGGGGTGCTTATACATATAAAAAAAAAATTAGTAAGATTTTTAAATACTTAGTAATAAAATTTGAAAAACATGGGGTGACTTAGCACTCCCTAGCCACTATTATGATACGCCTCTGCGTGCTGGACCAGGCAGACAAGGGGGGAGTGGAAAGGGCGGGGCAGAGCAGGCGGGTCACGGATTGACTCTCAAAACCTTGTCCTTTTTTGCTCCCTCTGAATCGCCTTAAATGGAAGAGCGGTCTCACCCAGCCATTGGAAAAAAAATACATTTTGATTACTATATGATATAAAAAAAAATCGATTACTCAAATAGAAATGAAGCCAGATAGCTGGTCCATGATTTTTGTTTTTACAATTTATGTTAAAACCCTTTAACTTTGTTATATTATTATGAGGGGGTTTATACATGTAAAAAAACATAGTAAGATTTTTAAATACTTGGTAATAAATTTTGAATAACTTAAGGCACCCCCTAGTCACTATTATGATCCGTCTCTGCGTGCTGGACCAGACAGACAAGGAGAAAGTGAAAAAGACGGAGAGGAGTGGAGCAGGCGGACCACGGATCGACTCTCAAAACCTTGTCCTTTTTTGCTTCCTGTGAATCGTCTTTAATGGAAGAGCTAGCGGACTCCCCAATGCTTTGGGAAAAAAAAAAATTTTGATTACAATACGATACATGTTCTTACTCAGAATTAGTTTTCACCTCGCCAATTAAGTTGGTTCGTATATTTTACCCTGGAGCAGAGGTAATAGAGAAATTAAAGATGTACATATTTTTCTTGAAACAGTG
The DNA here is from genome assembly GCA_964058825.1 of Carex arenaria. Lineage (NCBI taxonomy): Eukaryota > Viridiplantae > Streptophyta > Magnoliopsida > Poales > Cyperaceae > Carex > Carex arenaria. Next base: position 327,901 of record CAXKVW010000456.1, on the reverse strand, counting down.
ACACGACAAGAAAGCAATGAATAAACAGAGAAATTCAATGCACAAGATCTGGACATGGGGAACTTTTATACATATGTCATGATAGTTATTGTATGTGAAAGAGCTATAAGAACCACTCACCACCCCATGTGCAGATGCTGGTGGGGACAATGTGGAGGTCCCTATCAGCTTTTATTGTTGCGGGATGGAGATCTGCATCAAAAGTGCAGCGTAGGGACGCAAATTGTTACAGCACTACTGTCCCCATTTGAAAGCTACATAAAGCAAAATAAAATGATAAGAATTTTGTACAACTTGGGTTTGAAAATATATATATATTGGCTAAGATGCTACGCGTAGTTTAGAGGTCTTCCGTGCAACGACTCAATATTTGAGTTTTCAAAATCCTAACGGTCAATCTGAAACATTCAACATGATCTCCATATGAATATGTACTTGCAAACCAAATTTTACATTTTTTTTAGAATTTTTTTACTATTTTTTTAGATAGGTAAAGAATCACTTGACCTGAATAATACAGAACAAAAATCAAGCGATTTTCTACCTATCTAAAAATATAGTAACAAAATTTCTAAAAAATGTAAAAAAAAATTTGCAAGTACATATTCATATGGAAATCATGTTGAATAGTTCGGATCGATAGTTGGAATTTTGAAAACTCTATTTAAGCCGTTGCAAGAAGGCCCTCTATGCTACGCGTAGCATATTAGTAATTTCCCATATATATATGAGTAAAACTAGGGTGCTCTTAAGTTCACCAACCATTTTTGTGAACTTAATTCTAAAATCTATTAGATTGATTTCAAATGACGAATTCAAACCGTTGAAACCCTTGTACCTTACGGGTGATGCATCTACATTCAAAAAATTTTAATTTTGAATTAATTATGCATAGAGTCAAGTAGTCAAAATTTGTTCAAAAAATGAATGGATTAAAATTAATTTATAAACCTTCTATTTTTGACCACTTGATTTAATACTAAATTAATTTGACAGTTTATTTTTTTTTGCATGTAGATGCATCACTCATAAGTTAGAAGAGCTTCAACAGTTCGGATTCGTCATTTGAAGTCAATCCGATAGATTTTAGAGTTTAGTTCACAAATAGACTTAGTGAATTTAAGAGCACTCTAGTTCTACTCTAAAGTAAAAAAAAAAAAAAAAAAGGTAAAAAAGTAAAAACGCATACATAGTAATTAGTTGTGTTAATAGTGTACTCTTTTAACTGTTTATCGGATTCATGTAGTATTAGGTATGGGCAATATTTTTTTCATTGAGTAGTATGGGTATATGGTTAAAGATTTCTTTTTCGTTAGTAAAACTGATAATGATATAGATAAATGATAAGCCATTATTATTATTATTATTATTATTATTATTATTATTATTATTATTATTATTATTATTATTATTATTATTATTATATATATAGTTGGGCTATTATGCATTGCAATGTATAGGTTTTTTTGTACATTGCACTTTAAATCGTCGTATTCAAAGTCTAAACAACCGATTCAAACTGTTCAATTTGTTATCCATATTAATATGTGTTTGGAGACCAAATTTTACATTTTTTGGAAATTTTTTACTATTTTTTTAGATTTATTGAAAATGGCTGTTTTTTTATGGCCCAGATTTGTCTGAAAAACAACGATTTTCAATAAATCTAAAAAAATAGTAAAAAAATTCCAAAAAATGTAAAATTTGGTCTCCAAACACATATTAATATGGAGAACAAGTTTAACGGTTTGGATCGGCTATTTGGACTTCGAATCCGACGATTTATAGTCCGATGTACAAAGGAGCCTATACATTGCAATGTACCGTAGCCCATCTCTCTCTCTCTCTCTCTCTATATATATATATATTGGCAGGGTTTGACCTCTTGATTGGTTTCAATTTTAATTCTTGTATTTTAATTTAGATTTATTCAAAGATCAAATTACTTTCATAGCTTGAATTTAATTGCAGAATTCAAGAAAAAAAAACAAAATAAGAAAGATATTGCAGTTGCAATTAATGTTTCAAGAAAATTCAGAAGAAAAATAGGCGACAAAGCTCAAATACTTCCAGAGACGATTGTGGTCCGCAATGTCTCATATTGTGGGCCATAATATGTCAGGGACTTAGCTGATTATATAATTCCGCAGTTCAATTAAAAGAATTTGAAGAAATTGCGGGTCGCAATGTGGGACATTGAATTAGGTTGCAAATGACTTTAACTTCCAAAGAAGAATTTGCCAAAAATTAAAATTGAGGATTTATTGAAGATTGCGAGCCACAATATATATCATATCGGCAATCGCAAACAGGCTAATTGCTTGCCAGAATTCTACTCATTACCTATAAGTTAATTATAAAAAAATAAAGTATATAGATATATATATTCTATATTCAATTACATATTATATCATATAAAATATTGAACACGCAATGAACAAAGCATAGAAATATTTGATTGGTTCAGGTATGATTTCACTTATTTGTAATTGTGCACCTCTTATTTTTTCATATGATGATAATATTTGAGCAATAATTAATGTACTTATTAACAATGATATGATGATAAAGTTTATGTATTTTGTTGTAAGCAGAATGTTAAACATATTGCTTTAACTTACATGTTTTGTTTTTTAGTTAAAGAAATGAAAAAGAGATATTCGTGTTTTGAATTTTTTGCTTTAGTAAAAAACAATTTAGTTGGAATTGATTGCATATTTTTATTTTTATTTTTATATTAGTAATGTAATTGCATATGTGTGAAATGAATGAGTTTTGATATTTATTTGTTAAAAGTAAAAAATTATTATATTAATATTATTCGTTATTCGTCTGCTACCATTTCGTTATCTGATAATCTTATCAAGTAAAGATAGAGAAAATAAGATCAATTTTTAAAGAGTAAAGGTAAAATATAAGTATAATTAAAAAAATTTATAAATATGGATATGAAAACACTTCCACCTGATCGTATGGTATCCAGTGACACTCTAATAGTAATTAGGATAAAAAAAAAGTTTAAGGAATGAAATCGGTGCATTTCATGATTTTCACCTCCATCAAGAAATTAAAGCAGCATCTTAACAAAGGGATATGTGTTTTTTTTTTCCTTTTAATTCTTGTTATAATGCTCAAGCTAATCCAACGTGCATCTTTTCTCATTCTTTTTCCAGTAAAAATAAAAAAATACAAGAAAAGAAAGCTGGCAAAAGAAACAATGTCAGTTGTGTGAAGGAATGTCTTTGTTTGTTTGTAAGCGTACGTCTCTACGGCCCAGAAAAGCCTACTATATTTCACTACATTGGCCCAAATTTAGTCAAAGCTCCTCATGGGCTGAGAAATAATAATTTAGTTCACACAACAAACAAGAATACAAGATACATTGCTGATTTATTACTCACCGACTCATTAATTTCCTCGCATCTGTGAGAAGCTCTCACCATTTTTTTTTTTCATATTTAGGGAAAAAAAAAAAAAAAAAAAGGGCACAAGTGTCAGAAACTTACCCAATTTTTCTGTGGGGATTATATTAAGTGCTCAAATTTTATTCATTTTTTATTGTAATTTATCAATATTATTACTTAGTGATGAGATAGCAAACCAGCCTTGTATATGCTGTTTAAAGGGAGGGGGCGCGAGAGGGGGGGGGGGGGGGGGGGGGGGGGGGGGGGGGGGGGGGAGTACAAATGTACAGCTCCATTTGTTCAACTTTCTTTCACCTCAGAATCAAATTTCCTAGTTTTATATCAATACACCAGCTTAATTGTTACAATGAAGCAGTTGATTAATTATTATGTCTTCTCATCTTGCATAAAAACGAATGTTCAAGTTTTGAATTCATGAGAATTGAGATGATTGCTTTACTCACTACTGGAGAATCAGCAATCACGATCGGTCAAAATCAGCTATCAGGATCGGATCTAGGTTCGATCCTGATCCAGACGATACTAATAGTACTACTATTCAGAATCGGATTTATGGCCGATCATGTTTCTCACTATCAAGATAGGGCTTTTGTTAACAACCGATCATGTTTCTTACTATCAAATATTGAGCCATTGAACGGAGGACCTCTATGCTACGCGTAGCATATTAGCAATTTCCATGTGTGTGTGTGAAATTGAGCATTTGACCTTTTAAAAAAAATGAAGATCAAATAAAGCTACTGTTATATCTAGTAGTTACCAAGATGTAATTAATCAATTAATCATTGTCTTATATATTTATGCTATGATATTAATTTAAAATAGATATTTCAGTGATATAAACCTGGCACAATGGTTAATTGGATTTATATATATGTATGTTTTTATCCATTTGACGATGTGATGTTAAATTTACTTGGTTTGCAGTAGAGATCTGTAATGTACACAAAACATTTTTATATCAATGTATTACGCGCATTAGTGCCTTGCCAATAATTAAGTGACAAACGTACCTGGTATGAAGATGATATTACGGATCAAATTAATAGATGAAATAAACCTTACGTTAACAATATAAAGCAACTCATGACATAATTATTCTCGATCGAATAATAATACTATAGAAATAGTCTAATTAAATAGAACAGTATTAATTTGTTATAAGAATATCAATGGAAGGGTACTTGGTGAATTTTGGCTTTAGATCAGATGAATATTGCATGCGTTATTAAGCAAATGTGTTGTAGATTGCTGACATTGAAAAAGGCTTAATTAGCTAGCGAGGTATGTTACTTCTATGCATACCACTATCCGCTCCGTTTTCATCCCACTAAATATTTAAAGAGGATTTAAAATATGTTTCCGAATTGTTTCCCCACCAATACAATTATATATACAAACCCATTTGAACTAAACAAGTGCCCAGCACCTCACACTATGTGTTTCTATCTGCCATATATGTCTCATTAATTTCATGTATTGTGAGGTAAAGGAGACCAGTACGTGAACACCAAAAAATTGAAAGAGGCTATTTTTTGCTTCCACTTCCCTAGTTAAATTTGTGCTTAGCAAATTCTAACAAAACCTTAATTCTACTTGAAAGAGCAAAAAAAAAAAAAAACCTACTAATCACATGAGATTTGGAATAATTGTTAATACAATTAATTAAGGACCGCTGTATAACAAATTAATAGCGGTTGTTTTTTTTAAGTGAGCTTAATTTTACTCAATTAATTTTAACAGATAAATTAATTAGTAGTTTGCATTCAGGAAATTTTGCACACAATTATTTTTAAACAATCAGAACCTATATTTACAATGATAAGCGATAATATTAATTAATATTAAATGTGCAGTATTCAATAGAGGAAACACAGAAAAGTGACTTAATTTTAAAATTATATTTCACATTAGATACATCAAATATATTTCTTGAATGAAAAGAGAGAAATATAAATATTGTTATATATCCGATCAAAACAATAACGATAAAAAAAAATTAAACAAATGAAAAAAAATAGATCTATGCTATAACATAACTAAAAAATTGAAAGCTTAAATTTATGAAATATCAATTTTCTATATGAATAGGTTTAAAATGCACCATTGTGCTCCAACCATACCCCACATCTCTATCTCCATTTTCCAAAGTTCAAACAGTCGATCCGAACTGCTCAACGTGATATACATATTAAAATGTGTTTATAGACCAAATTTTATATTTTTTGAAATTATTTTACTATTTTTTTAGATAAGTACAAAATCATAATTTTTGGATAGTCCAGAAGCAGTGATTTTGTACCTATCTAAAAAAATAATAAATAAATTTAAAAAAACATAAAATTTGGTCTCTAAGCACATTTTAATATGGAGATCATGTTGAGCGGTTCTGATCGACTGTTTGAACTTTAAGAACAAAGATAAAGACATGAGATATGGTTGAAGCACAAAACCAATGACACATTTTAACCCCACTCTTTATATATATAATATTTTAAAATATATATAATAGACTGACCATATCTATCTCTCACTAGCCAACTTTGAACGACATTTTACATCAAACTAACGTAAAGGAACAACACATATATAACCATGAAAGGTTAATCATTTTAGATTATAAATTAGATAATTTTGGCCTTTAAACTCAAACAGATGATCGAATAAAGATATCTAGCTATGGCTGTTTGCTATGCTATGCCAGATCTCGATCTGTGCAAGAATGAAGTTGAAAAGGACTTGGAGATGACTTTTGTGCAAATGGTGTAATTGCGAACTGTCAAGTGGGTAAAAATATAAAAGCAGCTTTTCAAATAGTATGAACTCCTGTGGCAATTAACTGTGCAGACATTTGTGAGGCTTATTTAATGTTTTTTTTTTTTGGAGTAAAGTTAGCGATCAAGCCACGTATCCAACTATTAATACTTTATTATTACAACAAAGATCTTATTTTATCTGAATTTCGAACTCATGACCTCCTACATATGTGAGAGATCATATGTCTTTGCCACTAGACTAAAAACTAACTAGTTCTTAAGGCTTGTTTAATATTATTCGTGCTTTGAAAAAAAAAAATAGGATTTTCCTTTTCATACCATGTCAGAATAATCTAAATTTGACATGCCTGATATACAATATATTGACCCCTTCTAGCTTCCTCCAACGTACACAACAACAACAAAAATCCATATGTACTGTAAATTTTAATTTGATCTTATCTAATTTTTTTAAGACGTGAATAAAATACGACTCGACAATTATAAGATTCTTTCAAATGATAAAGAAAACGTCTAAAATCTTAATTTGTTTTGTAAATATTTATTTGATATGATAATAACTGTTTGTCGCAATTGTCAAAAATAAATATGGTTGCTCATATATTGTTTGTTAAAAATAAACATAATAGAGAGAGAAAATACAATATTTTAAATATAACCAAAATCTTTGATTATTAGTGAAAATTTAAAACCACTTTTGGAAATTAATTTATAATTGAACATAATATACATACACACACACACACACACTCATACAAGTTTGATATTTAACTTGACTATGATGAAACTAGGTAGAACAATTTGAGACTAATTCTACAAACTACAAATTAAAGAACATTGAAAAAGAAGTATAAATAGCCACTTGGTTTTTGGTATGAATATAACTAATCTACTATACACTATCTGGGGACCCATATTGAAAGAGAAAGAAAACTAACAAAGAATACAGATATACTTTGAATTAATGGTGTGGACCATTTAGAGATACATTTATATGGATACATAAGCTCCAAACTATGAATGCTCCACACACCACAAAATAGTAAAGTGATTCAAACAAAGGCTGAATTCATGCTTTCTGATTTTTCATTTTTGTTCTTTTGTAGCTGCCTGTGTCTGTAAGCTTAACATAGTTTTACAGAACATGCCACACGGTTTGTTGTGTTTGTGCCAACCACATAAAATCAGTATTAATAATATAGCACTGGGATTTGGGGGTTAAAATGATATCTTGGTCCCTTTCAAAATACCTTGCTTTTGCCTCTTCTCCTCCACCTAGCTAGCTTTGATCCGTGCATCCATGCTTTTAAAAAGAAACGTTAAAGTATTCTTCATTCAGAAAAATCCGTATAAAATTGCTCAGATCTTTGGTTGCACGTAGTCACAATGTATATATGATATGCTGTGTACTTTTATTTTTATTTTTAAGATTAATATTTGTTGTGTACTGACTACTGACTACTGAGTGTATGACAATACGGGCACACAGGTCTGACCGGGTTACTTGTCATTCTGACCGCATAGGATCAGTTAAGATGGAGCATATATTATGGGGTTGTTCGGCAACAAGGAATTTAGAGTGGAGGATTAAGAGCTTAAGAAGTGCTAAAACACTGATGTTCGGTTGTCTTAATCTGTGGATGAAAACTAAGAAAGCTAAAAGAAGAGGTAGCCTTAAGGTCCAAGCAAAGAATTAAGATCCGGGCAAAATGAGGCTAAAAGAGGTGATCTTAATCTGTGCTAAGAAACCGGTGTTCGGCAGGATTAAGCGGCTAAGAAAGCTAAAGAAATCTGATTAAGTCTTAAGAATGCTTAATTTGTTATTGCTGAAAAGCCCCATATATGTATATAGTTTTATATTATATATAACTTTTTTCTAAATCAGATACTTTTTAAGTTTTAACGGTTCCTTTTTCATAGCAGGGAATGAGAGATGACAAGATTTATCTACCTAACAACCTTCTCCTTTTTTTTTCCAATTAATTTAGATTGATGGCCTTCTTTCAAGGATTGATAGCTAGCTGATTTATTATATTTTTCAGGGTTTATTTAAAAAAATAAATTATCATCATAAAATTCTGAGTGGAAGAAATGCCTTGCTCTAGACACCTTCTATTTTAATCAAATTTTTATGTCATCGTTAGCAAATAAATGCTGATATGTGTTCCATGGTGTATTTTGATGAGGGTATTTATTGGTCCAACGAAAACGGTTACCATTACACTTTGAAATTCTTATTGATTCACCCAAACTCACCCATAATGAATAATTAATTTTGATGTTTATTATTATAATTGTCATATAAATTGAAAATATTATGTATGTTAATCATAAAAAAAATTAAATCGATCATATGTTCTATAAACTCGATCAATGGATCAATTTTAATTTAAAAAAAAATTATAATTCAAAATAAATAAGCCATTCATTTTTTTTATATTTGATATCCATGCATACTTATATATATATATATATATATATATATATATTGACAATTTTGCAATATTAAAAAAAACACATTAAAATATAAAATTGTAAATTTGTTCACCATCATTTCAAAAGGATGTAAATCAATTTCTCTATTTAATAATAGAAGTACTCGAGCCTGTTTTTAATATACCCCGCTGAAATTAATCCCTTAGCTGGTTAAATTTAAATAAGTTGGTTTTGCTAGAAATAAATAATCGTAAAAAATTCAAGATTGGAATTATTGTGGGAAAGCAACTTGATCTTGGAGGTTCCTTTTACGTCTAGTTCTTCTAAGTTTCTCTAAGAACGCTAATTGGAGACACGCCGTAATAATATACTAACGTGTCCCATTGATTCATAATCGAAGTACTTAGTACTCATGATTCTCTATTTTAAAAAAAGCATACTTATGCTGAATTACATTTATCTATATGTCAATTCTGGATGCATTATTTTTCTTTTCTTTTAAATTGCAAATAAATTTTCAACATTTGAAATAACTAGAGCATTATAACAATATAAACATCATCTGATATCTTTATGCATAATTTGTGTCACTAAAATATATAAAACATGAAGAATGATTCTTTTTTTTTTGTGGGAATATGTATATTATTTACTTATAGGAAATAAAAATAATAATTAATTACAAAAGGCCTTTTGACTACAACCAATTAGTGCTTGTTTGGCATGCATTGGGGAATGGGCATGAGTATGGTATTTGAACTGCATTTCACTGTTCATATGAGAAAAAAAATTCAGTTGAACTAGATTTTTTTTTTCCCACGTGAACAATTGAAGCGCCGAACAGAATCTTAGTGCATGTTCAACACAATATTATATTCACAATTTAAACTCCATCTTGTGCAACAAATTAAGAAAGTGCCTAACTACAAAACTTAGAAGTAACGTGTGTTGGTGAAAAACAAGGGATACCGATTTATGATGTCCGAGAAAATAATATAATTAAAACGACCAAGTTACAAGAAAATTTTCAGCATAACATCGTTATTTGTCGTATTACATACAATCCTCAGCAATCTCTGGATTTTCTGGAGAAGTATAATTCCTTTCCCCAAATAAGCTGCCATAACATTGCAAACCAGTGTTATCAGAACCGGACCGGACATCGACTCGGTAGAACTTCGGATCAACGGTTCACTGGTTGAACCAGTGGTTCAACCGGTTCAATTACTGGTTTTTTGTAAAACAATCACAACTTATAATTTTATGTCCAGGTCCTTACAAGAAAGAATGACAATTTACAAAATGAACATTCTAAGTTCAAAAAATTTGCATAGAGGTTCTCATATACCAAATAACAGATCCAATACCAATAGCTAAAGTACTTTACCGATTCTAGCAATCAAGAATGAAAACTAAATTGAAATAAAAAGTATGTTTTTTTCTTAAAGAAGGCAAAGATCCTATATATGGCAAGAACATGTAATTACATAGTTGTATCCAACATTCTAACTCACCTAAGCTAAAATCCAGAACCCTCTAATTTTTGAAATACCAAATGTTGTCTATGAAATTCGAAAACAAAAACCTGAACCCAACTAACAAGTACTCAAATCTCAATTCACTGGTACCCACATTCTGGTAAATACCAAATGATGTCCAGGTACTTAAAGAGAGAGCTTAAGTGTAATGAAGAAGTGAGGACTCAATCACCATGGCCACCGTAGATACATTCAACATATGGTTGCATTTAGTTTTAATTTACTTCTTCAATATTTGCAACTCTACTGCTCTCATCTAAAATTTTACTTTGGTTTGAGCATTTCATCAAACACCTTAAATACACTAATTTATTCAAAAAAATCAACTCAAAACTTCAAGCCTTTCAAGTGTTTCATCAAAAACCGTAAATACACTGATTTATTTAATGAGTACATGAGACTAATTACAGTAATTGGTGATTCTTTTGTGATTTCGTTTCAACTCAAGTCAAGTCTTGATTGAGCCACCGTGCAATACACGAGAATAGATAACAAAAAAAAGATTGAAAGAGAAATCCAAATTGGCACCAGAGAGGAAATTAAAGGAGAAACGAGAAAGAAGTGCCAAATTGTCAGTTCTTTCCATATTAGCAAGGGAAGAAAAGGCAAGGAAAATAAACGAACTTGAGAAATGTGCAAAATATGCATGGTTTATAAAATCTGTTTTGAACCGGGTTTTTAAATCGGTTTGGTTCAGCGGTTTTATAAAAATTCGGCCGGTTAAATAGGTTTTAAGCGATCCAGCTGCTTGAGCGGACTATAAACAGAACCGAACCGGACAAGTGACCGGTTCCGGTTTTTTTCGGTTTAACCGGCGGTCCGGTCCGGTTCTGATAACACTGTTGCAAACACACAGAGACACCAAGAAAAAAATGACAAACAAATTGATAATTAATGTTGCACTTGCTTGGTAAATAGTTTTTTTTTATGGTCAGCGGTGATGCTTACCGCTAACATATAATTACACATGAATCCTCTAGTCTAATCTAATTTAGTCTAACTATAGCTATCTTGCGAACAAAGCTGTTAGCAGCATACAGTATGTGCTCGCATTTGTTTTCTCCCACGAAACCTAAGCAAAGCGGACCCACATGGAGATCTCAATTGATGTATCATTTATAAACAAATTCATCGGTCTTCTTTTGTTGGAGAATAACCTCTTATTTCTCTTCTTCCAAAATGTTCAGACACCCGCCGGCCAGACGATACTCCAAAAGTCCGTTGCAGTCGCATCAGACCGCTGTCCAACTTCGACCATGCCATCAAGATTTCTAACTTCAACCATGCTTGGTAAATAGTTGTTGGGTAGATAGTTTTTGGTAGAAATGTTCATGGGTCGGATTGAGTTAGGTTTAGGTCAAATTGACATTATTTTATTGTTGCTTGGATGGTTATGTAATCCTAACAAACCACGGGTCAACCCGTTCCAATCCTTATAACTTGATTAATTATGTAATAATTCATTACATATTTTATTATACAATTGATCTCAATTAATATATAATTAAAATTTATTAGTATGTAATTAATTTTAATTAGTGTATATTCGACAAAACACCATTCATGATATCTGATATATCCTTACTGCGTATGAAAATTTTAGATTGAAAAAAAAAAAAAAAATACTTTTAAATTGGTGAATAAACAAAAAAGAAAAGCTTAGTCGACAGAATAAGAAATAGCCCTTAAAGGAAGTTGGCATATTAAGAGAATAATTTCGGGGCTAATTTGGTGTGATTCGTTTTGTTTTCTCTTTTTGCAGCTAAAAACATTTCCTTCACCCAAGTTCCGTGAAATAAGAAAACTTTGAATTTCAAGAATCATACAACAATAAATTAAGTACGTTATTTTGGCAGCCAATTTTAGCAAAAAAAAATGTTATTTCATATGTAGCTCCTATTCTATTAATATCATATTTTTGTTTCAAAGACCTACTCTCAAGTTCCTTCTTAGGTTTGTGTGGTTACTCACGGTAAACTGTTTTTCGTGTGCTGAAAGCAATTATCAATTGATGCTTACTAGAAAACAGAATAAATTAAATAGTTATATATATATATATAGCCGCGCATTGTTTTAAAATTTTAATTACATGAGCCGCCTAATTAAATTTGGTCATGTCCTAGAATGCGTTGGCAAATTAAGGACCCAATTATATGTAATTTAAGAGCATCTCCAACTGAGAAATTGAATAGAAATTCACGACAGTTGTAAAGCACAATTTAAAAATTAAGTAAATCTTAATTTTTGAAGTTCTGCAACTGTGAAACTAAAGTTTTGCGAAGAGAGAGAGAAAAAAAAGGGGCTGTTATTTTATAGCCAATTATTTTGTTCCGCTCTGCAAGTGTATCTAAAAGAAAGTGTTTTCTTTATAAGAAAATTTGCTTTATTAGCAATTGACCCACATCTCAACAATTCAAATAAAATTTACCAGATATGATTAGCAATTGCAAAATAATTACCGATGTAGATGCTCTTAAAAGGAACCCAAATTAAAGTTGAGATTAATTATTAATTAATTGGAACATGTATTGAGCAAAATATGGTTATAATATACCACAAAAGACCTAGCTAGGCTGTCTTCAATTCTTCATCCCGATTTTTTTACTTAATAAACATTTAGTTCATGATTAAATCCATAAATATTTAAATAAATTTTAGTATACAAGAATAAGCAACCTGACCTTTCATCTAATGGTTATCTTTTCTCTATAAACTCATACTTAATTGAAAACTAAACCGAAATACTTAGATCATCAAATGCGAAATAATTACGTCGGTCTAACTAAAATGACACAGTTTAATTTTAAGCTGACCCAAGTTAAACTATCTTTGGTTTACTTATTCTTTATTCAGTAAAAAAAGACTACTTGTCATTTCTATCTCCAATTTAACTTTAGGCCAATCTATCTTTATTTCGCAATTAAATAAAAATTACTTAGATCGACTTAACTTAAAATAGCAACTTAAGCCGACATAATTTATTCCGTAATCAAACACCCTCTCGAACATCTATGGAGCATATATATATATATATGGTTCTATTATATTTTTCTTTTGCCTCTTTTTTATTTTTTTATTTTTTGTAAAGACATTGGGGTCTAGCCACCCAATTATATTAAATATTCACATAAGAGATCTCCATCTGAATTTTGAAGTTATAGGAAACTGAATTTCCTACCTCTGTGGGCAGGAAACTCCTGCCTCTAAAGTCACTGACACGTGGGTCACCAAGTGACTTTAGGGGCAGGTGATCTGGTTCCAAGTTACAGACATCTCATATGTTGTTCTCATTTCTTTTGCCTTTTTTTTTTATTTAGGACGCAGCATATAGACCCGTCCCTTAATTGCCAAGAAAACCCTTTATGTCTATATAATCGGGTTAAAGGAATGCGAAAGGGGACAGGACTTGAAAATCAACATTTATTTTGAATTTAGGATTATATTCAACTTTTGTTAATATGGAGTTTTGGAAGTAATTTCAAATAATTTAAAGAAGACCTCTAGATACATGGCAGAGTAACCCAAGAGATACATATAAATGCATCCACTTCTTTTTGAGGAAAAATGAATCCAAATTTTGGTACCATTTTCTTGAATTGAATCTGGAAACTGAGCAAACAAGTCGCGCCAGTAAGTTTTCAGTACACCACAAATTAAATGCTTAATGCTTTTGTTCCTCCTAATGCATTCATTAATTTGTGCTTTTGCATGTACAATCTGAACCAGTTTAATTCTAATTGGAATGATTTTAACACACAATCTGTTATCTATTTGATCCATTGATGTGGGAAGTTACATGTATTTAAAACAACATGTATATATATATATTGGTCCACAACATTTCATTTATAAAAGTTAATTCCTTAAATTGAATTTCATGCATGTGGTAACTAAATAAGCTATAAAAGTGCACTTGAAAGTAGAATATTACTAACCAATAGTGAAATTAGTTAAAAGTTTCCATATATGTAATACAAATCTATGTAAAATAAATTGAAATAAAATAAAAAACAGAGGATGAAAGTGGCAATCTATTACCAACAAAAGCATCAATATTTTACCTCCCCCTTAGGAAATTTGCCTATATACTTAGAAAAGGGGAAATAAAGGAGCATATGTCAAGTTCCTCATGGTTTAAAAATAAAAAATAAAAACTAGATAGAATGACTGTACATAACCACTTGGATGGGACCAAAATAAATAAAGCAAGCTAGGTACAAAATGTGGCCTACGAGAACAAGTACTAAGGTAGATGGTACCATATACCATTCATGCATGGAGATGGAGAGCAAGTGCATGATTGGAGAGAAGGAGATTATAATAGTTTGGATTCCTGCAATCAATTAATGTGTCAAATGGTTCTCTTTCAAATTGCGAAGGAGCATATATGTGACATCGTTTTCAAAATAGTGACATTTCATTAGTACCACATCGATGATTTATTATGTCAAATCTCTCTTACTTGTCCTTGAATTATAAGTATCTAGATGCAGAGAACTTACAAGTTATTAAAAAAGAAAAGACATGTAATTTTCTCATTTTAGTTTCATGATGATGACATCACCTTAGCAATTAGAAGTGTAGTCAACATTCAAAACCACAAGTCAATCGGTGGTTATGATTTCAAACAGATTTTTCTGTTTTGATACCATGAGGATGGGCTAATTTATAAACTTGCTTTGTTGTTGTTTCACATTGCTAATGAAAGAATGGGTTAATTTGTTTTATTCTATTTAGCTTTGTTTTAAGAATTCTGATTGGGTTAGATTCCTATATATGCACAGAATTGATTAATTATCCGCTATAAGATGCACCAAGAATTCCAGAAATAGTGTTTTCTTTTTAGTTGTCAAATAGCTTAAACCAAGTATATATAATGCAGACAAAATTGATGCCATAGTTGCTGAAATTTTCACAATAGAGGGAGGTTGATAAATTAAAATAAATTGTAACATAGAGTTGTTAATTGAGAAATTACCCAAAATTATTAAACCAACGTATATAAATTTGGTAAGATTTTCTGGGTGTGAGGGGAAGGAATCACATGGGTGTTGCCATTCTATTGTGTCACAACTCACAAGAGTTCCTTTAACTATTTGAGATAAAAGAGAGGATTCAGAGAGAAGAATTGTAGCCTTCTAGGTATGGAAAGTGGTTGCTGGAAGAAGTTTTTTTTTTTCATAAAAAAATAAAATAAAAAGCTTGGAGTAGTAGTAGCTAAGGTTATAAGATGTCACACTTCTCCTTACTGATCCACTGAATATGAAATCATTGAAATACCTAAGCTCTATAATTAAACAAAGGGAAGGTAATTTTTTTTTAATTCAATAATGAATGTATACCACAGAAACAAATAAATTGTTGAAATTAGATACAAACATATCTGACATATTATAAAAGTTGATTATCAATCCATCATGTTGAACAGTTTGGATTGACTGTTTAGACTTTAAAAATATAGAGTGTAATCCGGTGTCACAAAAAAATGGTGTAAGTGCATCCCTCCTCTTATACAAAATGCCCTAGTAAATTTGAAAAAAGGTTAAGAAAAAATAAGCTGATTTAAAAAAATACATGGTAAGGTATAAGGACCACTTGGAATTAGTCCAGCTTCTCTCCTCCACTTGTTATTTTTGCTTTCATTATTTTTCTTTTTCTTTTTGTGTTTTTTTTTTCTTTTCTCACAAGTACATTATAATTGAGTGCAGCTCTTCCCAAGGCCAGCCCTTAGGTCACAACCCCATTATAATTCCCTTCTCTCCTCTTTCTTACTCTTTATCTCTATCTCTGTCTTTCTTTAACCCCCACCTCCCTCTCCCTCTTTCTCTCTCTCTCTCTCTCTCTCTCTCTAGTGCCCACTCCATCATCATCCTATCCATGAGACTTATGGTAATGGAATCCTCACTCAATAACTCTACCTTCTCTTTGCATTTGATGCTGCAACAAACCATAGGAGGCACAAAAATTAAGTTTTTGGTTGTAATTCTATAAATAACTTGACCTCTTACTGACTGAAAAGCATCCCTTTACCATTCTATGCATCTCCTCTAACAAGAGAGGAAAACTAGGGAAAATTCTCACATATGACATAGTAGGAATTTGGTATTCCCTTCTTTTATTATCCTTTCTCCTTCTCTCCACCGCCTTCTCTCTTTGGTTCACACACCAAGTAAGGGAAAAAAAGAAACAACAGGTCAAAGTAAACCATAAAAGAAACCTTTTTCCTTTCTTGGATCTTATTTTTAACCATAGTTCAATTCTGTTATTGCATCATGGCCTCCTTAGTTCTTCCTCCAACTTTCAAACAAGCTAACTTTTTGAGTTGATTCTTTTGATTTCAGGCTGATCAGAGTGCTGTCGCAAGGTCTGATCAGAAAATGGGCAGGGGAAAGATTGAAATAAAAAGGATTGAAAACACTACTAACAGACAAGTGACGTTTTGCAAGAGGCGCAACGGCCTTCTCAAAAAGGCCTACGAATTGTCGGTACTCTGTGATGCTGAGGTGGCACTCATAATCTTCTCGACCCGTGGCCGCCTCTATGAGTACGCCAACAATAGGTTGACTCAACCTCTTTTTTTATTTTTTATTTCTGCTTCTTATTTGGTTGTTTTGTCAGTACTAGGAAATTGCAGTGTTGTGTTGTGTCGTTATAAATTTCTTTCGCGATACTCTTCAATTTTGGCTTGAAATTTCCAACTTTAATTCTTTGAGGAATTGGGTTTTGCTCTAGTTTTTCCCCCTTTCAATTGAGAGTATGGGGAAAAAATTAGGTCTTCCAGATCCTATCTTCTACTCTTCAAATGTTGTTTCAATTATTTTTCAAGAAAGTGGATTTAAATCTTTTGTCCATTTATGTTTTTAATTTGTTATTTTTTGTCTATCTATTATAGGCATATGAGCCTTCTTGGCTCTGTACATCAACAAAAAAAAAATAGTTCAATCATGTGTACCCGTCTACTCTTGTGAATGTTTTTACTTTCCAATTTTCCAAATAGAGAATTTATTTCATCTTCTATGATTTCATTTCCTTTTTGTACAATATCAAAAGGTAACGAAATAGGTAAAGTTGGGAGCTTTTTGATAAGGGAAACAATATCATATCAAGTATATAGTTCAAGTTTTTATGATTTATCATGTTTTTGGTATATAAATAAGGTATAGGAAATTAGAGGTCTTTCCAATTTGCTGAATCAGAAGAGAGAAGAAAAGATGCATGAAAGTAGTGAAAATGCGTCTATGAGAGGATAGATATATCTTGTTCTTTTTATTTATTTAAACTTGTCTAGCTTCTTTTTGGTGCATCCAAGGAGAGGAAAAGAAGTAAGAGAGAGATAGAGAGAGAAGGGGGTAAAGATCTAACAGTTAGAGGTGAATGGTTTGAAGCAAATGTTTAGATAGATTTAGTACCAGTTGGCTGAGCTTTGCATTTGCTTACTTGCCTAGTTTGTGGTCCTTTTTCTTTCTCTCTCTCTACTCCACCTATGCCATTTTCTTTCTTTTTTCTCTCAAGAGGGAAAGACTCATGTTAGTTTTTGTGTGAGGTAAGCTTCTCTTTAGATCACATATCACTTCAAAATATTAAAAAAAAGTGTGAAAAATAATTTAATACTTTAAAATATACTTCTTGTTTCTCTCCATATTTATATTTTGTTTCCCCTTTCCTGCTTCCTTTTCTTTGCTATGTAGGATGTAAGCATAGATCTGTTGTTGGCTTCACCACTTTGGTTTTAGTTTGGTTTCGTTCTGGTAATGTAACAGTTCCTCTCTCTTCTCCTCTTCTCTTTTTGATTCCTCTCTTCTCTCTCTCTCTCTTCTTTCATTGTCTCTCTCTCTTTCACATTACCTCATCTTTACTCTTTCTCAAGAGTGGGTACTAACACACTTGTTACACCATTTCCATCTCTATTCACGTCACCTAACAAACCCCCATGTGTTCGTTGTCAAACTCCGATTGGCTTCTTCCTTTTCTAGGGTTAGGGTTTTCTCTCTCTTACCTTTTCTCTTCTTTTCCAAATTCCCAATTCTGCCCTCCCAACTACACGAATCTTAACACCGAACCCATCACGAGATTTCTCTCTGTCACCTATCTCTGACACAATCTCTGTCAAAAATATGTTTGAGAGATAAAGCGTTAGAGAGATAGAGAGAGAGAGGTTGTACGATTGCACAGGAGATAGACCAATGGGAAAATTGTACTCGAGTACACATTGTATTGGGAAAATACAAACTTGGTCAGAATGGCTTGTTCAAAAAGTAGTTTTAATTGAGAGAAGCGTAGGATAAACCTTCGGACAAAGAATTTAATTGACACGTGTCGATGTCATTGCGTGTAACCAATCATATCGTGGGATCTTGTGCCAGCGTGGCAGGAGATAGCCAATAGGGTGCCTCGAGGAAAATAAGGTTGGAAACACAGGTGAGAGAGAGAGAGGATTCCTTGGAAATAGGAGCAGAAAGAAGGTTTTTAAATGGAGAAATAATTGTAAAAATGACACCTTCTCTCTGTTTTGGTTTGATGTGATGCCTGCGTGCGTTATAATTAAAGGAGATTTTTGATAGGTTAATGTTAGGTCATTTCTCACATTTTTTTTCATTTGACAGAATGACATGACGTGATAGTATATTTTATAGGCTTGAAATTGTGGTAATAAGTCAAACGGGCATGAATACAATTAAATCGTTTCTCGTTTCTCGTTTCTCGTTGTTTTTTGTGCTAGTCTCTTGTCACTTTGATTAACGGAATTTGATGAAACTTTATGAAATTTGTAACAAAATTAAAGACCGGTTCTAGGCTAGTTCCTCTCAGTTTCATTTACTTCTTTTGCACACAATTTTTTTTTTTTTAAGTAAACCCTTTTCTTACAAAAATTAAAGACTAATTTATGACCAATTTACTATATAGAGTTTCCTTTAATTTTTTTTAAAGCTAGTTTTAAGTTGGTGAACTTTTAAGTTTTGCATTAATCATTTAAATCACATGAATCTAGATAGAAAATATTGGATGACCAGATTAATTCATAGTTTCCTGAATTAATTAAGTCCAAAAAAGAGGAAAGGTTATTTTTTTCAAGAATATTGTCATGTAATTAATACAACAATATTTTAAGCAATGTGCATTCACTCTTTGCGTTGTTTTAGGTGATTGGTTTTTTTAATGAAAAGGGCTTTGTTCTTAACTAAATATATTTTAATGAAAAATGTCTTTCCTCGTATCGTAACGATCTATAAAAACATGTTTTATTTCCACAATAATAAAAACAGCTAGTAGAGCCAATAAATCAAATTTTATGCACAACTAACTGCCTGATATGTTGAACTGAGAACAGAATAAGTGTTATGTGAGGAATGGGTTAAAGTATAATTAATAGTTAGTTAGATTGCCCACAAAGGCTAAATGATTGAATCATATTATATAGGCTAAACATATTAACCACTAGTTAATATTAGACTAGAATATACCATAATTAACTCAGCTCTTAAAATTCTGGTAGTTTCCATTAGTGGTAGTTTTGTTGCTAATAGATTGAAAATGCTTTATAATTAAGCTTCAAGATGAGTTATGTATATTTACAGGGCCTAGCAAAGAATGTATCAATTTTTTACCCTTATTTTTTTTCGAAAAGGTCATATGTGTAGTTTTGTATGTAAACTTTCCGATCAAGTCGAGATTTTTTTTTTTCATAAATTTGGTCATGATACTTTAACCATAAAATCATGCTTCAGTTTTCATCTGACCATTATAACTAATTTATCTGCAAATTTGGAACTGTACACTTATCATTAAATATAATTTGATGATTAACATCTTTTGTTTTTATAGTTGCAGTGTTAAAGGTACAATTGAGAGGTACAAGAAAGCTTATAGCAATGATACTGGTCATGCAAACTCTTCCAATGAACTCACTGCACAGGTAAACCATCTTAAACTGAATTATTAATATGCATAAATTGTTTGGTATCCAAGAAAACACAATTAATTTTATTCCATTGAGTTAGATTGGGAAACATGTTTCATATTAGGATGCTACCCTTTTTCAAATCTGATTAAAATATGCATGTATCAGCAGTACCCAAGAAATCCTGTGAAAACAACACATGATTAGTTGGTCAAATAAATTGTTTGAATAAATTTAATTTCAAGAATACAATTATGTAGTTATAAGGAAAAGAATGATGCATTCTTAGATTATGTAATAACTGTTTAAAAGCTCAATGTTACCTTTTCAAAGTAAAGGAGCTAATTAATTATTTATTACTCTTTTGGTGTAGTGAGAAGTAATCGAAGAACAATTTCAGCGGCTTTAAGAGCACTTAATGAAAACAATTTTTCTTTTGGAACAATTAATGCCCTCCTTGGCAGAACTCTTTTATTTTTTATGCAATTTTTTAATAACCTTCTTGAATTTAGGGTGTTAGATATATTAAATAAACAATTAATGACCTCACAAATAGTTATAAAGCATGTAGAAGATGAAGTACCAACTATTAAATGATATCTTTGGTCGAAAGCTAACTCATATTAGCAAAAAAAATATATACTAAAATATCTGGTGAGTTAACAAGCAATTTTTCAGGAGAACGAGGGAAAATTTTTACACTGTACAAGCATCTTCATATACTGCAATTAGCTCACAACTAGATAATATATAGAAGGGTGCTGATATTTAGGTTGATTATTAAAGAAATATACATCTATCTAGAAATAAATATTAGGTACTGTCATTCTATGCACTCCTTGTCTCACAAAGGAAATCAGGAAACATTAAGTTCTCAATTTTGAACCAAAGCATATCCAGCAATGTGCTTTTGTACTTCAAATCATAGAACATTCTCAATATATTCAATTTCTTCCCATTAGAAATGATTGATTATACAAAATGGAAGGGTAAAAGGGTAAAATGGGACAAATGCACTTGTATTTTATAGTTTTAATCCTGGTAAATAGGTATACTCTAAAAGCCTCACTGAATATTATTTCATTTTCTTTTCTTTTTCAGTACTACAGGCAAGAATCTGCAAAGCTCCGCACGCTAATGCTTCAACTAGAAAATTCAAACAAGTAATTCATCTTTGAAAAATTTCACATTTTTCATTATATTATATGAACATAGTAAGAGACTTTTTAAGTATTTGTTGACTTAGACAATTTAATATTTTAGTACCTTTAGAAACTATAAATATACAACATGTGCCAATATAGGAGACATATCTACAATACCAAGTACCAATCTGGACCTTATCAGCTCTCTATAACTTATTTTATCATTTGAAAGAAAAAGAAAATGAAAAAAAAAAGTCTAGTATTCTGGTTATATTTGCAACAAATCAAGAGAGTATGGGTTGGAATGGAGGACTGGATACTTCACACAACTATGTAAAACATTACTATTTTGAAAACTATAATCAGTTGGAGGTTTGTTAAGCCTGCTCATCAAACTTTTCCTTAACCATTAATTTTTACTTGTGTAGTGCTCTTTTGGGCAACAATGGTCCATTACACGCTAAAGAATTCAAAGCTGCGGAGAAGAAGTTGGAGACAGCCTTGACAAAAATACGCGCTAGAAAGGTACTAACCAATTCTGGAACCAGTACATCTCAATATATGGTGTTGGATTTAAATTCTGCTGCTAAGCCAACAAGTTCAATTATCTCACAGTATTATTAATGTGGTTTCAAAACCATCAATTGGTTTCCTCAAATAGAAAATCTTCAACATTGCAGCAACATTTCTTGTTGTACTAAATTTGATTTTGTTTTCAGCATGAGTTGATTGAGCATGAAGTCCAGCAGATGGTTAAAAAGGTGAGCTATATATATCTTAGGATTAATCATTTTTTTTTTTTTATCTTGGCTTCTTCAGTATGTGATAGTAAATTAGTTTCTTTACATATAAAGAGACTACATCAGCAGCTTTAATTTGTCAAAGAATTTGATGATTGGCAATTAAGAATGATATAAATTAAACAAAGAAATTAAATGATATTTTTAAGTAGCACACACAATAAACTTTCAACAATTAAACTATTAATCTCTAGTTCTCTATGCTGATAGATCAATTTAAATGTAAATCTTGCTCTTTGTATATATATATATGGGTTAGTTAGAATATCTCAACATGATGAGATATGAAGTTTTTGCTTCCATACCAAAATTTTGAATGCTTAATTATAATAATGTAGTGCTTCAGAATTTAGCATGATGTAACAGATGTAATTGCATCTTTTTTTCAGGCACATGACCTACAGTCTTTCAACAAGAGCCTTCAAGACCAGGTTATCACCCCCTCCCCATAAAACCACACACATACACACAAATTTCTTCTTATAAAAACAAAACAAAAAAAAAAAGTATTACTATTCCCCATCTTATAAAGATCAATTCTAGACACTTAATGCCGAATAACATCACCTTAGTCTCATTGTTATGATAGTAATGTTGAAAATTTTCTTCTTTTTGCAAATATTGTTGACAATGTTTTAGTATATATGCAACTAATGTGAATTTAATGTATTATAGATGTCCAATTACGAGAAAGGCCAACAGCATGTAAATTTCTTGCCGATGGCAAGTATGGAATATGAAACTAATATGCAACTCCAATATGATTCCCGCAACCTCCTGCCAGTAAATTTGCTGCAGCCCCACCATCAACATTATGCTCACCACCAGCAGCAGACTGCTCTCCATCTGGGCTATGAACCTCTGGTATGAACATCAATATCTCGTATACTGATTTTTTTTTTTTTTTTTTTTTGTAGCCTAAGATATGATAACAATTGAAAGAGGGAAATGTTTATGCATATGCCATGAGGCCAAAATGAAATGCTACTTAATTTTAAAGTTTTAAAAAATGTTATACTGTGGGAAACCTAATTTTTTTTATTAGAACAAGATGGGTCATTGATATGAGGAAAAGTACTTTGAGACATCTTGTAGAATGCTTTGACAATTATTAGAATATGCACTATATTTTCTCTCATGTTTTAACGATATATAGAATACAAATTCACTTCCAATGCCATTTTAATCATTCAAAGGGAATTAAATCTAAAAAAGAATACTTATAATAGATTCGTTTTCTTACATCAAGTATTGTTTTAACTTAATTGAGCTTTGTTTCCTTTTGTAGTAGATGAAATGAGTAAACAATGTTTTGGTGGTGCTCCAAATGAAGCGGTGAAGGAATCGTTAGTAATCGTCATGCTTATTGTAATTTGTTTTTATATGTTAAGTAGATCATTGTCTGACTAGAACTATTTTCTATATGTTGTGTGGAATTATGTCATAAGAACTGCAATCTTGGAGTATGCTAGCTCTAATTATTTCTGTTATTTGACCCTCTTGGCCACATTAAACTCGATCGATGGCTTGTATGTTTTTCCTTCATGTTTGATTCCTGGGCTTCAACTTTTGGTTAATGAGAGCATTATCTTTGAATAAATGCCTAAATGTTCTTTAAATAAAAACCAAACTTCTATTTACAATCAATTAGCTGGGAATTAACTTTCAAGGATATAATGTTTCCAAAAATTGTTTTATTTTACATATTAGAATTACCGTGTACCATTGGAAGTAGAAACATCCCACACACACACACACATATATATAGAAAATAAATTGAATTCAAAAATCCTCTCTGGAACAAAAACCAAACCTATATATATTAGAAGTAATATCAATCCAAAAGGGGATCAGCAAAGATTGAAAAGACATGTAAGCTAAAATAAAAAAAAGGAACACTACTTTCACAGTTTTCTGGCATTGTCTTTGCTATCCTAGCTAGGTTTGGTTTGTTCCAGTGGCCTAAAATATTTACCTTAGAAAATTTAAGGTCCTGGGCTTTTGGAAAGATACTAATTAGCGTTAAGAATTAAGACAAGATACACTTTCAGTGGCTATCAGAGATTTCAAATTAGGGAGGATTAGAAAGTTCAACAGGAGAATGATTCTTGGATAAACATTTAGCTCAAACACCACTACATGAACAGTTGTATATCTTTTCTTCTATCAAAAAATACACCATCTGATATAGGAGCCACAATTGACCATGCTTTTACCTTGTTATGGTCTGAGCATTTCAGAGGAGCCTCAATTCCAAAGAACAATCTTGACAATATGGCTTACATGCATGTCTTAATAACTTTTTTATTAGTTCAGCATATTTTGAAGCAAAAGAAGAAAAAAAATTATGAAGAGATTCTATAGTCAAGAATAGAATTGGTCACCCCTTGTAGAAAAAAAAAAAAAAATTTAAAAAGAAGATACCCTTCCCTCAAATCAAATTCTACTTAATTATCTTCTTTACTGCTTGTCCTTGTTTGTTAAATTAATAACTCAGACTTTTAGTTTGCATTTGTTTTCTGTATATAATAAATACAAGAACAATATGGCAGGTAATTTCAAGATTCCTAGATATATTTTTAATTAATTGGATCTTTTTAAGATTTTATTGGTCTACCCACTTCCCTCTGTCTGTCTAATCCAATCAAAGAATGAACTTTTCAGTGAACTTTACCAGTCATATTGATACAGTACATATAATTAAAGTGTAGATAGCTCAAAATGGTGAAGTTAGCAGCATCCAATTTTCCCTCTTGTTGTGCTTCCTTAGGAAAGCAAGAAATTCTGATAAGACTTGTGCATTTGTTTCTAAAAGAAACTAAACAGAGAGAAAAGTTTTTGATGCCATCACCAAGTGACCAAGTAAATATAACAATTGCTACATAAATTTACCACATGATGACTACTCCTAAACGGAAACCTTGGAACTTAAAAACAGAAGCCACATGATCAATTTGTTACTTGTAACTAAGTGTTGAACAGAGCTAAATTGGCAAATTATGGAAGGCAAATTAGTTCTGGTGTCCAGTACTTGTTGTTTTAGTTTTTCTGATACTCAAGTGATAGAATCAATCACATGATGATTAATAGTCACAACAGATCACAACAGATTGATATTTTAGGTTTTGGGTGGGGACATGTGCATTTACACATAAAAGGCACAACATGTGCAAAGGAGGTCAGTGAAGAACTGAAGATACAACATATGTTACATATGCAATAATATCTTTGCAATCCATTTTAATGAGTTCTTTTCTTTTAGAAAATATCTATTTTCCTCCAACATCTTCTAGATTCTTTTAGACGCATATGATTGACCCAACATTTTTATCACTTCTGTTGATTTTGTGCAAATGTATACATTCATTTTTTTTTTCATTTTAGCAAATGAGGAAACCTTTAATCTATTGATAGAAAACAATGTCCTTTGAATAAGAGATCATAAATTTGAGACTCAAATGAAGAAATCATTTGTTGTAATTAATAATAACATGAGTATGAAATTTGAAAGATTGACTCCATCATTATTAAAAAAAATATTCCTCCCACCTCGATTTTTTTTGTCAAAATTTTAAATTTAATCCTTTATTATTATTTTTATTGAAGATTTTGTTGATCAATTATGTTAAAGAAATGTTGTTATTTGTATTGATTTATTCAAAAGAAATTATTCATGACTGTGCAAGCATCATCAGTTATTAGTGTTGCACTGTCAAGTAATTGTGTACAACAAATAAAGATATAAACACTTAGAAATTAATATTTAAATATTTAATTGCATAGTGAGAATCAGCATTTATCTAGCAGCAAACAGAACATTCATCGTGTGATTCAAATTAAACCCAGATCATGAGACATTTATATAGACATTAAATGAAATTTAAAAGGTTAGACCATTCATGTTTCTATCTCAATACAAAATATATAATTACATAACATTGTATATATATTTTTTATTAAAAGGTTCGGTGCATGCATCCCAAAGTTTTTTAAAATAATGCTATTACTTTTGATAGTGTGAATATAAATAGAGGAGGGATCCACTTACACCATATTTTGGTGACACCAAATTACACCATCAATTTTTAAAGTGTTTAAAGTTCAAACAGTCGATCCAAACCGTTCAACATGACCTCCATATTGAAATGTGCTTAGACACCAAAATTTATATTTTTTTGAATTTTTTTACTATTTATTAAGTATTTTACAAAATCGTTGTTTTCAGACCATTGAATTTTTGTACCCATCTTAATAAATAGAAAAAAAATTCAAAAAAAATGTAAAATTTAATCCACAAGCACATTTTAATATATCCTACATGTTGAACGGTTTGGATCGACTGTTTAAACTTTAAAAATATGAGGTGTAACTTGGTGTCACCAAAAAATGGTGTAATTGGATCCCTCCTCATATAAATAATGCTATTAACTTTTAATGGTGTAGATATAAACACGTACTCATGTATAACTCTTCATAGAAATTAAAGGAGACAATGGCTTGAATTAAGATTAACGTCAGACACCTATGTAGCGCATGTTTGCTGACATAATTTTACTATTTTTTGAAGTGCGGGTGATCACTATTTGTTTTTATAAATAAAATGTATTGAAAGGGGCAAACTTTCAAATGCCTTTTTTTTCTCTAATTTCTGCTTTTGTGCCTATTTTGACCGAGTAGACCTAGGATGTTGTAACTTGTAACTAGAGATTTGATAATTATCCCAAAATTTCTATTCATTACCTCAAAAAAAAAATCCTATAGTACCGTCGCACTACTACAGAAAACTCTACTAATCAAGGTTAAAAAAATAGACTTTTACACGGGTTTCGAACTGTTTTTACAGTAGTCATGTATAATAGGATTGCTAAATTTTACCGTGTCTGAAAATGTGCTTCAGAACTTCTGAAAATGCCCTCCAGAACTTCTGAAAATGCCCTCCAATATTGATACATGGTTTTTAATAAAAAAAAAATGGTGTACAATATGGTCAAATTGTACATGGTTTTACAGTTTACAATTGTGTATGAATGTTGGAGCACATTTATATACAGTTGTAAATAGTAAAATCATGCACAATTTGACCATATTTTCGGAGCAAATTTTCATAACTATTTTTGAGCAAACATGTATAATAAATAGTGTATACTTTGCATTTTTGTACTGGTGTCGGTTGGTCTAAAATTCAAAAAATATTTCTATCGCTAGTATTGCAGTACCTTTTTTAAGTATTTCTTTTTTGCGGTGAAAGAGAATTGTTGTCTCTAACAGCACCTAGAGGGGGTGAATATGGTGACTTAAAGAACCTTAGACGTTTTTCGTGATGGTAGGTAAAACAAACAAATAACCACAAGGGGCTTAACAATGTAAGTAAATAGATAGAGTAAGAGAGATTGACATGTGGGATGTTAATAAAGTTCCGCTTAAAATGCCTATATCTTCAGGGCAATGCAACCTCGTCAACGCGCCTTTTATATTACCTAATGAAAGAAATGATACAACTCGTGACACATGAGCCCAACACACATGGGAAGGCACGGCCTAACTCGTGTACAAGGTTGAACCTAGAAGCTCGAGCTGGAAACTCATACACAGAGGATCATCACACAACTATGGATATATGTGAGCGGAAACACATGAGCCGGTGAGCCTTTAATGCTCTACAAGCGGGAAGTCACGCAGCTATTCGAATGGAGCACTAAAGTAGATCTCCACACTATAAAAAAAAAAAGAAACCAATACTCTATATTTATAGTAGATTAGTGGAGTGGATATGAGATTATCAAAGGATTATTGAAATTGTAGCTCCCTCAAAAATGGAAGCGGTCAAGAGCACATAATAAGTGCTTTTTGAAATTTAGAGGCGGCTAGCTTAAATCTGAAGTTAGAGTATTAACTCTATTTATATATGGAGCTTCAAATCTAGGTATGTGAACCAATCTGTTCAATACGGTGATCTACTGTTTGAATGGATAGTTTGAATGTAATTGAAATTAGGGTTTTCACCTTTTTGAATTATATACAAATCGTTCGGTACGTTTATGTCCATACAAAAAAGATAGTATATTTCATCACAATTCTGTGTAACTTAAATAACATACAGTACGGTTAGCATCCATACGGAACGGAGACAATATGGGGAGTCTTTGGATGGTACGGAACATACCATTCTAAACAATTGTCAACCAAAAGTATTATTTTGTACTTAAATGCTTATCTATCCATCCGGTATCATTCAATACATTCCGTACTAAATGATTGGCTTCCGTACCAAAAGGATAGTTCCATAAATCAATAATCTCAAATTTACTTTTCTTCTATATTTGATATTACAATTTATAAATATCCGTAATGTCTTGTTGATTTCCAGTTCTTCAACCTTTATCTTGTAATTATAATGTTCTTGAACCTGCAAACTCACTCATACAAAGAAATTATTAAATTCAATTGTTATATGTTTTGCAAATTAGTCAAACAGCGTAATTAGAATATTGCATAGAACAACAAGAATATGATGATAATTTTTTTGAATGAAACATCGATGCATTAGTACCAGGATTAACTAGGTATATAACATTAGCACATCATTGATGTTTTTGTAATAAAATATCGATTCACTTCTGCTAGGATTAACCAGGGTATAAATCTTCCGCGTGTCATCGATGTTTATGTAGTAAAACATTGATATATTGTTTCTTCCAACGCAGTCAGAATTGCAAAAAAAAAAATGTTTGCTTAGGCCCTCAAAACTTTAGTTGAAGTTTTTGATCCTATGTACGGTATGTTAATTATTCATCAGGAAATTTTAATTTACAATACTTAACATTCTAAAATTGAGTATCAATATTACAAACATAAAGTCAACAACAAATTAACCATGCATCATGCTCCAATCATATTTTTAATTTTTTTTAGAAGTTTAAAAAAATGAGAAGTGTCATTTTTTTTGTTGAACTAATACAGTGTTTATGTTTTGTTTGTTATTTATTCAGGGTTATATATATTGAGAGAGAGAAGGTTGGCTAATATACCAACGTTGCACAAAGCACTTTGTTATGCAAGTGAGTTTTGCAATTTTGAAGTTCAAATAGCCGATTTAAAGTGCTCAATTTGTTTTTCATATTAAAATGCACTTGGAAACCAAATTTACATTTTTTTTTTATTTTTTTAGTATTATTTTGAAATTTAAAAAAAAAACATTGTTTTAAGAAGTTTACTCCACTTCTTACTCAGCAATTAAATATGACCAAAATACTTGAGGTGTTAAATGTTCATTTATACATCCTTGACATCAAACAGTGGCAAGAATAAAGAGTTTTTGAGTACTAGCGCTTTTAGATATGAAATGAAAATCAAAATCTTTAAATTGCTTTTTAGAGCACTTTCCAGCCTATCTTTATTCTTATATTATGAAATGTTGACTTTGATTAAAAAGATATAATTTCATATGGAATATTAGCTCTTAAGTCAAATATTCTGATTTTATACACTTTTTTATATTTTTTATGTATTTTTACGTGTAGAAATCTAAATTTATTTAGACTCGCGCGTATTCATCACATGTACTTGCTACCTACAAATTGTATCATCATTCCGATTAGTCTTGATTTATTTCTATTTTATAAATATTATTTAAGAAATTTTTTAATTGAATGATAATCAATTGGTCATGTTTTAATTTCTTTCTATTTTTTATATTATTTAATATGTCATGTTGTGTGAGATTTTATTATGACACTATGTCAAATAGATAAAAAAAAAACATATATTCATTTAATATGTCATTTTTAAATGTTATTTGTCATTTAGATTACATTTTTTTACGAAAATATGTCATTTTGTATGAGATTTTGTTTTTGTTTTCTTATAATATGTCACTGTTACAATGCACGAGCATGATACTAGTTTCTTTATAATTGTATTTGTTAGGAGCAAAATTCATACGGTCATTTTTCTATTTTCTGTTTTTACTTCGATTACTGTGACACTGTTCGAGATCAAATAATTAATGGGACTAAATTTGGACTGCTTTAAAATGAGACTTATTCGGAACATAGCTCTCATAGACCCTTTAAACCATTTGTATTATGTTTAATCTTAAAAAGCCTCTTTTTGGGAACAGCCCATTCAAACATAGGCTCTAAGCCCAATAATAAAATGCCATGGATTCTGTTTGTGTTATGATATAAATTGTAGGCTCCAAAGCCCAAATTCCATTTTTTTTTTATTTTTTTGAATAGCCTCGAACATATATAGTTTCATAGCATGAGCATTAGGCTATTAGACATATTTCTAATAAAACATCATAATAATTTGATTACTATTTTCTCAACTGATTTGAACAAATACTAACATCTAATTACTGGTAGACCGAAATTCATATTTTTATAAGAGTTTTTCTTGCTATTTTTTGTATCAGTGAGAACCACTAATTTTGAAAAATTTTGCACTGCCTAAACAGCACTACTTTGTTTCAATCCAAAAACAAGATTTTATATTCGAGATAGGAGCAGGTCCGATGGGCATCGAACCTACTTTTAGGTTCAATTAGCTCTAATACCGTACAATTAGCACTAAGATTTGTGTGCACGGAAATTGAAACAGATATGCACGGATTTTAATGTACTTAGCACCAATCTTGATGCAATTGAATGGTCATCGAAACAAAGTAGGTCCGATGCAAATTCTTTTATATTCAGTTAGACCGATCAAATTAAATGACAGCATGGTAAGAAAGAAGCATAATCCGAGCAGAACACAGAGATTTTCATCTCGACCACTAAGCACACCAATTAATTGCCTAGATAAATCAAAATTTTCTTTAATCAAAGTATTATCTTTTGTCCCAAGGTTGGGGTTTTAATATCTGTTCATATTACTGAGATAGTGTCATTTGTTATTGTTAATTAATATATCTGAGATGGTGTAATTTGTTATTGTTAATTAATATACCACTTGGCCCTTGGCAGCTGTCAGGCTTTCACAAAAAGAAGTATTATCTTTGTTTACTGGCTGCACAAAACATATTATCATAGGCTTTGTCGGTTTCTGACTTAAAATACAACTAAGAAACTGAGTTATCAAAAATTAATTGTGCTTTAATTACCAGCTTATTTCATTTTGCTCTTGATAAAAGCAGCCTGATCAGGTTACTGGAGTTTACTGTTTAATTTTCCTTCTTGTGCATTAATTTGGAAAGCAAAAAAAGGAACTCCATTCATATTTACCCTGCTGTTTAGAGAGCTGAGCAAAAATCATTTTGACCCTTTTGCATTACAGCCTAGAAATATGATTAATTTAAAACAAAGCATATATATTATTGATGAAAATTTTACAAGAGCAACTACAATCTACACTAACCCATATATATAACACTAGTACTAACACAGTAACACTAAACACCTAATACATACAGCCACATGTACTACATGTGCTTGGATTTAAGTACGAAAAATATACTTAGAATCCATTGATCCAATTCATATCTAGATCGATGGTCGAGTTAAAGCTGCCATCGTAATCTAACGGCCACGCACACGACACGTCTTCCTTGCTATCATCATAACACAGCCGGGGCCTCTTGCGGGGCACCTCTCTTGCGCCCACTAACCGGTCAAGAACACTCGGGTCCTGCACAACCTTTACCAGAAAGGCCATCATTTGACTGGGTCGTCGCTCGGTGTCCTTGATGCGGCGCCACATCCGATCCATCTCTGCCTCTAATTCCTTCTGTTCTTTTTTTAGATTTGCCACTTCTTTGGCAGCAGAGGCGTAACCGTCGACAGAGGCGTAACTATCTCTACCAGCATCGTTACCAGACTCCTTTTTCTTCTCACAGCTGTTAGTGTTTCTACGAACGATATGTTGTAGAAGGTGAGTCTGGCCACGCAGGAAGAATGCGTGAGCGAATTCCCACTGATCCGGGTTCACTTTGCGAAAACCCTGTAACAAAAATTAATTGAATTAATACATGACATTCCCCTGAATTAAAAGTTTAATACATATATGTATGTGTTAATTTAGTTGCTGATTATCTCACTTTATTTGTATAATATTATAACTCAATACAATTATACAACATCCTCATAAAAATTAAGTGAATAACACACATAATATAAACATATTAAATGCGTTATTAAATGTGTTCACACCTATTTTAACAGTCATGAGTTGTTACCAGTTCACTCTCTATCCAATTTTTTTTCTCAAATTCAATGTTCTTCCTTTAATTCAATGTTACCATCTAAAATATAACAATATTTACAAAGAACAGACTGCTACATGAAAATTTGCCACTTACATAAGTGTTCAACTGGCGAATGAAGCTGGAGAAATTGTTGTGCTTGAAATGCACCGGTAACAGTGTTTCAGCAAATGCAAAAGGATCGATTACCAGAAAACTATTGTTCTCTCTTCCCCAAGCAATCACCGAATCCGTCGCCGGGTCGCTCACCATCCGGTACGTCTTCACCACAAACGGTGCCGCCGCGACGGCCGATCCACCACCATGCCCTCTTGGGTAACTGTTTACGCAAGTGCTCAAACTCCTCTGCTCCATTGCTCCTTATCCTAAATTTGTTATTGGAAAGCAGCTTTTATAAAGATTAGATTTTGCGGCGACATGCCCTTTTGTAACCACCAAGAGTGGACGCGTGTCCCATGTCTCGATTGTTCGGTGATTCGAAATCAGGATTCGCTGTTTAGATGGAATACAACACACTAGTTACGATTAATGAGGAGGAGACAAGTCAAAGAATTTTTGGATTTTAGCGGGGTAGAGTGCTAAACAGGGGTGCAACAATCTGTTCACGGAGGATTGGATGGGGCATGTACAGCGAAACAGATAAGAAAAATATTTTGGAGCTCGCGCTTTTGTCCCATCCGATAGCGAGAGCATCGCTAGTCGCAACTGGAGCTCTGGAAGCATTTAATTGATACACGCAGAAGCTGGGACCTGACCTTTTCGCTTTCAGATTTTGACCTGAGGTAGGAGTTGGAATGAACGCATTTAACAGGATGGATTGGGCCGAGTTTAGAAGTTGAATCCAATACGGCTCCAAATTTCGGGCTGGATTATCCCTCAGGCTCAGGTCACTGCGGAGATATGAGGTTTGATTGGGCCTGAGACTCAACTAAGTATATATATCGGCAGGCAGATTTTACAAAGTGTCTTTCTTTTTTCAAAATATAGAACAAAATATCTTTCTTCCAAAAAAAATAACCGCTAGCTCAACTTTTTTTTCATTTCAATTCAGAAACAAAATGCACAAACTAAAACAAAAGGACTTCCTATTTCCATGCGTTTCCAATTCAGTATGGTACCATTCATGCCATGTTACCGTTGGATGCTCATAATTATGCCACGTGTCAGTCCAGTCATTGCGTGATTAGTAGAAACCGAAATTGCACCTCTTAATGCGCCAGCTCAACCCCAATTAGCACCTAGCCATTAATCCCAACGGTCCAAAAATCATATCATATTTCTCATTCCTTATTTATACCACCTCTACGTCTAAACTTTTTCTTGATTAATTCCCTTTAGCAGCTAGTAAATTGTGTTACCTAAAGAAATTACAGATGGTGGGTTCTAGTATTGGTACGCTCTTGGTTGGAGTGCTGATAGGTGCATGGTTCAGCTCATGCATGGCATATGATTTCTATGTTGGAGATAGACATGGTTGGTTCCCAAATCCATATGAACAGTTCAATCATTGGGCTGGAAGAAATAGGTTTCAAGTCAAAGATAAACTTGGTACGTTCTAATATTCTTCTATTGAATATATTTCTCTTTTATTTTTCTTTTGTTCTTAAAAGTAAAATCTGTTAACACTTTAAAATTTACTCAATAAAAAAGATCCAGAATAACCAAACATATCAGTAAAAAAAAAATACTGGCAAGAAGGTGATTCTTTTGTTAATTTTTTTCTTCTTTTGTGAGAGAGCATAAAAAATTCTTTCTTTTCTTTTCTTTTCTTGTGTAGTGTTTAATTATGACAATGAGAGTGATTCGGTTCTGCTGGTAAGTAAAGAACAGTACGACACATGCAACACGACCGACTCGTACCTGAAGCTAGAAGGCGGGCAATCTACATACGCCTTCAGTCGATCAGGACCGTTCTACTTTATCAGCGGCAACAGCACGAGGTGCAAGGATCACGGCGAGAAATTGATCGTGATCGTGATAGCCGTTAGGGGAAAAGACAGAGTTAGCCCTCCTTCATCACACCCCATTTTTCCTCCTCCTTTCACTGTCACGTCACCATCTCCTACTCCAGGAACCGCCGGCGAATCACCATCAATTTCTCCTTCGGGAAATGAACACTCGATCAATGCCCCACCACAGCATTCTTCTTCACACTTGATTGGTTTGGATTTTGGTTCAGGGTTATTGGTGGGTTTGTTGGTTCTTGGGCTTAGTGGTGGTTTCTAAGTTAATTTGGAGGGATTTGCATGTAATGGAGATGCTATTGCATCCTTAATTAGTTTGTCAGCATTTAGATAAATATTAATTATGTTTGTTTTATTTTTGTAGTAATAATAGTAATTAACTTGGTTAATTTTCTCTCCTTGTGTGTTGGATTATGGTTTTAAATATCAATTGAAATCGATGGTGTTTTTTTTCAGTAATTTGGCTTGGTAAGAATAATTTTTCACTTTTCAGTAAGCACATAATTATTAATTACTATTCAAGTTCCTTTTCACCTGATTTTGTGCTTTTCCAATGTGGGATTTTATTATCTGATATTGAAATATTATGTAATATGTAGAGAATTTCCATGTATCCGAATATATATATATATTGTACTTTAGATGAGTGCAGTACTCATCAGAAAATACTTGATCCTAAACCGTTTAGAGGAAGAAATTCAATCATATTACTCACCTAGAATTTTTCATATTACAAACGAATGTCTTTACACCAATTTAAAACTTAACAAGGGCCAAAAAGTAATCTCACTACTTTTCCGTTTCAGAATTGATAATGGACAGGTGTTAGTAGGACCCAAATCTCAGTGATACATTTCATTTTAATTAGACACAACAAATCTTAATAATTAAATAAAAGCAGAAGTAAAATTGAGACAATCCCGCCTTAAAAGGAGCCCATTAATCAAAGGCCCACTAATATCCATGATCCATCCCTCTCCCGTCCCTTGTTACTGTTATATACCCCAGCAAACAACTCTCTCACTATCCTATCTCTTGATCTCTTCTTCCACCAAAAACAAGAAATCAAGAAAACAAAACCAAGCCCTAATCACCAATGGGAATGGCTCTCCGCCATGCTTTGGCTCTCCTCCTAGTGCTCTTGCCTCTGGCTGTCACCACGGCCTATACGACCAAGCAGAAGGCTGGTGGCTTCGGATGGGATTATTACAGCTCTGACAATACGATCAAGCAGAAGGTTAATGGCTTAGGATGGGATTATTGCAGCTCTGACAAAACGATCAAGCAGAAGGTCGGTGGCTTCAGATGGGGTTATTACAGCTCTGACAATACGATCAAGCACAAGGATGGTGGCTTCGGATGGGATTATTACAGCTCTTACAATCTCACTCATCCCATCCCCAAGTCTGACGATGATGGCATGGACGCGCTATTCAGCTATGCACCTAGGCTTGACAACTTCATAGCTCTTGACATGTCTGGCAGCTGCCCTGCTGGTTCATGTGATGCGTCAGAGAACAGGCGTGGGCTTGCTTATCGTCGCAAGTAAATGAGCTTGTCTTCATCCTTTCTTTCTTGCTTGCTTTCTTGCTTTCTTCCTTGCCCTTTATTCTTTGTACTGTACCTGGAATATTTGATGCAAATGGTTTAATTATTAATGTTTTCAAGTACTTACTTTAGTATGTTCTTGAGGAGGGTACCAGGGGAAATATTAAAAGTTCAGGGTTTTACAAATTTGTACATATAATAAGATGACCAGATAAGAAGTCATTTCTTGTTTTTCTTGTCTTCATTTCCTTTTCTTAAATAATAGGTAGAATACTCCATATGCTTAATCTTTTACCACATTTATAGGTTTATGTCGTGAAGCATAATATTGAGGGCAAACTGAATTAATAGCATATATTCAGTTATTATCTGAAACATTGTGTAATCATAAAGGAAAACGAATATTGAGTTTAGAATTGGTGACTGGTATAATTGTGAATTTGTGCATGCATGTCCTTACATTAAAGTATATTTTTCATGTTGTCAGTGAATATAGCATTTTTGTAGTAATAACAATTTGTCAGAGGTTTTGCATTTTCTTATAGATATGCATTGCTGAACTGAACCATACATTTTTACTGGTAAAAGAGGTCCCTTGAACCTAGAATGCCAATTTCTTTTTCTATTAAACTCATGTGAGGGCATTGAATTAAAAATATAAAAAGATGTGAAAAAACTTGGCTTAAATAAATTAGGTAATGATGTATCATATCTTATTTTCTTGTTAGTATCTCTTGTTGGCTATCAAGAATTCAAGATTACTGCAAAATTTCAACACCTGTTGGTAAATAAGACTTATTTTTAGGGTATATATGTACATAATAACATTAATTTGTCTGATAACACTCTACTTAGCAAATATGAATAAGGTATGAAGCATCTTATAACATGAGCTAATGTTTAAAAAAAAGGTTTATATTTGTTTTTTAAGTCCAATATATTTGTACATGCGTAGAATAATTACAGGAGCATATTTTTTCAGGTGTAGATCTCCTAACAACCTTAATTTGCAGCGCATTTATTTTGTCTTCATACTGAATTTGTTCTCTTATTTATCTAAATATGATGAGAATTGCTGCAAACTGCAAACAGCAAATACCAGAAACTGCTGTAATTTGATTATTTGAACTAGGGTACTGTAATTTGCAAAACAAATAAATAAACATACATTAACAAATTATATGATGTAACAGGTATATAAGCTATGAGGCTCTGAAGAAGTATCGGATTCCATGCAATCGCCGTGGCAAATCATACTACAACTGCAAGCGGGGACGCCAAGCAAACCCTTACCGGCGCGGGTGCAGTTTCATCACACGATGTGCCCGGATCTGGTGAATGCAAATATGAGATGAAAAACAACTGGGGGATGCATGCATGGGATGATTTATTTTGTTAAAGCATGCATTTAAGATGATAAAGATAAAAGTGTGTTTTACTTTGGTTGGTATTATTGTAGGATATATACTTGGTTGATTGGTATTGCGGTTATTATGTTGTTGTTGATCTCTTTAGGATACTCTTTTTTGTTTTCTCTTTTGGAGTTGTACTTCAATTTTTGTAGGATAAATGGTTCATTTAAATTTTTTTCCTTACCAGAAACTTCCATTGTTCTTAGTAACCTTCTTTTTCCCTGCTTTTTGTAATTTTGCTTATCATTAATTAAGTGCCTGGTTATTTAGCAATCTGGTTATATAGAGTAGAACTAAGGTGTTCTTAAGCTCACCAAACCCCTTGTGAGCTTAACTCAAAAACCTATCTAATTGATTTCAAACGACACATTCAAATCGTTGAAACTAATTTACTTCATGGGTGATGCGTTTACATGTCAAATTTTTAAATTATTGAACTAATTTAGTATGAAGTCAAGCGGTCAAAAAATAATTTTAATGAGTTCATTTTTCATTATTTTTTTACCGCTTGACTTTATGCTAAACTCATTCGAAAAATTATAATTTTACATGTAAATGCATCACTCATGAAGTAGATCGCAACGGTTTGGATGTGTTGTTTGAAGCCAATCTAATAGATTTTTGAGTTAAGCTCACAAATAGGCTTGGTGAGCTTAAAAACACCCTAGTTAAACTCGATTATGTATACATTTTTTTCAATTCCAAGTAGTCAGTACTCTTGTGGGCAGTAACTAAACTTGGAGATTCCTTTAGCATTTTTTTAAATTCCTTTAAAATTTCAATTCCAAGTAGTCAGTAACTAAACTCTTTTTTGGGCCATCAATGCAAAAACTCTTATGGGCTGAATTAAATAGCTTGAAACTTGCAGATTCCTTTAGCATTTAAGGTTTAGCTTATGTATGTAAGGTTTTGGGCCTTCGGCCTACAGTGGATGGGAAAAATATGGCGCACCAGATTTTGAATCTCGAAATTGACTATTGCCCATTTAAATTGATTAATTTTCTGGTTATATTTTAGAAATTGATTTCAGAATTTCAATAAACTAGGGCTGTTCCGAAAAGTCATTTTTTTTTAAATAAAATTATTTTAATGTTAAAAAAAATTTGAGCACAAATAAATATTGTTTTTCGAAATATTAAGAACATTTACAATGATAAACAATATGATTAATCGCACAATGAATCAAAGGGGGGAAAAAATTATATATATTAAGAATAATATTGTATCTTAGATATATCATACAAATATTTTTTTATGGGAGAGAAATATTATCCAAAAAGTCATATGGTTAAAAAATAACAAGGGGAAAAATGAATCTAATGGATAATAATACAGATGATGTAATACTAAAAATATCAATGTCATAATTACTTTGAAAGTCCTCAAAATATGGCCACAATTTGAGAAGCTAAATATTGATTTTTGTATTAAGGAAACTGGAGACTATCAACATATAAGTAATTTCTTTTCTGTATTACAATTTTTTTTATAGCATCAAGGCCCATAGGTATGGGTGAAAACGGTATGGATAATATCCGATATGTATTTGATCTGTATTTGAAAACTTAGATGTGGATATTCGATATCTGAATATCCGTGTGAATAAAAATAATGATATAGTTTTACGTTTCAATTATCAGTATCGAATAGTAGATATATACCATATATTTTAATATATATTATGAAAAAAAAATATTCACCATTATTATTAAATAAATATTATAAACTTTAATATTTTTCATTATTTTTAAAAATAAAAAATTTCCAATCTGATTCGAATCTGTATTCATGTATTCATATCCGTCTGATATATCTAATATTCACTTTGTATTCGTTACTAAAAACAAAAATAAAATATGAATATAATTTTACCAATGTTCGCTCCGTTTTCACACTTAAGACATTACACATAAAAATAGTTTGGATGGTGTGATGGGTCCAAACTCAGGAGACAAACAACTTGCCTGACAAAACCGGAAATAAATCTGCTGTTATTTCAATGACAGGAACATGTTATTACGATCCCAACTGTCCAATTTTTTTCATAAGCAAATCACAATGTAAATCAACGGTTGGAATCAAAATAACAGGTTATTATTGTTCCTTTGGAATAACAGCAGATTTATTTTCCGGTCTATATGCCAAAACAAGGGGAAAACCCTCCGAAGTCAAGGGGTGCCATTCTTATTTTGGACTATAGTTGATGGCTTGTAAAATACAGTAATTATATTGAGGGACTTCTCATCATGATTTTTTTATAAATAATATATGTAGCTGTTTATTTTAGTATGAACAAATTTATGAATATGTAAAAAACATTAATTAAAGATTATCTGTTAGTTTTTGTGATTTTAGAATTGTTAATGTAGTCTAAATTAATTATAAAAGTTTATTTTCTTTTCATCAGAGGGTCATTTTCATTCTGGTGTAATTAGAAAAAGGCATCCATGAAATAGAAACAATTTAAATATAATTTATTTTATAAGAAAATTAAAAATAGAAACGAAATTAGAAAATGCCAATAAGATTGAAATAGAAATGGAATTAAAAAATAGCTTTGCCTTCAAATTGACTGCGATCCAAAGCTGAGGAACAGTGTTCCTAAAATCCATGCTTTTCCAAATCCAGTCGTCCAATGTTTTCTGTGCACATATCTCGAAACAGCTTATTTTTCTGTGCACGAATCTCAAAATAATTCAACAGTTAGATTTGAAAAAGCAGAAATTTTAAAAAAACACTGTTCATAGTGAAGAATAGTAGCAGATTCGGATCCTAAAAGACAAACTACATATTTTTAATTTATAAATCAATTGACTAATTCATCCCTAATCACTATACATAGAATCGTCATCAATAAAAATCTAGCTTATCCTTAATCACTATATATAGAACGGAACATAGTGGTGGGGAAAAAGTGCTAAACTCTCTCTATAGTTTGAAAATTTGTAGTTTGTAGTTTAGTCCATTAAATTTTCTAATTTTTATCTGGATTAATATTTTTTAGCCTTTCTTATTAAATGAAATTACACTATATTAGATTTTTCAGCTCTTTAAATATTTATTTTCTAGTTCCGTTCCCATTTTATCATATATAATTAGAGACGGTAATAGGCTTAGCCAAAAGTAACTAAGTCACAATTTTAATATTTAATTATATATATTGAAATTTAGTGGAATTTTTTTTTTAGTTTTTATATAGTCTAGCATTTTCAATAAATAACAAATATTTAGTTGAGAAAACTTGAATTCAAATCTTAGTAACCACATTATACATTTTAATTTGCAGTCATTCCTATTAAAATTTTCTAATTCTAACCCTGATAGTTTGTATCATAAAAATGTCTAAATACAAACAAGACAAACACAAATTAAACAAGATACAAGAGCTAAGCATTAGCTCAAAATAGCTAGGTACATGCTGCCTATAACCTACCAAAAAACGTCTATTTATAGATAATTAAACTAAGGCCTATTAGAATAATTGGAAACGGTTTTAATTAATTAAGAGGTTAATTGTGCATTAAACCAGCAGCAATCTATCACTTGTAAGTTGTAACTGTTCACAGATGAGCAAAGAGTCCTGTCTTTTGACGTTCGTTAAGTTCCTTATCATTTAAGGAAGCAAATATGCTGCGATTCTAAAGGATCGCAGGGTCTGCAATTTTTATCTCAACTATTTATTTATTGAAATGCAGCAATCTCAAAAGAAATTAGTTTTTGTGCATGAATCTCAAAACATATGAACGATCATGCTTGGAATCGCAGGACCTGTGATTCTTTGAAATCACAATAGATTTATTTCCATAATTTAATGGCTTCCATGACCTGCACATCAAACAATTAAACATTACTCCTAACAATGTATCCATTTAATTTAGTACCAATAAAATTATAAACATATAAATGACATTAATAAGAGGTTATTTGCCAGTTATGATAATTTTAAAATTATAAATACAGTCCAAATTAATTAAAATAATAATTCAAAGTACAAATATTTATGCATGAGATATGATGTAAATACATCTTAAATGACATTAGATACAAAATAATATATTAATTATAGTAATTTTTAAATAGTAAATATATCTTGAATCAAAATAAAAATACATCAGACAAATAACGTACTATAAAATTCTTAAAAATATCTTAAAAAATTATATTTTTAGAATTTTTTTTACTATTTTTTCACATATGTACAATATCACTTGTTTCGAATGGTTCAGAATCTCCTTAAAACAATGATTTTATACCTATATAAAAATAGTAAAATAATTTTAAAAATATAAAATTTGATCTCCAAACATATTTTATTATGAAGATCATGTTAAGCATTTTGGATCGACTATTTGAATTTTTTTTTTTTTGAAATATGGGTTATCCAACACATTTCAAACCTCTATGTATTAATACAGAGAATTTCTCCACTTTGTAAGTTTCAAATTCATGATCTCTCATATAGAAGTCATGTGTCTTTACCACCAGATCAAAAGCAAGCTCTCCATTTAAATTTTGAAAATAAAAATAAAAATATAAAACATATTAGAGCACAAAATTACAATTACGGTGCATTTGAATCCTCTAGAAGATAGTGTTAGGATTGTCAAAGAATTATAGATTGTAAGATTGATAATTTTGTCAGTATCCTTGACCTAGGTTTATTTCTTTTGACATTAGCTACCTAGACTCTCAGTACTCTCATACAGCGAAATAAATATTGCTGGGTCGGCCGCTGACACAAAATAAATAAAACAAAGGGCTCTCTCCATTTCCAAACAAAATCTGAGAAAACTTGTTATGAAAGAGAATCTAAGCTCCTCTCCATTTCTCCCCTGCCTCAATCAACGCCCCCTCACTAAACGACAGATCTCCTTCCCCATTTACTCGCCGATTCCTCTGTTTCCAAATCCAACTCCAAAGTCCAAAGTCCAAACCCCACACAACACCAGAACACCTCACATCACTTCACAACTCAACAGTACACACCAGATCACACTCCAAAAAGAGAGCAACCAACTCGAACACTCACAAACACCACTTCCAGATTACATACCCTTCGCTCTCTCTCTCTCTCTCTCTCTCTCTCTCTCTCTCTCGGCAATGGATGTTCGGAAGAAAGACCCGAATCCGAACCCGAATACAAATCCATCACTCCTTCCTACTGCTCTCTCCCCCAAACCCCACGACACCAACATGAATCCGAATGCAAACCCGTACCCGACAACGTTCGTGCAGGCGGACACCTCCTCCTTTAAGCAGGTTGTGCAACTCCTTACCGGGTCTCCGCAAACCGTCTCGGCCGCATCCAAACCCGCCACTCCGACAGGCGCCACCGCCCCAAAGAAAACCCCCTTTAAACCCGCTCAGCAACTCTACGAACGCCGGGCCCACACCAAAAATCTCCGAATTATCCGACCCGTTAACGTAATGCCTTCTTCAGTGAGTCCCTTGCCGGGTCCCAAATCTCCCCTTCTCTCCCCCAGCATGTTGGACTTTCCATCGTTGGTTCTCAGCCCGGTAACGCCGCTCGTACCCGACCCATTTAACAAGCCGCCGGCTGGGTCACAGGCTGCCACGTTTGCTGAAGAGAAAGCCATTGCTGACAAGGGGTTTTACCTTCATCCATCGCCACGTGGTGCTGAACCGCCGAGGCTTTTGCCCCTGTTTCCTGTTGCATCCCCCACGGCTGGATCCAAAGCGGGTTGCGTTTCTACTCCGAAACACTGTTAGAGGTTATAGTTAGCTTGTGTACTAATGTATGTTGTTGTTTTTTTCTTCTTCCCATTTTCATTTGGGATTTTTTTTTTTTTCATTGTATGGTGTATCTTTTCTCTCTTGGAATGCTAATTAGGCAATTAGAGAGGAATTAATTATGCCCCAAATGGGGTTTTCAGTTTTTTTTTCCTGATCACGGTGCATTATTGAAATATTTATGCACTTGTAACCTTAATAATAAAAAAAATGTGTAGGTTTTTCGCGTTATAATGTTATTACTACAGGAAGCATTTAGATTGAGAACTTGAAATTCTTGTTGTCTTTGTGTGATACATTTATTATGATGGGGATATCTAAATGTTGATTGAAACTAAGAGCCTGTTCGGCCGTCTAAAGAGAACGGGAATGGGAATGAAAATTTTTGAATGGCTGAAATACTGTGCTCGTGAGCTGATTTTCGTGAAGTCTGAGGTCCTGTTCGGCCTCCTTACTGTTTACGTGAGTAAAAAAAATTCAATTTGATTTCTATACCAATGCCCATTCTCTTTGGTTGGCCGACAAGACCTAAGTAATTTTTTTGTCCATGTACACAATAAACACCCGAATAAATCCTAAATAACTTTGGGATATGCAATTAGAAGTTAATGGCTTGATAACCAGTTGTTTCCTTAGAAAAAAAAATGATTCATGTTATAAATATGGAAGAGCTTTCAGGTAATGTGGTGGACCAATTTTGAATTTTTACATTTTACGTACCAGTGAGAAAGAACAGTTCTTGTTTGATATATGAAATAATCCAATGAATTAGTGATGTTGTGTAGTGGACTGTGGGTTTGAAAAGATATTATATTCCTGCATTTATTTTATTTTTTTGAAAAATTGATAGTGGTTATATTCCTGCATTTCCAAAGAAAAGAGATTATATTCCTAAGTACAGATGATGACGGCGATTCCATTATGTCTTTTTTTGTTGTTGTTTAATTTTTATTCTGTTTATTAATTATTAATTACTATTCCCTTTTGTATAAATGCCCAAAGTCAATAAAATGATAAAATTATTACTTACTAGTTTTTAATGAAGAGTAGAGTTAATGATGCTAAATGAATGATATATTGGTAAGAAAGAAAAGCACGGTAGAGGAATGACAAAAGAAAGTGCTGTTAGGTTAATATCTTTAGTAGGTTATGAT
The DNA here is from genome assembly GCA_964058825.1 of Carex arenaria. Taxonomy (NCBI): domain Eukaryota; kingdom Viridiplantae; phylum Streptophyta; class Magnoliopsida; order Poales; family Cyperaceae; genus Carex; species Carex arenaria. The sequence goes on along the minus strand of CAXKVW010000456.1, from coordinate 283,852 downwards.
TCTTTAACAATCTCTTGACTTAATAAACTTTTTATTTCATAATATATGTTAACACTATCAAAAGTAAAATTTAGAGCTTGAAGTTTTAACCTGTGTTGTAAAAAACGTTCGTTTAAACTAATTAATCAGCCGACTAGTCGTTGGCTGTGATCAAACTGTCACGAATTTTCCTGATTAATCGGCTGATTATTCCTGATAATTTTCAATTAATCGCTTGATAATATTCTATCTGTTCGAAGATCGCATACTGTTATTTACAACACTGGTTTTAACCAATAGAAGCAACCACAAATAACAAATAAAAAAATATTATACTTGATGGATATATGAAGACAATATTTTAACCGCTAAGTAGGTAATTCTAACCATCAACAAGTGAAACCAATCCAGTACTGACACTGGTCACTTGATAATTAAGCAATCTAACTACTTAAAAACATGTATACTTTCAACTCTCTTTTTTCATTTTTCTAGTTTAAATTACAAAAATTAATAAAATTGTTAAGTCATTGTCATGGTATATCCTTTCTTGTCTTTACTTGTAAAATAATACATTTACAATCAAACTTATATCATCAAAATTGAAATTGAAATTAAAAAAGTGTATTTTTTTGATAAAAAAAAAGTGATAAAACTAAATAATTAATTTTTCAGATTGTTCAATGGAGGACCAACTGATTTGCACATTTACATCAAAATCAAAATCTAAGACACATTTATCTATATGAAAGAAAACATATTTTTATTTTACATTTATCGTTTTTTTTGTCAAATAAGTTTGTTATCAATATCATATATTTTTTACAAAAATTAGCACCAAAAGTTTGATCATTGAATTATTACTAGATTGGTAATATATTATGCATCAGGGGATGTGGTTATAAAAATAGCATATTAAGGAAATATTGAAAAGGACTGTTGAGAAACATTATCAAACAGCACCAAGACTTTAATTCTCAAAAATAAGTACAGCAGCTTTTGGATATGAAAAGGTACTAACACCTAAGAAATGTTTCTGACTTTGAGGAGATATACTGTTCAGACAATTCAGAACCTCTGTTGCTGTAAAAATACTTTACAATAGTAACAAAAAGAAAAGTGCATTTTAGGTTAGCTAAAAAAAAAATTAGTTCTTCAGAAAATGGTTGAAGTTTTTTTTATATATATAAATTTAGTAAAAAAAAACTATATTAAACGCAAGGAAACAAAACAAAACGAAAATTTGATCCGATACTTTTAAATTTGGAAGAAAAATATATCATGTTTTTTCATTAAAAAAATTATTCTCTAAAATTATTCACAAAAAAAAATTAAGTTCTAGAGAATCAGTTCAGTTACTACTTATGGTAAAATAAGGATATCTTACTGAAAAGTAGTTATATTTGAGGGCTCCTAATGATCATTAAAAAAGGCCTAAAAAGGCCCGAAATTTAATATACAAGTAATAACCACAAATCCCAATTTTTTTTTTTTAAAAAGGTAATTTATCAAGCATAGTGGAAACCTTAAAAAAATATTCAGTGAAAACTCAGAAAACATATTTTTCTAGGGGAAAAATTATATTCTCAACCCTACTTGGCATCCGAAATTAGACGAGGGTTTAAATGCACCATTTTTTTTTTGTGCTCCAATATACTCCACATCGTTTATCTCTATTTTCAAAGTTTGAACGGTCGATCCGAACTGCTCAAGATGATCTTCATAATAAAATATGATTGGAGACCAAATTTTATATTTTTTAGAATTTTTTTACTATTTTTTTCATAGGTACAATATCACTTAATCGGATGGTCCAGAATCTCCTTGAAACAATGATTTTGTACCTATGAAAAAAAAAGTAAAAAAATTCTAAAAAATATAAAATTTGGTCTCCAAGTATATTTTATTATGAAGATCATGTTGAGCAGTTCGAATCAACTGCTAAACGATGTGGAGTATATTGGAGCATACTAGAACACCAAAAAATGGTACATTTGAACCCTCTCCCGAAATTATTTGCCTAGGTTACTAATTGGAAATAAAGAAAAAAAATGGAATGGTGAGCCCCACAATCAATGACAGTTTTACGCTCACTAGCTCTAGCCCACACCAACTTCTTGATTGCTAATAAGAACATGTGTTGTTAGAACTCAAGAGGATAAAAAGAGAATACAAGCTTTTTAGGAGCATATGCACTTTTTATATTTTATGGGCCATCGGGCCCATGGATCCAATAGCCTATTGGGTGGTGAATTTACAATCAAAACAATTCTAATTGCAACCACACAAATTGTCACGTTATTTTATTAAATATATCTAATTAATAGCAAATGTATTATCAAAATTGGATGGTTCAGATTGATCTAGAATCTGATAATGTGATCAAAAGAGTAAGGGTTTTTTTTCTCTTTTAAATAACTTGGCAGTGATTACTAAGTTTTAAAGTTCCATACTCACTAGGATCATATTTGGTTATGGAGTAAGAGGCGGAGTAAACATCTTATTCTATACTTAAGTAGTCAAATGAGAAGTAAAAAAAAAATGATTAAGATGGAGTAAGAGGTGAGTTAATCTGGAGTAAGGTACTACACTTTTCTAAGTATATTAACTTACTCTACACCTATTTCACCTTTAGAATCCACTATTAGGGTGTACTCCAGAGAGGAAGAGAATCATCTTCATTAAAGAAAAGGAACAAAAACAAAGAGAGAAGAGAAGAGAAACGTGGCTTGCTCACGCTGTTTACCTGCTCCAGAAGAACATAATCAGAGAGGAAATGCGAGAAATGTGCTACTGTGGGAGAGGAAGGTGTTGTACAAGTTTCGAAATTCATAAACCCCAAATTGGAGTGTAGGTATCACTGTAGCAAGGGGGACTGCACTCACTCTTCCTTCCTCTTTGTGCTACATTTGTAAAGCACAGTCTTATAGACAGAGACTCATTTTTCAACACCTTACTACTACTCTAGACAAATTAATTTATTTAAGCTATAAATTAAACTATCAAACAAATTAAATATAAAATATATAAAATAAGATAAGAGTAAGCCATTTGATCATCATTAAATTTACTCCACATTCAAAGCATTGAAGAATCAGATATAATTTCTTCATGTACGTTTTATATATTTTCTTTAAAGAAATTCAGATTCCATGTGTCTCCTGTTACAGGACTCCTGTATGTACGACTTAACGAGCTTTCAATTTTCCTGTGTAGATCTGTCCTTGGCCAATAATTTGTTTGTATATTCTACGTCGCTTTTCAAGCTAGCTGCTAGTATCGTGTCGTGTGTGACAGTTAACGAGACTTTAAATTTTCTGAAATGCATATGAACATTTAAATTTTATTTGCATTTAAAGAAAATTACTCATTTTTATTTCCATAAAATTAAATTTCTTCAGCTGGGAGTTGGGTGGAGAGAATCACGATCGATTGCCGGAAATTAAAATATATATCAAGTTTAATTAACTAGACAGTATTTGTATTTATGAGATTTTAACAAATTCTCGGAACTAGGGGTACGGACATAAATTAAATATATATACCGAATATCCATGCAGATAGTATGGATATGGTTTTAAATCTTAATTATCCATACCCAAATAGTGTGTGCACACACCATATAGTTTAATATATATTATACTATTTATGTATATATCTACAGATATCTGATATTCAATTCATATTCATGTGTATCCGCCTAATATTCGATCCGTATTCGTATCCGCAAAAAGAAAATACAGATATAGTTTTACCACTATTTGATCCGTATCAGATCCGCTTTTACCCCTAATCTGAATAAAGATTTGTTCAGACTAGGGGTGAAAGAAGATCCGATATGGATCGAATAATGGTAAAACTATATCCGTATTCTTTTCTTTTTGTTGATACGAATACGGATTGAATATTAGACGGAGACATATAAATATACATTTAGCAACATATGAGCTAACTAAAAGTCTTCTAACCTGTCTATATTAACTGACTACAGGATCACGTGATTTTTTTTCCGTCTAACATAAATGTACTGAAAGTCAGCAGTTAAAGAACTAATTAGAGATGAAACTAGAATGCACTATCCATATTGGCTAAGGCCATGTTCGGCCGCTCCACTGTTCCCGTGAGAAAAAAAAATTCAACTGAATTTTTTTTTCCCACGAAAACAGTAATTTTTAGTTCAATTCTCGTATTCATGTCCATTCTCAATGACCCGTCGAACAGGCCCTTAACTGTGTTTGAAGAATGACACCCAAATTCAAAACCAGCATGAGCCGAAAAACAACACGCCAGTTCACATTGTTGAAGCCAACATAATCCGGTTTCATATACTTAAAGTAGTGTTCACATTTATTAAGTTCCTATCCACAACAATATGATGATGCAGAAAGCTAGTCGACGAACATCGTCTAATTAACATGTTAATCAAAAAAAAAAAAAAATCATCCGAATGAAAAAGAAAGATGAGAGAAGAACATCAATGCTACCTTTCTGTTTAGTGGGGCACAGAACATTAAAGCTGACCTGAATTTTTTTAAATTTTCTTAATAGAAATTTTGAAAATGATTTCCATATTCTGACAAAATAGAGTAGTGATGTTTTGTCTGTCACATCAGATCCGAATCCTGCTAAAGCAATGAAGAGAAGAAAACAAAAGGCAGTTTGTTTGTGTTGAGTGTTGAAATTGATATATATATATATAGCAGCAGCTTTAATTACTCCAAGCCCTTAAAATTCCTTTCCCTTTCCTCCGTTCATATTCTGTGACTGTAAGTTTCCAGTGAGTCTATAGTACTATGCATATGACGGGTTGATCCGTAATACGGGTCAATATTTATGTTTTTAAAATTTTAATGGTAGATCTGAACTGTTCAACATGATTCCCATATGAATATCTACTTACAGACCGGATTTTATATTTTTGTGAATTTTTTTACTATTTTTTAAGATAGGTAGAAAATCACTTGATCTGAAAATTCTGGACCATCCAAAAACAGTGATTTTCTACACATCTTAAAAAAATATAAAATTTGTTCTGCAAGTACATATTAATATGAAAATTATTTTGAACGGTTCGGATCGACTGTTAGAATTTTGAAAACGAAAATATTGATCCGTATTACGGACTAAATCGTGATATGCATAGTACCATAGACTCACTAGCTCGTCAGTTTCAGTTTACTTCTGTTTAGATTTTTTTTTACATATCTGTGAGTTTCATTTGTGTCCCTCTTTTGTATTCATAAATATAAATTAAACCGATCGACAAAATAATTTGATCAATTGAAGCACACATCGAATCAAATAAATCAAATTTTAATTCGATTATTAAATTAGAATAAATTAATTGTAAGCTATAACTAATAATACAATATTAACTTTATAATTTGTGTATTAATATGTATGATACTGCAAACTACCGCAATTTTAACACGCTGAAAAAAATATTTTATCAAAATTGTGTCATAAAAAACATTTTAAAAAAATATAAAAATGGAAGTGAGTATGCTGGAATTGAAAATATTCTTAAAATTCAAAAATGGAAAAGAGCATGCCGGGGATGTCTAGTGCCAACTTTTTTTAGTCACACCACCATTCCATGTTGTGATTCCGACCCAATTACCTAATTTTATAGTACAGTAAGTGTAATTTTATATTCAATTAATAAATAATTGATGATTCTGGTTATGATAGTGATAACAATTAATCACACAACAAAAGGTAACAATATATAGTTAATTAACAAGGGTGACACTTTATAGTAATTGGGCTAATTAATTTTAATGGAATTCAGATAGGTCCGATGCCCATCGGACCTACTTTAGTTCGATGAGTTCATTCACTGTCCGATCAGCATTAAGATTTGTGCGCTCCACTTTAAAATGCGTGCGCTTATGCTTTAATTTTTGTGCTCATAGATTTTAAATTGGATCGGACTGTCATGAAACTCATTGGACCCAAAAGTAGGTTAGTAACAAAAAATTGACAAGTTACTATCACAGTAAGACAGTTTCTATGGGGCATAGGCCTACCAAAAGATAACGGAGGTGTGCAAAGGTTTTCTCGGACCAGATAAGCATTGGTTTTCGAGTGCAAAGGCAGAAGGGAGCTTGACTGCAAGACTCACCCGTCGAGCAGGGATAAGATTCCCAACTAATAGTATTATTAGTTTTCAACATGTTGATGAATGAGCCAAATTAAACAAGTATTTGTGTATAATTCATCTAATGCATGTACTGTCTCCCAATATGATTAATAGATGTGTTATTTATTATTTATATTTGAATTATATGCAAGAAACTACACCTTTTATTTTCTTTCTTAAAATATCAATATTTTAATAAATTATTTTATTTACGATAATAATAAATTATTTTTAGATTATATCAGAATCACGAATTTTAGATCTCGCAGAAGTATTCTCAACTGAAGATTCGCTCACTATCTCACAAGCATGTCACCAAATGATTTATCTATCCTTGTAATTAATTACTTATATTTTTCTTATTATTTATTTTAATTTTCTTCTGATTGCCAATTATTGTGTTAAGTTCCATTAGTGGGAGAATTTGGGATCAAGGGGAAAATTGCATTGGCTTAGGAATGGCCAGAAATCATTAATTCCATTCGCTTGCATCACCTTTTGAGTTTTGGTGGGAAACAGGATCAGATTCTGTCTTTTTGTAAATATTTGTTTTGCTATTGTCTTACACTCATCTCTACAAGTGTTCTCCCAAGCTACAAGAGTTGGCCTGATTAAAAATAAAAACAGTGACAACTACATTTATTGTCATACACTGTATCTGGACCGTTCAAAAAACACTGATTTTGTACCTATCTTAAAAATAGTAAAAAATTGCAAAAACTATAAAATTTCATCCCTAAGCATATTTGAGTATGAATATCATATTGAACGGTTCAGATCGATAGATTGAACTTTGAAAATGGAGATATATAACATGAGGTATGGGTGAGATATAAGGAGATGAGGCATTGGAACCCAACTCTATCTATCTATCTATCTATGAGAAGGGATCACGTTATAACAATTTTGAGTTACAACAAAGTTACAACAATTGTTTTTTTTTATTTTCAAAGTCCAAATCGTCGATCCAAACCGTTCAACATGATTATCTAAATAAAATATACTTCAAGATTAAATTTTACATTTTTTTTGAATTTGTTTAATATTTATTAAGTATTTTACAAAAGCTAGTCAAATTCAGACCATTAAATTTTGTACCCATCTTAATAAATAGTAAAAAAATTCAAAAAAAAATGTAAAATTTGATCTGGAAGCACATTTTATTTAGATAATCATGTTGAATGGTTTGGATTGACTATTTGGACTTTGAAAATAAAAAAAAAACATTGTTGTAATTTTGTTGTAACTCAAAATTATTGTAACTTGATTATATATATATATATATATATATATATATATATATATGAGGAGGGTTCCAATGCCTTATCTTCTCATACTTCATCCATACCTCATGTTATATATCTCTATTTTTAAAGTCCAAACTATCGATCCGAACCGTTCAACATGATATTCGTGCTAAAATATGTTTAGGGATGAAATTTTATAATTTTTGCATTTTTGCATTTTTTTTTACTATTTTTTAAGATAGGTACAAAATCATTGTATCTGGACCGTTCGAAAAAACGGTAATTTTGTGTCTATCTTAAAAAATAGTAAAAAAATTGCAAAAATTATAAAATTTCATCCCTAAGCATATTTTAGCACGAATATCATGTTGAACGGTTCAGATCGATAGTTTGGACTTTGAAAATAAAGATATATAACATGAGGTATGAATGAGATATGAGAAAATGAAGCATTAGAACCCTCCTCTCTCTCTCTCTCTCTCTCTCTCTCTCTCTATATATATATATATATATTAAAATGTATGGTATATATCTATTATTCGAAGATGAATAATTAAAATTCGAAACTATATCAACACCACTATCCGTATGGATATTTAAATATTGAATATCCATATTTAATTTTTTATTACGGATCCAAATTCAGTCAGATAATATCCGACCCGTTTTCACCTGCACCAGTTATGCCATTTCTCAATGTTACAATAACCAGTACATTTCCAGTGGCAGCAAAGCAAGAATATTGTGCCAGTGCTTTTATTACAGCATCAAGAGTCACAACTTGAGCTTTTTAATCAAGAGCATTCAATCAATCAAGTGTCATATAATGACTGAAAAGGTTCTTATTAAAATATAAAATACACGTACAATTTAAAACAGGTTCACTTTAAAAAAGAAAAAAAAAATACACGAATCTAATGGGCCGACAGATTTTTGAAGACAATTGATGGGTTCAAAGTTTAGAATTTTGAAGTACCGCACCCAAAAAATTAAATATATATTTTCTTTAGAATAAGATGTCAGCGGCTTTCTGTTATCTCAAAATAAATATAAATTTCAAATTTTGATTTAAACATCTCAATAAATTAGTTATATAATGAACTTGCAGAATACTAATTTTTATTATTTTTTAAAATTCTTTTACTATTTTTTATGATTTATGAGAGATGACAAAAAATGACATATTTTAACTATTTTTTATGATTTATTTTAAAGTCATTTGTTACCATCTTTTATAAATCATACAAAATAGTAAAAGTTAATATTATACAAGTTCATTGTATAACTAATTTACTTAGTTACTTAGTTTAAAATTAAAAGTTTAAAATTTATACGATATATTTTTTAAATAATAGCACAGAAGGCCATAGCACCAAAATTTTGCCATTTTCTTATGGATAACTCGGAAGGAGATCACCTGTCTCCCGGGGACAGGATTTTCCTGCCCCAGTGCGGCTGATACGTGGATCCAGACGGATTTAAATATTCAAATATTAGATTTAATTTTGCTGTGGGCCCATATGTCGGCGACTCAAGAGCAAGAAAATCCTGCCTCTGGAGGCAGAGGATTCGGTTCCGGATAATCCCGGAAAACTTATGAGTAGAAAAAAAAAATTACGTATTGGTAGCTAAGAATAGAAATGTTACAAAGACAATTTTTGCTATCATCGTTACTATTAAATAATTGAGGGAATTCGTGTACACCCTGAAAGTTTTGGAATTTATGTATTCCACCCTCTAAATTTTATAATATTATATTTACCCTTATAAACTTCAAAACTCACAAACTTACTAACTTTATTATCTTTTCTATTATAAGTCATTTTAAATTTATGAAATGTCTATTTTATTCTTTATTAAAAAAAATTAAAAACTAGCAAATTTAAGAAAAATGTCAGTTTTCTAATTACTCGGTTTTTTAGGCAATGAGTCATTTCTCTACTTCTGACACTTACACAAGCATGTACCTAAATGTCACTGCATAAGCGTGGGAAGTAATGAAATGACACATTTGCCCTCGAAAATCAAAATGCCAATAAAATTGGAGAATTCCAAAAATACCAAAGCCGCCAATTCAATCTGTGGCTCTATTCTTGGAGGGCTGCAGATTGAATAGGCGGCCCCCAAAAACCTAAATATTAATATATTACAATGGATTTTTGGATTTTTGGGGCCTCCAATTCAATCTGTGGCCCTCTAAAAATGGAGCCGCATATTGCATTGGCGGGCAGGTATTTTTGAAATTTCTCATAATTTTTTTTTTTTTTTTATAGTGGTATTAATAAAAATTTCAGTTCAATTTCATTTTAAAATGTTTTGAGTTTCATTGTATGTTTTAGGTTTTAATTTGCAAATCTCCATTCTTATATTTAGATATTGTGATCTGCCAACGACTGTGATTAAAAGATGTTCTCCTCAATCAAACAGTCCGTTTTTTTTTTTAATTCTATGTATCATTTTTTATGTTTTTGAGTTTTTCTATACGTAGAAGTCTAAAATTTAGACATATATTCGTTACATACACCCGTCATGTGTAGATGTCATTATTTCTCTTTTTTTTTTGAAAATTTCCTAGATAGCTCTTATTTAATTGTTAGGTACTCAATTTCTTTTCATTTTTAAAATATCATTGAAGGATACAAATCCATAGTAATCACCATGTTCCAACTGAAGTAATGAAAGAAAAATAAATAATTGTCCGAACTGAAATGAATTCGCAAATTTATTTTTTATTGGCTAAGAATAATCAGAGATATTTAGAGTGATCACTTCAAACCAATAAATACTATGTTATTCATTTTGATGTTGAGGCTCAAAATCTTACTGAAATAATGACTTGGTAGCCACTTTCAAGGATTTCTCAAAAAAAAATCTTACTGAATAATTATGCTATTTTTTTTTCTTTTCTATTTCTTAGTAAAAGATTCATTCTGCCGTATTTACAGAAAATGGATATTGTAGGCACGGAACAAGATGATACAAGTATTTACAAAAAAAAAAAAGGAAAATTTAAAAAACCAGCGAATTAATACCACCATACTGAGAATTTACTTTTGATCTGGTGGCAAAAGCATATGGCTCTCATGTGAAAGATCATGAGTTCGAAATTCAGAGAAAAACATAAAGATATATAAAATAATATATCTAAGAATTTCGCCATGTCATTCAGAGTTGACTTGGCGAATTTATTGTGTAGATAAATAAAAACCAATAATCATGTGCAAAATATTAAATATACCAACAATTATTCAAGTAAAAAATTTAACTTAAAGGAGGATTTGGGCTTTGATATCCGGCCCAGGTTATGTTTATCAAAAATTACCAATAATCAGGAGGACTTAGCCTTGTTTTGTAGAAACAGAATGTTAAGAGGGGGGCCTCTTTTATGTTTATCACAAAACTTGTGAATTTTTTATCTCTTCAAATTTGTAATACGTAATCTCAAAATTTACATATTTCTCTCAGAGTAAGACTTAGGTGCTCTGGATAGCATAAGAATTTCTGTGTTACGGCCTCAAAAGTCTATCGTATAAATTTCAAATTTCGATCTAAGTAATTAAGTAAATTTGTTATATAATAAACTTGTAGAATACCAATTTTTTTTTACTATTTTTTATGATTTATGAAAAATAGCTTAAAAATTAAAAAAAATTGCCAATATTTTAGGTCATATTTTGCATCTTTCATAAATCATAAAAAATAGTCATTTTTAAAAAAAAAAAAAAGTAAAAATGGGAATTCTATAAATTCATTATAAAAACCAATTTAGTGAGCTACTTAGATCGAAGTTTGAAATTTATACGATAAAGTTTATGAAGCCGTAGTATGGAAGGCCTTATACGATAAGTTTTTGCAGAGAAGAGTATGATTATTAATTTGTTTTTTCTTGTGACAAATAAGATAAGTGAGCATGTACCCCAGATTAGAGAACTTAACAGTTAACAGTAACACTCATCTCAACAGAAGGTGTGTTCATTTAAAGGTAGATTAATACAAGAAAGGGAAATATAAGAAACTTTCTATGTTATTAATTATATCATGCTAATTAAGTAAAAGCTATCTATGTTATATCAAGCTAGCTACAATACTTCAACACACCTTAGTTTTCTCTTAGACAAAACATCCTATTACAAGAAGCTTACATTCTCAGCAAGAGATGGATATCAGGTACCGATAACTCAGGTACAGAGGCCAGTAAGTGCGCATTCAATACCTCTACTCCCTCCTCTTCTTCCAGTAAACGAATCGTATTGTAAAACCCGGAGTTGTTATTTCTGGTAATTATATTTACTTTTATCGCTTTTAATCCAACGGAGAGATCTTGAACCTCTATGCGTGGCAAAATTTTGCTCAGGACACTGCCGGTTGCGCCTAAGGCAATGTGTTGTCTCTTTCTCTCTCTAAGCTTCTCGACCGTCTGTCTCAACTCTGTTATGTAGTTTGCTGCCCTGGTTATACAGTCCGGTATTGATTGTGCAAAACCATCCTAGAAAAAAAAAATCAATATGTTTCTTGTTTTCAAATGTGTAGTTAATTTCATCATCAACTACATGTTTTTTTTTAAACTTCAAAAAAGGCACAAAAAAAAAATGAGAGAGAAAAGTGTTGAGCCTGCTCAGATCATTAATTTGCATAATCTTTTGCAACTTGCTGCGCCTCTTCTGTTTATATTTATATTCAATTCATTTATATTGTGACAATATAAAGATTATACAATACAAATATGAAGCAGTATATATATTATGTATCATACAAATATGAAGTTTGTGAACCTTTGTTGCACTTGGAAGAAGGGTTTCCAGTCTAGAGTAGAGAGATTTGAGATAAATTCGCCGGTTCTTCTCCATGGTTTTCCGATCTGGTTTCCGGAGTGCGCAACCGGAGCTCTCCATTTTGTGTAGTTGATGCGATATCTCTATATATACTGAGCTCAGGTTGCACTTCAATTACAGCAGCACTATAGGGTCTTATATATATGACAAGAAAATAAATAGGATAGAGGTTACTACGAAGAACTGAGAATATTCCGAGTGGGTGCAAAAGCGAGTGAGAGTAAGTGGCGGTGGGTTCTTTATGAGTTTGACTTGAGAGAGTGTGGAATTCACTTTCTACATATAGTCTCGGTCTATTCTTGATGCTGTTATATGAGCTAATATATATTGGTTTTACTTCGTTCAAGTTTTTTTTTCTCAAGTTGTAATACACTTTTTTTTTTCTGATGATTAATTTACCAATGAATTACTTATTAATTCAAAAAAATTCTTACAAGGTGTCTATTTATAGAACCATTCAAATATTTTCTTATTACAATATCTGCTATATCTGTTAATTAATACTAATTGATCTTAGATCTCTAATTAATTTTCCATCAACATAATTGATTTCTAATTTATTTTTATCTTTAATGCTATTTTTCAAGTTGGAATTGCAAAATTCAACTTGCGTATAATTTTTTTTTTTTTGACATTTTGGTACAGTTTTCTGAATAAAAAAAAAAAAACTAGTATGGTCTATAATCTACATTACGTTGGACCGAGTCCATGTGCAATTCCTAATATGAAGCCGTGTGCATGTTGACCGAAAGAGGTTGACTGATGGTGATGTTAGTCAATGCAAGAGAACTTCCCTTAGTCAGATCCACATCGTTGATCTGATGATCTACCCGGATCCAACGGCTGCTATTGCGATTGGGATGAATATATTGACAGTGGGACACTGACTCCCGCACTTCCATTTTACTCCCTTTTCTTTTCAGAAGAGCACTTCCGATTTTCCCGGATTCGTATCCTCTCAGGTACTGTAGAGAATCTCCCTCACTTTACGGTTTGAGATTAAATTTCAGCCGGTTTGAGATTCGAGCTAGCGCAGGGGAGCAGTATTTTTGGGCTTTGAGATTCGTGCCAAGTTAAAAAGAACGGTGGGGTTTCAATAATTGTAAAAGATTTTGTTTTCAGGTAACGGAGAGGATGTGGATTCGATTTTCCATTGTACGTGCTTTTCGGTAAAAGACAAAAAGGAGAAATGACTTGAAATAATTTATGGAATATGAGATTTGGAATAGAAAAAATAAATTTCGATTTGCACTTAAACTTCTTTTATATATTCTAATCGGTGAATTCAACAATTATTTCTTAGAGGTGTGGAATTGAGAAATAATACTTTTTTTTTTCTGAGAAGCCTAATAAAATAAGCCATTTTCTATTGTTCTATTTTTTTTATTACAAAACACTTTTATATTTTCTAGAGAATAAAAGTCAATTTTATATTATCATAATATTTTACTCTAAATTTTGTAGAAAAATGCACATAAATATAAAAAAAATAGAGATCAATTGATTTTCATATATTTTTCTTAAATCTGTCCCCGAGTCGAACAATCTCTCAAAAGAAATGAGGGTTTAATAGGGGAATTGTAGTTAATATATAATATATAAATGTTTCATTGTAGCATTTTTTTTTTGCAAGAATTACTTGATAATCTTTAAAATTAAAGTTTAAATTTAAAATTCAACATTCTAGATAGGATATATATTATATACATATTATGTCTATAAAAATGATGAGATTTGTGTATGATTTACTGCATATTAAATATTTTAAAAAATTTCAAGAATTCATAATTAATGATACTTAAATTGCATAAAATTCAATTATTAGCTAATTTGTTTGTCTAATTGGATACCTATAAAAAAAATTAAAAGAAAAATACCCAGAATTAGAAAATCAGCTTCCATTACTCTTCAATAGCAAACAATTTATAAAAAAATTTAGTCCATGCAATCAACACTATTAGTGCATAATAATAAAAAGAAAATACCCCACCCCAATCCAGATCAATATCCTCCCAAGTACTGCATAAGATTCCCCTGGCTTTACAGTTTGAGATTTATTCTCAGTCTGTTTGGAATTCGGACAAGCATAGGGGAAGTATTATTAGGCTTTGAGATACGTGCCGAGTTAAAAAGAACGTCCCGGATACACTAATTGTAAAAGATTCCCTTTTCAGGTACCTGAGAGGATGTGAATTTACCCCAATCCCAAGTTGAAGTACAACAATTCAACTAGTACGATTAAAATGTCTCATTGTTGCCGTACCCCAATCATATTTGATATCCTTATCTCAGTTTTAAAAGTCCAAATAGTTAATATGAACCGCTCAACATAATCTTCATATTAAAGTGTACATTGAGACCAATTTTTTTTAATTTTTTCACTAATGTAGATATGTACAAATCACTTTTTTCTAAAATATTATGGACCATTCAAAAACAGTAATTTTGTATCTAACTAAACAATTAATAAACAAATTCTAAAAAATATAAAATTATGCTTCAAAGCACAGTTTGATATGAAGATCAAGTTGAGAGCTCTGATAAACAATTTAAACTTTGTAAACAGAAATAAGAATGACTGGATGAGAAATGTAATTGAAACACGAAAACAATAGAGTATTTTAACCGGCCCTACTCATCTACAACAACATATTACAAAATGCATGGCATATGTAGTAGGTATGGTTTAAACCTAACTCACGCTCACAAAATAAAATTCTAACCACTAGACTACACTTAATATTTAGTGAAGAATACTAGACTATATAAAAAGTTATAAAAGAATAAAATTAATTAATTTCAATATATATAATTAAATTTTGATATTATAAGACGCTAATTTTTAGATCCAACCCTAATATATTTTAGCCAGTTTCATACTAGAATTCAACAATTTCTTTAGTATTATAAGTGTTACAGATTTTATTTTGCAATTTTTTTTTAAAATTATCATCAAAATTGTTTAAAAAAACACACACACACACCTTGATATCAGGGCCTCAGAGAAGCCCAGTGCGGCCTCCACGTTAACAGATCACCTATAGATTTTCATAATTTGGAAAATTTTGTAGATTAATTGAGAGCAATCAATAGGTGGACGAAAAATTAATAATGTAGTGTATAAATTTAATCTTAGAATCTTAGATGGATTTTTCTTTTCTTTTAATTTGAGCTTAGAATCTTGGATGGATTTTTTTTTTATTTTTTTTAATACTGACGAGCTTTCTGTGCGTTCACATTGAAGTAGCGAAAGTCAATATATGTATATAAATTATGAAACGGTTGATAGTATTCAAAAACAATTTTCTGGTTGATGATAGTACAAATGAGGTCATAATTGATTAAAACATTATTAATAGAAGCATGTTATGTGTGATAAATTAATATAATCCAACGATATATGCTTCGAATAAGTGAAAAATTATTGGTATTCTGATTGCATGATTTAAATGAGTTTTCGAAGTGATCTAAAAACACAAACAAACTTACAAAACATGTTGATTAGTTTTCAATGAGCATATTCGCGCAATTTTTGATGTATCATTTCAAACGTAAGTTTATTTTGCATGTATAATAGTATTTGTTGAGTAAACTAGAGTGTTCCTAAGTTCACCAAGTTTCTTTGTGAACTCAACTCTAAAATCTATCGGATTTACTTCAAACGACGAATTCAAACTGTTAAAATCCTTCAACCTTATGAGTGATGTGTCTTACATGTAAAAATTTTAAAATTAATTTTTGAATAAAGTCAGGTGGTAATAAAAATGTTAAAAAAATGAATGCATTAAAATTAATTTATAAACTTTCTACTTTTAACTGTTTGACTTTACACTAAATTAATTCGAAAGTTTGAAATTTTGGCATGCAGACAACAGAAGAATTTCAACAGTTTGGATTCGTCGTTCGAAGACAATCCGATAAATTTTAGAGTTGAGTTCACAAAAGAGTTTAGTGAATTTAGGAACGCCCTAGTTCTACTCATATTTGTTACTTTTTCTAATAGTGTTTGTGATTTTATGATTTGGCATGAGCGATCTGAGCCGTTGATGTATCTATATATTGAAGATTTGGCGTTGTAGATCTTGAAATGCTTAATTTATGAAATTAATCGATAGAGAATGTATAGAGGTGTTCAAACGGTCGGATCGGTTCAAACCAAAGTAAAATAACTAAAAATCAAACTTTTCTTTGTTTTTCAAAAATAGAACCAAACTGAACCGATCAAATCTATCAACCAATTAAGAACCGAACCTAATAAACCGAAGTAAATTTCAGTTTGTTCAGTTCAAACTGAAGTAATTTTGTTGGTACCATTATTAACGAAAATAATACATTGTCATATACAACAATTGAAGTTCAGTTTGATTCGGTTCGGTTTGATTAAATGAAATCATTATAACACCAACAAAATTAGAGTCGAACCAATATAAATCGGTCTTTTCGGTTTAGTCAGTTTTGAAAAGTCTAAACCGAACCGATCTATTTAAACTGCAAAATTGATCCATTTAAATTGAAATTTTCCGATTTAGTTAAAAACCAAATAAACCGAACTGCTTGAACACCCTACGCATGTATGCCAGAAAAAAAAAAACAATTTCTTCTCTTCTTCAACTATAATATTTTGTTCCCATGCTTCTTCATTCCTTTTAGCTGACCGTTGAACATTAGTCACTTTCACGACTTGTATAAGCCAAATCGATTACATTACAGCAAGATAATATATATATTTCCTTACATATTTTTGACCCAGTGTCATTCTTTATTGGTTTATTCTGGTTTTTTCACCCTTTCACTTTTTAACGACAGCATTTATTCATTTTCCTAGCATTTCCTTTTTAGGACATACATATCTCTTTCATGTATTTCGGCAATTTTCTCTTTTTAACAAAATTCTTAAAGTTTTCTCATTTATTCCTTACCTTTCTAGAAGATTATATACAAGGGCGGACCCACGTGGTCCCCGGAGGCAACTCTCTCTTGGATTTTGAATTTTAGTAAAGATCTATCAGTTCCGGTCGACTATGCTCCTCTTGAGAAAAAATTTACCTCCTCTGAATGTTTGATTTGTAATTCGGGTTAAATTTAGAGTTAAAATTAATATAAATTTCTTGAATTATGATTGACAATTAGAATTATAAGTTAAAGCATCAGAAATTACAAGTCAGAGCATTAGAAAGTATAAGTCAAAGTATTGTTTTTATCGAGTATCCAATTAGTTAATGGGTTTAAACCCGGTTAGAATCCGATTAGCTATTTAAATCCGATTCGATATTTTTTCGCCCTCCTAACGAAAATTATGAATCCGCCTCTAATCATATAGATCCATAATTATGTGCAAAAGATTCAGTTATAATATGAATGTATGTACAGAGATATTCATGAATATAAACACTTGTATCAAAGTATAAACATCATGCTAATGATTTTGAACATAACAACTTTCTATAACACATGTTGTAATAGTATGAACACATTTTCGTAATAATTAATATAAATATTTGGTTCAAAAGTAAAAACTTAGTTTCCATTTTCATTAGTACGTATACATGTCATAATAATATAAATAGTTATCTTAATGGTGGTCATAGAGTGTGCAAAGATAAAGTGTAAATATTGACAGAGTAATTAGAAACACTTGTAACTTTCATTTGTATAAACACTCGTAATATTCAATACTATACAGTAATATTTAGTATCATACAAATAATATGCGGTAAAATATATACGGACGAATATGCAGTCACATATGCATACATATTTCTATGCGGATTACAACTGAATACACATATGTGATCGCATATGTAGCCGTCTAAACCGTGTTTTATATATTACACTGATTAGAACCATTTTTGTTTGTTATACTCTAAATAGAAAAACAATTCGAATGACGAATCTCATAGATAAAAGTTGGGAGATTGTTATATTTAATAAATTCTTGAAAAGGACAGTGCGCAAGAATTGATGCGTAAGCATTTTAAGATAAGTCACTTTAAAGTCAATAAAGCTCTAAAGTTGTACCTAACTATTCTAGAATTTAGGTTTTTAACAAATTATGTTAATTAAGGTGATTTTAATTTGCCATTGGAGTTTAGCAACTTTTTCTCAAAATTATGAAAAATAAAATAAAATTCCATACATTTTGTCGTAATTGGCATGAAAGATATTTTGCACACTGGTGTAGTGAAAAAAGTTATGAAATTAATTTTATATTTTCAGATGTGACTCAAAATCTCGAAGACGGTTCCTCATAACCGCAATAAAATTCAAACAAGGATTAACTCTTTTAACTATTTTCCTTTTAAGAATATTGAAATCCTTAATTACTTTCCTTTTAACTATCTTTATCTTCGTAAAATTTGCATGATAGCACCTAATTTAAATTAAAAAGTTTCCATAAAATTTAGGTTATCAATAGTTGCTCTTTATTAGTAGGACGGAACTAAAAAATTTAAATAGGAGTAACTAGAAAATAAAATGTAAAAATTATATAGTCTGGAAAGGTGGAATTTAAACTTAAGTTCTCTCACAACTCAATGAACAACTTTAACTACTAGGCTATAAGTACATATTTATTTATTAATTATATAATGCTAATTAAGTAAAAGCTATCAATGTTATATCAAGCTACAATACTTCAACACACCTTAGTTTTCTCTTGGACAAAACATCCTATTACAAGAAGCTTACATTCTCAGCAAGAGATGGACATCAGGTAACGATAACTCAGGTACAAAGGCCGGTAAGTGCGCATTCAATACCTCCACTACCTCCTCTTCTTCCAGTAAATGAATCGTACTGTAAAACCCGGAGTTGTTATTTCTGGTAATTATATTTACTTTTATCGCTTTTAATCCAACGGAGAGATCTTGAACCTCTATGCGTGGCAAAATTTTGCTCGGGACACTGCCGGTTGCGCCTAAGGCAATGTGTTGTCTCTTTCTCTCTCCAACGGAGAGATCTTGAACCTCTATGTGTGGCAAAATTTTGCTCGGGACACTGCCGGTTGCGCCTAAGGCAATGTGTTGTCTCTTTCTCTCTCCAACGGAGAGATCTTGAACCTCTATGCGTGGCAAAATTTTGCTCGGGACACTGCCGGTTGCGCCTAAGGCACTGTGTTTAGAGTTCTCAAAACCGTGCCACCGTGGCCAAACACGGCACGAACGGCACGGCACAATAAGGGCACGGCACGGCTAAGACACGGCACGGGACATGGCACGGTACTGTTCACGTGCCGTGCCTTAAGCATGCCGTGCTCGGGTTTCCTACTGTAGGACACGGCACGACACGAGAACACGATTAGACACGGCACATTTAGGCACGACACGACGACACGACTAGGCACGACTAGGTACGACAGGCACGAAATTGTCAATATATAAAATTTAGATCAAACTTATATAAAGTGTTTGAACTCCGATTAACCCTATTTATGATTTAGTCATATAAATATATATATATGGCTTATTTGTCAAACAGTATGAGAATTGATAAATAGAAAATGTAATTGATGATACGACTTATGATTAAATATTTATCCAATGAAAAATCACACACATCTTTTATTATATTCATTTATGATTCGCAACAATTGAGGAACTTTTTAAGGAATTTATTGTGAGCCATAAATTAAGATAATAACAAATATAGTAACAAATTAACACTATCTTAGGATTTTTTTTTTTTTTTTATATATAAAGTGAAGATGAATAAGTTATGCTAATGAGATTGGCTCCTTTTATTTAATTTCTATTTTTGAAATTATTTGTGTTGTGGACCTTTTCCACCGAAGCACCTAATAATTTATTCGGCGAAGCCCATAGTCTTATAATAATTACAAAATAAATAATTTATTAATTTGTTTTTACTAAAATTGAATATCAATTTTAATTAGTTCAATTTATATATATTCTATAATATTTCTGGACTGAGAACATAATATAATATTGGGATTCCATATAACCGAAGCCATGAAGTATTAGAAATGAGATTGAACTATTTAATTATAATATCGGAAGAATTTTATTCTTAGGTTATAAAAATAAGAGTAATGATGAGCATGGATGAGCATGGTCAAAAACTCAAAATTAATGTTTTATTTATTTATTTTTGTTATTTTATTTAATGGTAAAATTTTCACAGATAATTTTTGAGATTTATTTGCCGATAGTTTTAAATTTATTTTTATTACAAAGAAGTTCGTTACTAAATACTTTTTATGTATTTTATTCATCTTTTTGAGAAAAAAATAGTTTGTAAATCTAATTACTTGATTTAAGAGTAACCAAATCAAACTTGAAATATTTATTAAGAACATTGAGATTTTTTTTTAATAGTTTGGTGAACAATTATTTAAAGAATCGATATTATCTAAATTATAAAGAAATCAAACTTGATACTACATTTTATTTCCAATAAAACAACATAATATTTTTATTATTATTAAATTGGATAAAATTGATGAAGTTTAAAGTAAACTTATAACTTCTAAATAAAATATGTTATCAGATCATTCTGAAGTTTTTCAAATATTAATCTATAGTTCAATATACACACATTGAAGTGGACAAACATTCATCTCGTAATTAAAACTTACTATGTAATAGTGATCAATTTTATTTAATATAAATTTCTTATTAACTACAACAATTATATACAACACTACGTAACTACTATTATTGCTCTTTATTATGAATTAATTTTTTCTTTCTTTCAACTGACCAATATTATTTATTAACTGATTTCCGTTTTACGATCGGCGCAACTGATCCAAAATTGATAATCTTATATATTGACAATGTGCCTCGGATGCAATTACAAAATTAAATTTCGTAAATTATCTCCGATAAAAAACTTAGTGAAGGTATAAACTATAATTTAATTGAAAATGACTACTTGAAATTTAAGAATCATGATATGGAATATGATTTTGAAGAATCATCACTGACTAATAATTACGGTCAATAATTAATTATATCATTTTCAACTACCAAATTAACAATGAAAAACACGAACTATCAAATTTAGTCATTTTCTCCAATTGTAACTTAGATTGAAATATGACGAAATTTAATTGAGAATATTAAAATGATAATCTATAAGATATTATCCGAATTAATAATATTAAAATGATAATCTATAAGATATTAAATTTAATTGACGAAATTTTCTTATTTTTTGGATTTTTTTAATTTTCGGCACGATCAACACAAATAAGGCACACCGTGCCAAAGCAACACGGCACGAACAGGCACGTCACGATTAGGCACGGCACGGTTAAGACACGGCACGTTTAGGCACGGCGTGCCTAAACGTGCCGTGTCTTAACCGTGCCGTGCCGACCTCTTCCAATTTTTGGCATGGCACGGCACGGCACGGCACGGTAAAAATAATAAAATAATAATCGTGCTGTGCCGTGCCAAGCCGTGTTTGGCACGGCACGGCACGAATTTAGAACTCTAACTGTGTTGTCTCTTTCTCTCTCTAAGCTTCTCGACCGTCTGTCTCAACTCTGTTATGTAGTTTACTGCCCCGGTTATACAGTCCGGTATTGATTGTGTAAAACCATCCTAGAAAAAAAAATCAATATGTTTCTTGTTTTCAAATGTGTAGTTAATTTCATCATAAACTATCTAGCTATATTGAATTCATGTCACTAATTAATACTTAGATTAATTGTGACAATACATATAAAGATTATACAATACAAATATGAAGCAGTATATATATTATGTATCATACAAATATGAAGTTTGTGAACCTTTGTTGCACTTGGAAGAAGGGTTTCCAGTCTAGAGTAGAGAGATTTGAGATAAATTCGCCGGTTCTTCTCCATGGTTTTCCGATCTGGTTTCCGGAGTGCGCAACCGGACTTCTCCATTTTGTGTAGTTGATGCGATATCTCTATATATACTAAGCTCAGGTTGCGTTTCAATTACAGCAGCACTAGGGTCTTATATATATGACAAGAAAATAAATAGGATAGAAATTACTACGAAAAAACTGAGAATATTCCGAGTGGGTGCAAAAGCGAGTGAAAGCAAGTGGCGGTGGGTTCTTTATGAGTTTTGACTTGAGAGAGTGTGGAATTCACTTTCTACATATAGTCTCGGTCTATTCATCTTGATGCTGTTATAGGAGCTAATATTGGTTTTACTTCGTTGTAGTTTTTTTTTTCTCAAGTTGTAAAACACTTTTTTTCTTCTGATAATTAATTTACCAACGAATTACTTATTAATTCAAAAAAATTCTTACAAGGTGTCTATGTATAGAAACATTCAAACATTTTCTTATAAGTTTTGTTTTAATTTTTTTTTTAAATTGGTCTTCAGCGACCGAACTCCCAACCAGTCGCATTCAAATATTTTCTTATAAGTTCTGGAGTTATTTTACTTTTTTTGGAATAAAAAAGGAATCAGCGACTAGCGACAGCACCGGTCGTTGATGCCCAGTTTTGCTATAGTGTCTGTTAATTAATACTAATTGATCTTAGATCTCTAATTAATTTCCATCAATATAATTGATTTCTAATTTATTTTTATCTTTAATGCTATTTTTCAAGTTGGAATTGAAAAATTCAACTTGCTTATAATTCTTTTTTTTGACATTTTTGTACAGTTTTCTGATTCAAAAAAAAAAAATAGTATGGCCGATAATCCATATTAATATGAAGCCGTGTGCATGTTGAGTCCGGATCCCCTAATGTAACCCAATCTTTGGGTTTTGGATTAAGACCGTTCGATTCGAATCCGTCGCTCAGAACTGTCTTGGGATTCGAATTCGTTCTTGAGATGCGTGCACGTCAGATCCGGATGGATTGTCTCGGATTCGAATCGAACGGTCCCAATTTAAAACCCAATCTTTGGGTTACTTCACTGGATCTGAATTCGTGCATGTTGGGGTGCGGATCCTCTGAGATATCTCAATTTTTGCGTGACCGACGTGTCCGGTGCCTATTCGGGGGAATGTAGGGGGCCAGTATTATTTATTCTTTGAGATTCGTGCTGAACTTATTTGAACGATTGAGATATTCCAAGAAGTCACGCAAAGTTTGAGATATCTCAGAGGATGCGAATTCTGCATGTTGACCGAAAGAGGTTGACTCATGGTGATGTTAGTCAATGCAAGAGAACTTCGCTTGGTCAGATCCACATCGTTGATCTGATGATCTACCCGGATCCAACGGCTTTTATTGCGATTGGGATGAATCTATTAAGTGATCACTGACTCCCGCACTTCATTTCCTCCCTTTTCTTTTCGGAAGAGCACTTTCGATTTTCCCGGATTCGTGTCCTCTCAGGTACTGTAGAGATTCTCTCTCATTTTACGGTTTGAGATTAAATCTCAACTGGTTTGAGATTCGTGCCAATTAAAAAAGAACGGTCCGGATCTAATAATTGTCAAAGATTTCATTTTCAGGTAACGGAGAGGAAGTGGATTTTCCATTGTACGTGCTTTTCGGTAAAAGACAAAAAGGAGAAATGACTTGAAATAATTTATGGAATGTGAGATTTGGAATAGAAAAAATAAATCGGAAGTTTACAATCAAACTCTTCGATTTGCACTTAAACTTCTTTTATATATTCTAACCGGTGAATTCAACAATTATTTCTTAGAGGGGTGGAATTGAGAAATAATACCTTTTTTTTTCCCGAGAAGCCAAATAAAATAAGCCATATTCTACTGTTCTATTTTTTTTTTATTTCAAAACACTTTTAGATTTTATAGAGAATAAAAGTTAATTTATATTATCATCATATGTTATTCTAAATTTTGTAGAAAAATGTACATAAATATGAAAAACAGAAATCAATTGACTTTTATTTCTTTTTCTTAAATTCGCCTTGAGTCAGGACAATCTCTCAAAAGAAATGATGGTTTAATAGGGGAATTGTTGTTAATATATAAATGTTTCATTGTAGCATTTTTTTTTTACAAGAATTACTTGATAATATTTAAAAATAAAGTTTAAATTTAAATTACCATTGATTATGTCTTTCGATATTTCTCCTTTAACTCAACTAGACCCTTTGATTGTTCTCTCAAATTCTGAATCACAGGTCTGATGATAGAGAGTTATCTGAGGCCATTGATGAGGCAGCCGGCTTGTTGTCTCCTGATTGATATTTAGTTGATACTGAATCCTCCTCTTCTCCTAGTGTGATAGCTATTAGTGATTGATAGTAGTAATTTTTCTTTTATTCTTTTGCTTTGTGGACATTTGTGCTATTTGGATGTTGTTCCAATAGCTTAGAATAAATGGATATTTGGTGCTTTGCACAGTTTTATATGAATATTGTTTCGTAATGAAACATGTGGAATTCTACTTTTTCAAAAAAAAAAAAATTCAATATTCTAGATAGGATATATATTATATACACATTATGTCTATAAAAATGATGAGATTTGTGTATGGTTTACTGCATATTAAATATTTAAAAAAATTCACCAATTCATAATTAATGACACTTAAATTGCATAAAATTCAATTATTAGCTAATATGTTTGTCTAATTGGATACCTACAAAAAAAATTTAAAAGAAAAATACCTAGAATTAGAAAATCAGCTTCCATTACTCTTCCATAGCAAACAATTTATAAAGAAATTTAGTCCATGCAATCAACACATAATAATAAAAAGAAAATACCCCACCCCAATCCAGATCAATATCCTCTCAAGTACTGCACATGATGTTATTTCAAGCAATTCTCTTTTTAGTCTATTTGACTAATTTACAAAACATACAATAAATTGAATTTTACGATTTTTCCTATTTTAGAATTCACGCAGGTTCAAGAAACATGGAATTGCAATATGCATATGTTGAACCGAATAAAACATCAAGAGACTTATCAAGAAATTAGATTGTAAAATTACAGACTTGGTAAAGTAGTATTTGATGTTGTTTTATAGGAACAAACGTTGTAACTTTTGTCAAAACGTTATAACGTTTTATGCCTATGAAAACGCTGAGAAATGAACTGTTCAAAATGCCAAAATAGATGAAAACGTTACCAACATTTTATAAAACGTTGTAACGTTTTAATTATTTTCAAAGTTCCAAACTGGCTGTTTTGATCGGCCGATTTCTAGAGAATAACGTTCTGCAACGTTTGATAAAACGTTATAACGTTTTAGGAGTAAAGTTCACAGAAATTCAAAAACGATAAAAACGTTATAAACATTTTAAAAAACATTATAACTTTTATAAGCTGAACTCACAGAAAAGAATGACCTAGTCCAAATTAATGAAAACGTTGTAAACGTTTGTTAAAACGTTATAACGTTTTAGATCAAAATGCTATTTCTGGAGCTGACTCTATAAATAGAACTTTGGGCTCCTTTCCAAAGCAACTGCAGCCGACCCTAATTTTTAATATTTGATTTTCTGTGAGCTTAAGTTCTACTATTGTTGTGAGAGCTTTAAAACTTCAAACCTATCAAACAATCTCAAATCCACTTCACTAATCTTGAGTTAGATTAGGCTAGAGTGAGCTTTTGAGTGTTTCTCTTGCGAACATTTTCTCGAAGACTTTGTTCTTCATTCTAGTTGGCCGTGTGACTTCCCATTGGTTGTAAGGGCTCACCGGTTCATAAGTTGTAATAATTTCTAAGTTGGATAATAGAAAGGCACACCAAGAAGTGGTTGCGACGCTCCGAAGACGTAGGCCTTTGTTTTGCCGAACTCTGTTAACATCTTGAGTGTCAAATTTCTCTAAACTCTTCTATTTATATTTTTAACTTGCGATTATTTTTAAATAGAAGGTTAAGTGGTGCATTTAGTTTAACACATGATTCCCCTCGCTTTACAGTTTGAGATTTACTCTTAGTTTGTTTGGAATTCGGACTAGCGCAGGGGCAGTATTATTGGGCTTTGAGATCCGTGCCTAGTTAAAAAGAACGTCATGAATACACTAATTGTAAAAGATTCCCTTTTCAGGTACCTGGGAGGATGTGAATTTACTCTAATCCCAAGTTGAAGTACAACAATTCAACTAGTAGGATTAAAATGTCTCATTGTTGCCGTGCCCCAATCATATTTGATATCCTTATCTCAATTCTAAAAGTCCAAATAGTTAATATGAACCGCTCAACATAATCTTCATATTAAATGTACATTGAGACCAATTTTTTAATTTTTTTTTACTAATGTAGATATGTACAAATCACTTTTTCTAAAATATTATGGACCATTCAAAAATAGTAATTTTGTATCTATCTAAACAATTAATAAACAAATTCTAAAAAATATAAAATCATGCTTCAAAGCACAGTTTGATATGAAGATCAAGTTGAGAGCTCTGATAAACTATTTAAACTTTGTAAACAGAAATAAGAATGACTAGATGAGAAATATAATTGAAATACGAAAACAATGGAGTATTTTAACCGGCCCTACTCATCTACAACAACATATTATAAAATGCATAGCATATGTAGTAGGTATGATTTAAACCTAAGTCTCACGCTCACAAAATAAAATTCTAACCACTAGACTACACTTAATATTTAGTGATGAATACTACACTATATAAAAAGTTATAAAAAAATAAAATTCAGTTAAATTTCAATATACATAATTAAAATTTTGACATTATAAGACGCTAATTTTTAGATCCATCTCTAATAAATTTTAGCCAGTTTCATACAAGAATCCAACAATTCCTTTAGTATTATCAGTGTTACAGATTTTAATTTGCAATTTTTTTAAATTGTCATCAAAATTGTTAAAAAAAACTAAAAAAAAACCTTGATATCAGGGCCTCAGAGAAGCCCAGTGCGGCCTCCACGTTAACAAATCACCTATAGATTTTCATAATTTGGAAAATTTTGTAGATTAATTGAGAGCAATCAATAGGTGGACAAAAAATTAATAATGTAGTGTATAAATCTAATCTTAGAATCTTAGATGGATTTTTCTTTTGGGAAAATTTTTTTTATGCCACCCCAAAACATGGAAATTATGAAATTGCCACCCCAAACTTTGAAATTATAAAATTGCCACCCCAAACTCTCTAAATTTATAAATTTGCTCTAATTGTATATCTTATAGACTAATTTAATTATCATTATACTGAAAATGGTGTATTAAAAACAGTATTTACAAAATGTCCAAAATAACCCTCCAATTCAAACCAAAACAGTGAGAACCCAAACCCAACCTGCGACTCAACCCATTTTCTTCTTCTTCTGCGAAATCCATCCAACCCCGCTGAGCCAAACCCTCCGCCCAGCCCTAGGTCTCCGCCAAACCCCACCGGTCTGCCAACCTCCTCCTCTGCCAACCACCACTGCTCCGCCAACTCCCTCCTCCGCCAACCCCCACTGCTCCGCCAACCCCCTCCTCCGTCAGAACCCTCCTTCACCTCTCCTCCGCCGACTTTCACCAAATCAAATTTCTTGTTGCTATCATTGTCTTTGTGATGATCGGTGTTTTAATTGTAATGATATTCAAGTAGCGAATTAGGAATTGTAATTTCTCATTATGTTTTAATTTTAGGGAGTGCCGAATGCTGTCTTAAATACTGTTTTAATTTGGTTTGCTTTGATGCAATGTTTTGCTTTGATGTTGTCTTAAATACTGTCTTAAATACTATCTTGAATATTTTGCTTTGATGCAATATTTTGCTTCGAAATACTATCTTCAATTTTGCTTTAAAATCTATCTCGCAATCATAGCACCATATCAGAAACAACAAACAATAGAGAATAAATCTAATAACAAATTTTGAACTGAAAAGAACATCAAGAAACTTATCAAGTAATTAGATGAGCTATTCAAAATGCCAAAATAGATGAAAACGTTACCAACGTTTTCCAAAATGTTATAACGTTTTATAAGTAAAATTCAAATATACGTGCAAAACGATGAAAACGTTGTACACGTTTATTAAACGTTGTAAACGTTTTAGAAGTTAAATTCACAGAAGGTCTCAAATTTCAAAACACGGTGAAAACGTTTTCCAAACGTTATAACGTTTTATTTCTTTTCAAAATATCAAGCTGGTTATTTTGATCGGTTGTTTTTCAGAGAGAAACGTTATGTAACGTTTGACAAAACGTATAACGTTTTATAAGTAAAATTCAAATATACGTACAAAACGATGAAAATGTTGTAAACGTTTATTAAATGTGGTAACGTTTATTAAATGTGGTAACGTTTGAGAAGTTAAATTCACAGAAAAGTCTCAAATTTCAAAACACAGTGAAAACGTTATGAACGTTTAATAAAACGCTGTAACGTTTTATCCCACCTAAATAGCATTACAACACAGTTCTAAATAGCATTACAACACAACCCAAAATAGCATTACAACACAGCTAAATAGCAACACAGTTATGAACGTTTTATAAAACGTTGTAGCGTTTTGTGGTACTTTCTTGGTTTATATGCTCAATTTCATACAAAATGCTCAAGTGGTTTATTTTTGTAATTTTTTGGTTTATACAAAATGCTTGAACATCTCCATCAGTCAACCTTGATACTATTGGAGGCGAAGGGGGCATTGAGCCAGCAGGTTCAGCAGAGGAGGGGTTCGGAGAGGCAAGAAGAGTTGGCGCAGGTTGGCGGAGGAACAACGTTGATGGGTTTGGGAGGAACGGCGTTGGCGCAGGAACGGCGCAGGTTGGAGGTGCGCAGGAAGAGTTTTGTCTAATTCTTCTCTAATGGTATTGGGTTTGGGTTGGGGTGCGCAGGAATGGTATTGGGTTTGGGTTGGGGTGCGCAGAAGACATGGTTTGAATTGGAGGGTTATTTTGGGCATTTTGTAAATATTATTTTTAATACACCATTTTCAGTATAATTATAATTAAATTAGTGTATAAGATATACAATTAGGGCAAATTTATAAATTTAGAGAGTTTGGGATGACAATTTTATAATTTCAAAATTTGAGGTGGCAATTTCATAATTTCCATGTTTTGGGATAGCATAAATTTTTTTTTTCCTAATTACTTGTCCATTAATTATTTGGGGCTTTTATTTTAATTGGACTATATAAAAGGAAGAATAATTCTATTAGTTCATTGGTATCCAATAAGATAATTGCAACAAATAACACTTTAATTTACATTCATTTTTACTACATCACCAAATTAAAAACCTTTCCTTTTCATCAAAAAAACAATGTAATCTGGATATCAAATTGCTAATAACATCTTTCTGTTTGCTGTGTCTAGATATTCCAGACCAACATATGCATTGTTTGAAGAAAGTATTCCTTTGCAACAGAAGTGGTTCAAAAGATGCTTATGTAGACTTGCTTACACATCAGTTTACATCATCATCATAACTATAATTTCAGCTGCAATGCCATTTTTTGGAGATTTTGTAGCCATTTGCGGTGCGGTTGGGTTCACCCCTTTAGATTTCGTGTTTCCTGCTTTGGCCTTCTTGATGGCTGGAAAAAGGGATAAAAACTCTAATTTAAGTCTTCTTGTGAGAGTTGCCAACTTTTTCATAGCAGCACTGTTCTCTCTTGTTGCGGTTTTGGGTTGCATTGCTGCGGTTAGATCAATCATGCTTGATGTCAAGACGTATAAATTCTTTCATGACATGTGATTAAATTTTTTATGGAGGATTAGGATCAACTTCTATTTCTTTGAGGGAAAGACATGAAAAGGAAAAGGAGGATTCGGTTTTTAAAATTTGTTTGCAGCCTTGCAAACTGAAGGCTTCATATTGGGTTTGCCATTTATGCATCAAGCAGGATTGCGTAATATGTTTGGATAACTTACAAAAAAAAAAGAAATTCTCTTTTGTGATGCCTATCTGAATTCTCCAATAGAAGAGTTATTCTGATCTCTATTATTCTGCTTAGCCGAATGGATTAATTTTCCAGATTGCGCAGTGTTGCTTGTTTGGTTATATCTACTTCGTTCAAGCTCCATTTTTTATGGACTTGATAGTTATTCTCTTTGGTTCGACGAGTTCAATCACCATTCAATCTGCTTTAAGATTCGTGTGCAATGCTTTAACTATCCTGTAGATTTGCTTCAATTTTTTTGTGCGCACAAATCTTAAGATGGATCGGACGGTCGTAGAGTTTGTTGAACCTAAAAGTAGGTTCGATGGGCATCGGACCCACTCTGTTCTCTTTTTTATGATCTCAAGCACAACTAGACTTTACAAAATTTTATATGGTATTAGTTTTTTTTTCTCATTTAAATATTCATAAAAATTATAATATTTTAATATCAATTAGTCGGTTATTTTTTTTTCCACTGACAATGGCTTTTGGAAGTTTTATGAATATTTACTCTTAATGATATCTCTGAAAGTGCAAGTTGTTTATATCAAGTGTAATTTATTTGTTAATTGGATGTCTAGCGATTTTTCTAACCTTTCTAAGCGATTAACTTTTTTTTTTTTATGGTAAATGCTTTATAAATATTGATAATGAATAGTAGTCATTTTATAATTTTGTATCATGTTTAACCGAAATCTCAACTTTTAAAACCAATTATCTAAATAAAAGAACAGAAAATAACAAGTACATGCATTTTTTTTCAAGATAGCTAAAAATCATTAATTTAGACGTTTAATTTTATGTTTTGTTTTGTCCTTTCTCATATATATATATATAGTTGGGCTACGGTACTTCGCGAAGTAAAGTGAGTGTTTTACTTCGCGTCTATATCTTCAATTTCAAAGTTCAAAACGTCGATCCAAACCGTTCAAGTTGATCTCCATATTAAATTGTGTTTGGAGACCAAATTTTATAATTTTTAGAAATTTTTTACTATTTTTTTTGGAATTTTTTAAAATCACTGATTTTGATGGTCCACGATTTTCTGAAAAACAGTGATTTTAAAAAATTCCAAAAAAATAGTAAAAAATTTCTAAAAATTGTAAAATTTGGTCTCCAAGCACAATTTAATATGGAGATCAACTTGAACGTTCGGATCGACGTTTTGAGCTTTGAAATTGAAGATATAGATGCGAAGTAAAACACTCGCTTTACTTCGCGAAGTACCGTAGCCCAACTATATATATATATATATTATTCTCAAATATGTAAATAAATTTTGATTGAATTATAAATATTTTGTATTAAAACATGAATATTAAATTATTGGCAAAAATCCGATATATTGATCGCTTAGTGATTAATCCGCTTATTATCCGTATCCGGATTAAACGGATACGGATACTTGCAGATACGAATACGGAAAATTTTAGTATATGGAAAAATAATATGGATACGGATACGGATAATTTCGTAAGGATATAAACGGAGCGGATATCCGTATATATCCGGATCCGAAATTTATTCTTTCAATAACTTTCAATTCATTTCACCCTTGCGAAGTTCTAAAAAAACATACATATTCGTTTAAGTCCAAGAATTTTGGTAGGAAAATCATATAATCTATTAGGATAATGAATTGGTTCTCTAAACCAATAAACAATTAGTCATGCATAATTGTCACTGTGCAAACTTAAAAAGTCAATTAAAATTTTGTCAATTTAGATAATCAAATTAGGTAATTTCAAATTATGAAATTTAGTAGAATTACTCAATATCCGACAATTATCTGCTCCATATTCGTATTTGAATCTGTATCTGTGGATTATCCGTTCCTATCCGTATCCGTCTAAGACGGATATGATTTTCAATTTTGATACCCGTTTACTATCCGTATCCGTATTCGTATCCGCTCGTTAAAAAACAGATGCGAATATGGTATTAGTATTATCCGCTCCAAATCCGCTCCGTTTACACCCCTACTTCTAGATGCCTCAATATTATGCCTGGAAACGAAGCAAATTTAGAGAGGATAATGCTAATACCTAATTTTTATTCACTTTTTAATAAGCAGATATAAATATAAATACAGATAGTAAATAGATGTCAAAATTTTTCTTAAATGACTATAGATACAGAGTGAATAATCTACAAATACGGATATAAAATGAATAATTATCAAATAATTATTAAACATACTTTAGTGTTACTCAATGATATATATTTGATTTATCATTACACATACAAGCTAGTGCAGAGGAGGAAGAAGCATATCAGAGTATCAGACAGAGAAAGAGGAAGAGCCAGTATTATTTGAGCTTTGAGATTTGTGTTGAACGTATTTGAACGGTTGAGGTATTTTAAAAAGTCACGCAAAATATGAGATATCTTAGAGGATGCGAATTCGCACTAACCTCTCTGTCTAGTCTAGGTCTATTTGAAGCCTAAAGGAAACAATGTATCTGTTGTTTAATTTACTGTCTTACAACAATTTCTCTTTAGAATTTAGATAGATGTGTTAACTCTTTTGTGTAGAGTTTTATTTTGAAAACTTGTATTTTGTTATTAAGTATTGGTTTTTGAAGTTATGAAATATTTATTGTAGGAACTTATTAATACAGGTTGTATGCCACTGTCCTAGAGTGAGGGGTCGCGAATTTTGACGAAGGGCTTTTTTTTTTTTTTGTGCGAAGCGAACAGGAATAGGGCCGGTCCGAGTTATGCGATTGTGGGCAGCGCTGTGGAAAAGCTGATTGATTCTTATCCATTGGATTATACGAACGATCAGGATTGATACACTAAAAAATTGAGATATCTCAGAGGATACGGATTCCCGACAGACTCCTATTCTTTCTTATTTTAGTTAGCAATACATGCTTAATGCCACCCCCGAATCTATCTCTTTCGATAAACAATCGCATACCACCTTTGAGAATCGAAAAATCAAATCTGAAGAATCACTCAGTCACAAACAAGCTAGAAGGAAGAATCAGCAATTCAGCATAACTCGGACGGTGAGTCTCCTCCAAGCGTTCTTTGGCCAAAACGCGGCCAGTCGGTTTGGAAAATCTCTCAATAATCGGATCGTGGTTGTGTGTGTGTGTGGTGTGGTGGTGGTGGTGGTGGTGGTGGTGGTGGTGGGGGGGGGGGGGGGGGGGGGGGGTGCGGGGGCTCGTTCTGTCTGTGGGAGGACTTATTGTTTTTGTCACTCCTTTTTCCCTTGCATAAAGTATATATGACTAATCATGAACCATTTAAGAAATTAGAGGAAGGTTTTTCTTTTTTAAATTGTTAAGTCCTACTTTTAAATATTCCAAATGAATATTCAGCTGAAATGCTTTTGCAATTTAATAAATTAACATTAATTTTGTTTATATATCTTCTACTCATAGCTGGAGAAAAATGCACGCACAGCCAAAGAAGAGAGCTGTGGTAGAAAATGGAGGTGATGGTGGTATTGGTCCGGGCCTAGCTGCTGCCATTGCTAATGGAGAGGATGTGGTACGTCTGATTTTTTTTATTGTAAACTATGTGTCAATGTTCTTATTAGCATTAGTCTCACAGCGGAAACTGATAACAGAAGATCAGCAGCATCTGTGGTTTGACCTTGTTTTTACCAGTGGCTTATACAGATGGTACTTTATCACACATTTCCTGATTATCACTGAAGAATGTTCCGGTTTTTTTCCTAAAACTTTGCAGGTTGTATCGTTTTTTTGTCATAAAAATTTCTGTCTAAACACCAATATTAAATCCTACACTGCTGAATGATGTGGGATAATTTTTACTCTTCTTGTTCAATTTTAACATGGTTTGTTTTATTATAGAAATAATGTTCAAATTTCCCATAAAGGTCCGGGGATGAATTCAAGAGTCCAAAATATAGGGACCAAAATGGGAAATGTGTGATGCTTTAGGGATCATTGAATTTACATTTTCTATTATAAGGTGCAGTTATTAAAGAAAATTCCTGCCAAATGGTAGAATTCCATTCAAGAATTCCTTGCATAACAAATGTTGAATTGTATTTATTAATGTAGAATCTTAAAGAAATAAAACAACGACTCCACTCCATGTGGTTTTTCATATTACCTTTGATATACTTTTTCTCTTCTCTCTCTCTCTCTCTCTCTCTCTGTTTTTTTTTTGTTTTTGAAAACTTGACAGCGTCTGTCAAGTGCAGGTGCTGCAATGGAATTATAAATAGTTTTACAACCAGGTTAACAATTGAAAACTAGAAACTTACAAGGCACTATTTGCCCTCAAATTATACAACTTCAGAACCACAAATTACAAAGGGCATGTGTCCTATGCAAACTTCATCCACAATTTTGCATCCAGTACTGCATGATTTGCCAAATTCTCAGGATGTGATATTTTCCCGCCAAACAAAACCTCATTTCGGTGCTTCCACAAAACCCAACATGTAGACGCAAAAAAGGACCCCAACTCTTCTTGCTTGCACACTCCCTCTTTGTGGAATCATATTAGCAGAAACTTTCCAAACCTGTTGCACTGAGTGACCCATTCTCTCTCTCTCTCTTACTATTTTCTGAAGCTAAAATTCACCCAATCCTCCAGAAGCACATTAACCTTTTAACCATAATGGTGCTAGCAATAATTATGCATTGATACTGCAGTCACCATATCTCTACTTGATGTGTGTTTATGAATATTTCTCTTTCATCTGTGACTTTACAAATAGAGAGAGCCCCTTGCACTGACCTGAGATTTTAACAATACTTGCCAACAAATACTAGCTAGTACTAGTGCAAACTGACATTGTAACATCTGGAAAGGGGCCTATAGTGAGGCACATATTTGAGTCGGGCAAACCTGAAGCCCTCCTACACCACCTACGCAACATAGTGAAAAATAAGGAAAGCAAGATAGAGGAGCTGTGTAAGCTTCACTATGAAGAGTTCATTCTTGCAGTTGACGAATTAAAAGGGGTTTTGGTTGATGCTGACAATTTGAAAAGACAATTGATTTTGGAGAATTCCAGGTTGCAAGATCACGGCGTCAGCCTTTTTGCGAAGCTCGAGGAGTTGATCGATTTGAACTCAGTGAAGAGGAATGTTGCTGAGGCCATACTTGCCTTGAAGGTATTACAAGTTTGCTGCCTGTACAGGAACTTTACCAAGTTATAAAATGGTTGGTTAAATATTACTAAACTGTCCCAGTAACTCTATGAAGCTTTGCTGTGTACAATAGATATAGTGCAACATAAATATACTACTTTGTTTCTTGTGAGAGGTGGCAGACAGGCTAGTTTTGGTGAGATTGAGTCATGTTTTATTTGAAGTTGGCTGGCTTTTTCTTACTGGACTACCGGGTTTGGCCATTTTAGGTGTCTGGCTATTGGGTTTCAACTTTGGAGCTTGATTTAATTTTGGTTTTATCGGGTTTTGGTTCAAAAGTATTCTGATGTGAACTGTTCATAACATGCACTAAGGATTTTAGTGGGAAGCTAGGGCTTGGGTTTATCATGAGAAAGAGAAAAAAAAAAGACATATAACACTAGAAGAAGATAGGAAGAGGCACACCTGCACAAAAGATTCCCCAAAGAGAATGTTTTCTTTAACTGAGTTGTAACTTGTCGAGTTATCTATAACACCGGACCCCTAAATTGACTTAACACTTAGGCAGCAACGGAATTGCCTAAAAAGTAAATATCCGGAATGATGTGAAGCAGGCTTTAAGAAATTGAAAAAGATATATTGACAAGCTTAAATAATTTGGCCCTAACTTAATTATGTCATCAAATCAGCACCTTTTCTACCTAATTGTTTTGTGATCATAATAATCTGAAAGAGTTCAATTACATTCTGACACACATTGTTGACCAATATTTGGCTGAATGGAGTAACCAAGACTAAAGTTTGACTCAGTTTTGAGTATGCAATCTTATATTGAAGCACTGTAGAGAGTTGAGTTTGTAAGTAAACATTTTTTATCAAGTTTGGTGCATTAGTTTAGTTTAATCATGTAAAAAAATAAGATTGTGCTTGGTCTGGTGGGGGTAGATGTCTTTACCAAATTTTGTCCAAAGGGTTACATTACAGAGATGTTGTGTTGTATTACCAGTTCCTGGACTTGTACCAGTTAGCTCGCAATAGTTCTGGAACTAGCTAAACCTATCTCATTATATCCGTTATAGTGCTTACTTTTTTTATAATCACAGGTATGTGTGCATGTGACCAGCTTGTGCCTTTCATGCAACTGTGACGTGTCTGAAGGCCGCTTCTACCCTGCATTGAAAACCCTAGACATTATCCAGAAAGACTACCTCCATTCTATACCTGTTAAAACACTCCGACAAGTCATCTCAAAGCAACTGCCCGCTATAAAGCTTCACATTGAGAAGAAAATATGCGGGGAGTTCAATGACTGGCTTGTCTATATCAGAACCACCGCTAGGGAGATAGGACAGCTTTCAATCTGCCAGACTGCCACATCACGGCAGCGTGACGAGGAGATGCGGTCCCGTCAGAGAGAGGCTGAGGAACAGTCTCGCACTGGGTCCACTGCATTTAATGAGTATGTCTACTCCTTAGACTCAACTGAACAAGCTGAGGAGGAAGTCGTGGTGGATTTCAACCTAACCTCAGTGCACCGTGCATATCACATCTACTCATGCCTGGGGATCGGTGAAAAGTTTCGTGATTACTACCACAAAAATCGGCTGATGCAACTACAACTTGACCTACAAGTGTCAACCATGCAACCTTTTCTAGAATCACACCAGCCTTTCCTTGCACAAGTTGCAGGCTTTTTTATTGTAGAGGATCGGGTATTGCGCTCAGCTGGTGGATTGCTAACAGAGGAGCAGGTCGAATCCACTTGGGACACGGCCATTGCAAAGATTACAGCCATCCTAGAGGATCAATTTACTCGGCTAGACACAGCGAGTCACCTGTTACTCATAAAGGAATATGTGAGCCTCCTAGGTGTGACTTTGAAGCGATATGGCTACTGTGTCAGTCCTCTGATGGATATACTTGATAAGTCCCGGGATAAGTACCACGAATTACTTCTTACCGAGTGTAGGAAGCAAATTAGCGACATCCTTACTGACGATTCCTATGAGCAAATGGTTCTAAAAAAAGAATACGAATATAATATGAACGTTGTATCTTTCAATTTACAAGCTATGGATATGATTCCAGATTTTCCATATGCGGCATCCTTTTCTTCATCAGTACCAGATGTTTGCCGGGTCATAAGGTCCTTTATAGAGGACTCAGTTAGTTATATGTCGTATGGTGGGGACTATATTGTCAATTCCTATGAGGTTGTGAAGAAGTACCTTGACAAACTATTGATTGAGGTTTTGAACAATACTTTATTAAATATAATACATGAGGCACCTTTAGTGTGCCCCAAGCAATGCAAATTGGGTCTAACATATCAGTTTTTGAACGAGCCTGTGACAGTTTCTTTCTCTGGCAAGCAGGACAGCTTTGTGGTATCCCAAAACGGATTGTAGAGAGGCCGCATTCAGGGCTGACGGCCAAGGCTGTACTAAAGGCTTCACAAAATGTAGCATATAATAAACTCCTATACCTTGTTAATGACAAATTAGACAGCATAATGGGACAGATGTCCAACATTAATTGGACAGCAGAAGAGGTATCTGAACATGCAAATGACTACATGAATGAGGTTTTGGTATATCTCGACTCAGTTGTGTCAGCTGCACAACAAATACTACCTCTAGAGGCACTTTACAAAGTCACAATTGGTGCACTAGGCCATGTTTCAGATTATATCATGACAGCCTTTTTGAGTGACAGTTTGAAACGTTTCAATGTCAATGCTGTGGCTGGTATCGACAGTGATTTGAAGTTGCTTGAATCTTTTGCTGACGAGCGCTACCACAGTACAGGTGTTAGAGAAATTGGTAAGGAGGCAACTTTTACGGATTGCTTGGTGGAGGTTAGGCAGTTGGTGAATCTATTGTTGAGTAACCAGCCAGAAAATTTCATAAATCCAGTTATTAGAGCGAAGAACTATGGCGCTTTGGATCATAAGAAGGTGTCAATTATCTGCGATAAGTATAAAGATGCACCAGATCGGCTGTTTGGTAGCCTCTCAAATAGAAACACAAAACAGAGTGCGAGGAAGAAGTCCATGGATGTTCTGAAGAGAAGGCTGAAGGATATGAGTTAAATTCAACCCCAGCTGTGGTTTTATTGAATATTTAGGCTTTTTGGACTAATTGAGTTTTGTTTCCATCTGATCTTTTTTTTTTTTTTTTAATTTGAGGGCATGTTTGTAAGAATAGGTTATGTGTAGCTATGGTAAAGAGTGCTGTTTCTGCCTCATACCGGACCATATTTGGACTTATAATGCAGGCATATTTGCATTTTTGTTAATATTGGTATCCTAGTTGGTACTTGCTTTCTTGATGTGAAAACTTACTTTCAGGTCATTTCTTTTCGCCTTATTGTAGAAATAAATATATCCTGCTATTGTTGCTCGTTGCTTTTGCAGATCAATTGAGAGTAGGTCCGATGTCCATCGGACCTATACTCCTATCTCTTTGCAGACAGCAACACAGAATACATACAAGCTTGAAGAGCACTTCCCGGGCTAATTTTGAGACTAACAGCTCCCTTGAAATTAGTTTCCTATTTCAGTTAGCTTTGCTGTAATGGGTTTTTAAATATTTGAGTTTGTCCCTTCTGTCAATAATATGAGGTGATTATGAAGTTTGGTGTGTTAGTTCAGCCGTTTGCTCTGATAATTTTTTTTTTTTTTAAACTTCCAGTGGTGGATTAAACTTTAGACAAAGTTTACAGCATACACATCATCTTTAGTTCTTTTCTGTTGTGTACATAGGTAGAGAATCATCTGATATAAAGATTCTAGATTATTTAAAATAGTGATCTTTTACCTATCTAAAAAATAATAAAATTATTCTAAAAAATGTAAAATTTAACGTGGTACATTTTCATATATTTGATCACTCTGAACTATCAGATCAACTATTTGAACTCTAAAACTAAAAATATTTATCAATAAGTGCTACACATAGTACCTATAGCCTCATTGAATTATGCATGTAAAAATCCAGTGCCGTTCATTGTTCCTCCAGTAATATCATAAAGAAAATTGTAATATTGAAATAAAATCCCATCTTTTGCACAGGAGGGGAACGCACGTGTAGCTTTCACGAAATAAAAAAGCCTCATAAAGATACATATCCATTAATCCATACATTCAAATTTGCTTAGTAGCACAAAAAAGGTTCCAAGGCACAACAGAACTGGCTTTCTAGATTAATATGGCATCAAAGTAAAAGCTCAATTTAAATCAATCAAGTGATACAAGTACATTGCACAGAGCTTCCCAAAATTACCTGAAGAACATAAAAGTTGCGATTAGTAAACCAAACAACAAGCTCATTTGCTTAAAAAAATAAAATTATAAAACAAGAAGAGCTCAATTTAAAAAAATAAAGAAAGAAAAACCTCTTCCTTTCTGTTCGCCATTTATAAACAGGTTTGTCTGTAGGAGAAGTCATCTCTTCCTCTTTAAGTTTTCGCACACGTCCAGGTTTCTGTATCAAACACAAATATAAATTGAGAGAGAGAGGGCACACTAGTCAATGTACAATTGCCAATGTTTAATGATATATCTCTGCACCTTTGCCATAATCTAATGTTGGTGTTGTTTACACATCACAAAACATGTTTGGTGCTAGTTATAAACATAAAAATGCTGGTTATTTTGTTTTCACATGCAACCAACTGGGATGTCATTCTCAAAACACGAGAGAAAAGACGAAAGACAAACATCTGACATCATACTGCATATCTAATAACAACAACAACAACAATAATATTATTATTATTTTACTATAGCTTAAGTTCAGGATATAAACATTTAATAAAAGAGTAAAATGTTTAATTGCAAAAACCTGCAACTCCTTTTTCAATGCCATTTCAGAGTACAATTTCTCCAGCTTTCTGACCCTCTCGTTCCTCTCATTTAGCTCCTTGTATGATACTTCTGTTTTCCTGAAGCTCCCATAATAAAACAAGCTTAGTTTCAAAGTTTCCACTGAGATTATATTCTGCCAA
Organism: Carex arenaria; assembly: GCA_964058825.1. Lineage (NCBI taxonomy): Eukaryota > Viridiplantae > Streptophyta > Magnoliopsida > Poales > Cyperaceae > Carex > Carex arenaria. Next base: position 243,819 of record CAXKVW010000456.1, on the reverse strand, counting down.
ACTTTGCAAACCTATAATAAACTCTGGGCATTTATTTACCGTTTTATATTGTCGGGGATACATTCGAATCTGGGTAGCCTTTTATCTTGGTCAGCAGCTCTTGCTTTAATTTCTTTAGCCTCTTCCCTGACATCACAACGAGAAAAAAATGCTTTTAGCACAGGCATTTGCAATTCTTTCTTTCTTAGAAAAATTGTATATAGCATTTGCAACATAATAACAGGCCATAACCAGTAAGACTTAAAAAAGGAACTATAAAATCAATGGTATAGCAGACTCGTATAACTACGCAATTATAATTCAGAAGTAGTACCTATCTTCTGCAAAATAGATGTGCTTGTTTAGAGGCTTTTCATCTAGTACATGAAGTGCCGAACTTAATCTCTCAACTTTCTACAATATAATAAAACATTATTTGAATAATGGAAATGGCAGAAAATGGCAAAAAGGTCAAAAGAACGGAAATAGCATTGTAATCGACCTTCTTTTCACTTTGAAGCTTTTGAAGAACATAGCCAATATCTTGAGTTTCCATCACCAAAAGCTCCTCTGCTGTGTACTTATTAGCTTCGCTCCTAATAAATGCAAAATCATAATATAAATCCCATTAAATATACTTATTTCAATTTGAAGCCATCATAAAAGTTCCTTCTATGTATTCAGATTATACATGATATGGCATTTCAAAAACAAAATCTTGCATGCCCTTATCTACAGTAATAGTATACATAATGTATAATTTTTAAAAGTAAATCATATTTGACATTACAAATAGTAAGGTACCTGGGTCTATGAATTCCATCAACGATCTTTGTATGAACCATCTTAAAATAGAACTCATCTGGGTTCCTAAACGATGCCTTTTCTCTTAATTTCTACAAATTCAAAAGAAAATTGCAGGAATACTTGCTAGCACATCAACACATTAACAATGAAGATTCCACCAAGCTAATTAAAAAGTTGCATACCTTCAGGGTTTCTTCCTTCTTGTGAAAATTCTTGGCTCTCAAAACATAGTCTTTGTGCTTTTCTAGAAGCCCAAATTTCTTCCTCGATTCACTGTCAAGCATACAGAAATCATCAAGTAATGAGAGCACTGGTACTTACAATTTCAAAGCAATCATATTGTTCAGTTTGTATCACTGTGAAAAGTAAGAATCAACTCACGGCTGAGCTCGCTCCTTGTGGGCCCTTCGAGGTATAGCATTTCTCAGAGAAGACATTGTTGAAAAAACTTAAACAAACACCAATCCACCGAATTATACCTGCAAAAACATTGATTGGGTATAAAACGAGAGATTAGACTAGGTATTGAGGTTTAGGGTTTAACTCGACAAGGTGGTGCGGAGAGATTTGGGGGGGGGGGGGACCTAAAACGCCGCCGTCAATTAGAGATGACCGACAGCCTGAAGTCCGTACAATTTGGAATTTCGACGAGGAAAAACCCTACTATAAACGGCTTGCTTCCGGAATGAGCCCTTTCTCCCTCAAACAATAAATGGAATGAGTTCGTCGCCTGATTTGATTTGGTGAGATTTGAGAGGGGTATTTGCTCCAGCGAAAACAACCGATCAAAATAGCCAGTTTGTTATTTTAAAAAAAACTAAAACGTTATAACGTTTGGAAAACGTTTATAACGTTTTCATCAATTTGGCATTTTGAACAATTGTTTTCTCAGCATTTTTTACTTCATAAACGTTATAACATTTTGTGAAACGTTACATAACGTTTCTCTCTGGAAATCAACAGATCAAAATAGCTATGTTGCATGGATATGGATACGAGTATCGTATCGAATACGATACGGATACGGCGATACGGCAATTTTCAAAAATGAAGGATACGATACGGCTATTAATATTAATTTTTGTTATTATTTTAATTATATGATTAATTCAACGCTTATATTACAATTCTAGTAAGAAAAAAATTGATAATTTTGCCATGATATATGCACACATTCATCTCACCCAAATTTATAAATTCATCTAAAAATCCAAGTTTAAGTTTAACAATTGCAACTATAAACATACAATTGACAATGAACAGCCAAACATTATAATACCAAACAACATAAAATTAGATCCATAACATCCGTAAAATTTGCCAGTATTAGTTGAATCTGCTGTTTCATGATCAATTAAAGAAAAGAAGCCAGGATGCGTTACAGATTTCATCGTAATTGATCTTTTCTTCGACTTTATTTTGTTTTTTTGTACCAGACAGAAGTCATCGATCGTGCTATTGCCTTTATTTTGTACATTTTTGCACTGACAGCGGCTATTACAAATTGAGAATGTGACCGGTATGACAATTATGATACGATTTTCAATTATATTTTCCTCAAAGCAACTACGCTGAAATTCATCGAATTTCAAAAAATGGTCTGCCAGTTCAGACATGTACAAGCATCGCTGATAATGCAACCTACAAATTCATATTACAAATTCAACCTACCAAGTCAGAGGAGTCAGGAGACAGTGAGCGAAGGTCAAGGGAGAGAAGCCGAGTATCGTCGATCGGTCTGTCGGTCGGTCGGAGAGAGCGCCGCGAGAGAGAGAGACTGAGCGGAGAGAGCGCCGTCGGTCGATCTGTCGGGCGGAGACTGAGCGGAGTCCATCGTATCGCGCCGCGAGAGAGATGGACTAAGTAGATCGCCGAGCACCGAGCGTCGAGCGGAGAGGGCTGTGAGAGAGAGAGACTGAGCGGAGGGTTCTTTTTTGTTTTTGTTTTGGGCTTTTGGCTGTGCGTCGGAGTGGAAATGAAAACCTAAAAAATAACACGTATCCCTCCCGTATCCCTGCCGTATCCACCCCTAATAAGACGTATCACATGCTGTATCAGACAGGAAGGGAAACGCCACGTATCCAGTGGCGAGGCTAGGATTTGATCTAGGGGTAGGCAAAAATTGGATTCGGGTTCGAATAAATTAATGGGTACGGATTCGAGTTCGGATTCGGGTTCAGATTCAGATTCAAGACACAATTCAAAAAAATAGCAAGAAATATATTAATGAGATTAGTCCTCAATTAAACAATTCAAGCAATTCAAGCAAAATGAATTAATCAAGCACAAGTCAGAGGCTCAAAGCACAGGTCAGAGCACATGCTCATTCTAATTTATTTCATAGCAGTGCCAAATGCCAATCACATACATCAGCATGTAGCAACAAAAGATCAAATATTATAAACATGCTTGGGTCAAAAAACACAGTAAAGTAAAGCTACTGTTGCTATATCATATAAGCTTTTTCTTATCCGCAAAAACACTGGATTTAAGCTATATCACTACATGTATACAGGAAACGGCCTCTCCTAATTAAGTGCCTTAATTTTTCTTTTCAGAAAATTGGAATGCTATCATGCTAATCAGAACCAATACGGCAATACCAATACAATTAATCAAGCAAATAGCGGTACAAGCAACATAAAATCAAAAAGGGCACAGCAGTGCAGCACATCGGAGCAAAATCAAAAAATTAAAGGGCTCAAAAAAGAAGAAGAAGAAGAAGAAGGCAACGCACCAAAAAAAGAAGAAGGTCGCGTTTCCCGTCGGCCGCGTCTCCGTTGTGGTGGCCGCGTCTCCAACTCTCCCGTCGGCCGTAACCGCGTAGCGTCGCTAGGTCTGGGGCTCTGGGCTGAAGTCGCGTCTCGCGTCGTTTCCCCTCTGCAGCGTTACTGCATCGTTGGTTCTTGGTTTCCCTTCTCTATTAACACATGACAGATTAAGAGATCAATGATGGGCTTCAATTTAGGGTAGGCAGGCCCAAATTTCAGAGGTAGGCAACGTTTTAAAAAGCCTAGTTTTATTAAAAAAAAAAAAAAAAATTTAGAGTTAGGCATATGCCTTACTCTGAATACATGTGGCCTCGCCACTGCACGTATCCTGATACGCCAGCTAGCGTATCAGAGCCGTATCGAGTGCGTATCCGTGTTTGATACGCACCCGATACGGATACAGGGCCTAAGGCGAAGTATCGGAGTAACATAGCAAAATAGTCAGTCTATTGTTTTGAAAGGAAATAAAACATTATAACGTTTATGAAGTAAAAAAATGCTGAGAAAACAAATTGTTCAAAATGCCAAATCGATGAAAACGTTATAAACGTTTTCCAAACGTTATAACGTTTTATTTTTTTCCAAAATAACAAACTGGCTATTTTGATCGGTTGCTTTCCAGAGAGAAACGTTATGTAACGTTTGACAAAACGTTATAACATTTTGGAAGTAAAATTCAAATATACATACAAAACAATGAAAACTTTTTCCAATCCGGTGTAGCAATTTAAAAATTGTGTGTTTTTTTTAATAACCATAATTAAATAATGATTAATAATAATAACCAGGGTTTAGAAAAATTTCAAAACACGATAAAAACGTTATGTAACCTGCTGGCTCAATGCCCCCTCCGCCTCCAATAGTATCAAGGTTGACTGATGGAGATGTTCAAGCATTTTGTATAAACCAAGAAATTACAAAAATAAACCACTTGAGCATTTTGTATGAAATTGAGCATATAAACCAAGAAAGTACCACAAAACGTTACAACGTTTTATAAAACGTTCATAACTGTGTTGCTATTTAGCTGTGTTGTAATGCTATTTTGGGTTGTGTTGTAATGCTATATAGAACTGTGTTGTAATGCTATTTAGATGGGATAAAACGTTACAACGTTTTATAAAACGTTCATAACGTTTTCACCATGTTTTGAAATTTGAGACTTTTCTGTGAATTTAACTTCTCAAACGTTACCACGTTTAATAAACGTTTACAACGTTTTCATCGTTTTGCACGTATATTTGAATTTTACTTATAAAACGTTATACGATTTGTCAAACGTTACATAACGTTTCTCTCTGGAAAACAACCGATCAAAATAACTAGCTTGATATTTTGAAAAGAAATAAAACGTTATAACGTTTTCACCGTGTTTTGAAATTTGAGACTTTCTGTGAATTTAACTTCTAAAACGTTATAACGTTTAATAAACGTTTACAACATTTTCATTGTTTTGCACGTATATTTGAATTTTACTTATAAAACGTTGGTAACGTTTTCATCTATTTTGGCATTTTGAATAGCTCATCTAATTACTTGATAAGTTTCTTGATGTTCTTTTCAGTTCAAAATTTGTTATTAGATTTATTTTCTATTGTTTGTTGTTTCTGATATGGTGCTATGATTGCGAGATAGATTTTAAAGCAAAATTGAAGACAGTATTTCGAAGCAAAATATTGCATCAAAGCAAAATATTCAAGATAGTATTTAAGACAGTATTTAAGACAACATCAAAGCAAACCAAATTAAAACAGTATTTAAGACAGCATTCGGCACTCCCTAAAATTAAAACATAATGAGAAATTACAATTCCTAATTCGCTACTTGAATATCATTACAATTAAAACACCGATCATCACAAAGACAATGATAGCAACGAGAAATTTGATTTGGTGGAAGTCGGTGGAGGAGAGGTGAAGGAGGGTTCTGACGGAGGAGGGGGTTGGCGGAGCAGTGGGGGTTGGCAGAGGAGGGAGTTGGCGGAGCAGTGGGGGTTGGCAGAGGAGGAGGTTGGCGGACCGGTGGGGTTTGGCGGAGACCTAGGGCTTGGCGAAGGGTTTGGCTCAGCGGGGTTGGATGGGTTTCGCAGAAGAAGAAGAAAATGGGTTGAGTCGCAGGTTGGGTTTGGGTTCTCACTGTTTTGGTTTGAATTGGAGGGTTATTTTGGGCATTTTGTAAATACTGTTTTTAATACACCATTTTCAGTATAATTATAATTAAATTAGTGTATAAGATATACAATTAGGGCAAATTTATAAATTTAGAGAGTTTGGGGTGGCAATTTTATAATTTCAAAGTTTGAAGTGGCAATTTCATAATTTCCATGTTTTGGGGTGGCATAAAAAAAATTTCCCCTTTTCTTTTCTTTTAATTTGAGCTTAGAACCTTGGATGGATTTTATTTTTATTTTTTTAATATTGACCAGCTTTCTGTGCGTTCACATTGAAATAGCGAAAGTCAATATATGTATATAAATTATGAAGCGGTTATAGGCTTATAGCATTCAAGAACAATTTTCTGATTGATGATAGTACAAATGAGGTCCTAATTGATTAAAACAATATTAATAGAAGCATGTTATGTGTGATAAATAAGAATCCAACGATATATATGCTTCCATTAATTGAAAAATTATTGGTATTCTGATTGCATGATTTTAATGAGTTTTCGAAGTGATCTAAAAATACAAACAAACTTACAAAACATGATTAGTTTTCAATGAGCTTATTCGCGCAATTTTTGAGGTATCATTGCATTTCAAACGTAAGTTTATTTTGGAGTAGAACTAGGGTGCTCCTAGGAGTATCAAGCATCTTTGTACTCTTAACTCTAAAATCTATTAGATTAACTTCGAACGACGAATCCAAACCGTTAAAATCCTTCTACCTTACGAGTGATGCGTCTACATATAAAATTTTTAAAATTTCAAATTAATTTAGTATAAAGTCAAGTTGTCAAAATTAGTAGGTTTCTAAATTAATTTTAATGCATTCATTTTTGGAAGCCTTTTGACAACTTGACTTTATACTAAATTATTTCAAAATTTTAAAATTTTCACATGTAGACGCATCACTCATAAGGTAGAAGGATTTCAACAGTTTGGATTCGTCGTTCGAAGTTAATCCGATAGATTTTAGAGTTAAGAGTACAAAGAAGTTTGCTACTCCTAGGAGCACCCTAGTTCTACTCTTTATTTTGCATGTATAATAGTATTTGTTAAGTAAAAATAGAGTGTTCCTAAGTTCACCAAACCTCTTTGTGAACTCAATCCTAAAATCTATCGGATTGACTTCAAATGACGAATTCAAACCGTTAAAATCATTCAACCTTATGAGTGATGTGTCTACATGTGAAAATTTGAAATTTTAAAATTAATTTTTGTATAAAATCAAGTGGTAAAAAAAGCATTTAAAAATGAATGCGTTAAAATTAATTTATAAACTGTCTACTTTTAAATGCTTGACTTTACACTAAATTAATTCAAAAGTTTGAAATTTTGGCATGCAGGCAAAAGAAAGATTTCAAGGGTCTGGATTCGTCGTTTGAAGACAATCCGATAGATTTTAGAGTTGAGTTCACAAAAGAGTTTGGTGAATTTAGGAACGCCCTAGTTTTACTATATATATATATATATTTTTTGATAAAAAGGCTAATGCCCATTCCATTAGAAAAGAAAGTTAACTTACATCACAAAACAATATTGTTTTGTTTTATGAAAATAAGACTGATAAATCCCTAACAGTAAGAAAACACATAAGCACTGTAGATACATCTATCTCGGAACAAATGCCAAAAACAATATAACTAAGCCACACACTAGGGCTGAGGTGATATAAGTTTGTAACAAAACTTGGCTGAACTACCAAAAAAACACCATTTTTGGTTGCCTGCATCTTCATAAGGCACCACCTGATACCCTCCATTGTCATCCCATGAGCTGCTGTCTTTTCGGCTTGGATATCATTAGGAGTCCAAATTGCTATGGGGATAGCCTCCATGTCGAACGGGAGCCATAAAGCAAGGGCTGCCCGAACCTGCTCCTGTACTAGCCCTGCCCAATAATGTACAAGAGAAACAATTAGAAAAATAAGTTGTCGTGGAGATTTTTTCTTACGTTTCAAAACACAGTTCGTTTTGATGCTTCCATATAGTCCAGCAAACCGCACTGAAGACAAGTAAAAGGGCATGTTTTTGCACAGGTGGCAGTTGCTTAGCAAAGTGTAGCACATCTGACATGTTAGTCCAGTGACAACTCACATCCTGGCATGTCCCCATGAAAAACCAAATATGCTTAGTGAATGAACAAGTGATAAACAGATGGTTGATAGATTCAGTGCAATGGAAAAATTGACACTGAGCACACCCTTGCCAACCTTTTCGAAGGAGGTTATCTTTGGTGAGAATTCGGTTTTTGTGAGCTAACCACATGAATACCCTTATCTTAATTGGAATAGGAACTCTCCACCAAAGCATAGCATTTATGGGTTTAATACCCCTAAAGTTTAAAAATTGGTACAGGGATCTAACTGAAAATGTTCCTTGAGAATTCCGTCTCCAACTAAGCCTATCTTCTAAGTGAGTGAATGATAATTGACTAACAATATTTAAAATCTGAAGCCATTCAGTATACAAAAGCCCATGTAATTGTCTATGAAAAGTAAGGGCATCCTCTTGTGTGTTAACTACTTTTTGTAAGGTTAGCTCAGTATTGGAGCAAATTTCAAATAAGTATGGATATTTGGTTGCCATTGAACAATGTTGGTACCATATATCAATCCAAAACAAGACTGAAGATTGACTACCTGATGCATATTCTACACTGACCATGCCCAACTGACTTAGTGAAGATATAGTATGCCAAAATTCAGAATGTTGTATATGAGGTGAGGTACTATATTTGGTATGTAACATATGTTTCCAAGCTCTATTATAAGTGGGGTTCTTAAATTTCCACCACCATTTCATAAGAAGAGCAATATTCATTTGTTTAAGGTCAAGTATACCTAAATCCCCAAACTCTTTAGCAAGACAGGCAGTATGCCAATTAATAAGAGAATACTTCCTCCTTTCTGTAGTACCTTGCCATAAGAAGCGACATCTTATTTGGTCTATTTTTTTAAGGACAAACAATGGAATCTTGTATACAGATAAGAAATACAAAGGCACCGCAGAAAGGATTGAATTGAGTAAAGTGATTCGGCCACCTATAGATAATAAACTACCCCTAGTTTTACTCGTGTTACTTTTTTCTAATATTGTTTGTGATTTTATGATTTGGCATGAGCAATCTGAGCCGTTGATGTATCTATATATTGAAGATTTGGCGTTGTAGATCTTGAAATGCTTAATATATGAAATTAATTGATAGAGCATGTATAGATAATCAAATCAAATTTTTCTTTGTTTTTCAAAAATAGAATCAAACTGAACCGATCAAACTTTTCAACCGATTAATTAAGAACCGAACCTAATAAACACAAGTCAATTTCGATTTGTTCAGTTCAAACTGAAGTAATTTTATTGGTACCATTATTAACGAAAATAATACATTGTCATGCACAACAATTGAAGGTCGGTTTGGTTCGGTCCGGTTCGATTAAATGACATCATTATAACACCAATGAAATTAGAGTCGGAACTAATATAAATCGATTGTTTCGGTTTAATCAGTTTTGAAAAGTCTAAACCGAACCAATCTATTTAAACTACAAAATTGATCCATTTAAATTGTAATTTTGCGATTCAATTAAAAATCAAACAAACCAAACTGTTTGAACACTCTTCGCATGCATGCCAACAAAAGGCAATTTCTTCACTTCTTCAACTATAATATTTTCTTCCCATACTTTCAATATAACTCAAATTTCTTAATTATTGCTTCTTCATTCCTTTTAGCTGACCGTTGAACATTAGTCACTTTCACGACTTGTATAAGCCAAATCGATTACATTGTACAACAAGAGAATATATATATTTCCTTACATATTTTTAACCCAGTGTCATTCTTTATTGGTTTATTCTGGTTTTTTCACCCTTTCACTTTTTAACAACAGCATTTATTCATTTTCCTAGCATTTCCTTTTTAGGACATATATATCTCTTTCATGTATTTCGGCAATTTTCTCTTTTTAACAAAATTCTTGAAGTTTTTTCATTTATTCATTACCTTTCTAGAAGATTATATACAAGGGTGGACCACATGATCCGAGAGGCAGTTCCCTCTTGGATTTTGAGTTTTAGTAGAGATCTATCGGTTCCAATCGACTTTGCTCCTCCTGAAAAAAAAATGAATAATTATATGTAGCCCCGCTCCCTCATCCCTGAACTAACCCTGCGGAGTCCAAAAAGGAAGGTGGGTCCCAATAACTAACTAATCTAACCGGAATTATTGACTAATTAAGAAAAGTTGTATTTTTTGTCTCTCCCACTAACTAATTAAGGAAAGTCACTCCCAGTAACGTGTTTGTATTTTTTTTGTCTCTTTATTAAGGAAAGTTGATATTTATTTAAGGGATGCTCCTACTAACGAATATGATTATTCTAAAAATTAGTGTTTAATTCTGTAATTAAAATTATATTTTTATATGAAAATTCAATTTGAAAAATTTTCTAAATGATTTAAACTAAAGACTTACATTGCTAAAGTTAAATACTAACATTTCTAAAGCTAAATACTAACATTCCTAAAGTTAAATACTGAGATATATATTGCTAAATAGAAACCATGCAACTAATTTATAATTTTAGAGATTAATTAATACTTTGACTTTAAAGATAAATGCTGACTTTCATAGTGTTAAATACTAATGTTCCTAAAGTTAAATACTAACATTTATAAAGTTAAATACTGAGTTGTATAAAGTTAAATACTAAGATACATGATGCTAAATAGAATCCATGCAACTTATTTATAATTTTAGAGATTAATATTTTTGACTTTACAGATAAATACTAACGTTTATAATGTTAAATACTAATATTCCTAAAGTTAAATACTGATGTGCGGGGACGCAGGGACGATACCAAATTATTTTGTCATTTTTTGCGGAGACAGATTCTGTCGCTGTTGGACACAGACAGTTAATACTCCAATGAATAGAGTTAAATACTTGATCGATGCACTATTAATACACTAAAGATTGAAATTAATTAATGTAGGAAATTTAAACCATCAAATATCAGAACCTAATTTTTTTTGTCTTTTAGTGCGGGGACGCGGGGACAAATATGTTAGTTTCTTTAGGGGACAGAAATTGTTTCGTTGTTGGATAGACAGTTAATAGTCCAATGAATAGAGTCAAATACTTGTTCGATGCACTGTAAATACACTACAGATAGATGTTAAATACTGATGAAAATTTAAATACCCAAACTATCGAAACCAGACTTTTTTGTCTTTTAGTGCGGTGATATGGGGGGATGGGGGTGCGGGAATAGTTATCCGGGTCCAAAAAAATTACCCCCCTCTGAATGTTTGATTTGTAATTCGGGTTAAATTTAGAGTTAAAATTTATATAAATTTCTTGAATTATGATTGGTAATAATAATTATAAGTTAAAGCATCAGAAATTACAAATCAGAGCATTAGAAAATATAAGTTGTTAAAGTCAGCACCGCCTTAAGAAGGCTCAAGCCCAATTCGGAAATATCAACATGAATCTAGATTTCTCTCAAGACTTCAAAGTTCAAACCGACTCTGTAATGTCGGTGAATTTAATATATAAATAAATAAAATATCTATTATCTAGAATACTCCATTAGCTAGCATAAATAGGTACCTTAGTCTCCATTTTGAATCCAAGCAAATCAAGCAATCCCTCTTCTAACTAATAGTGTTGTAGTAGTTTGGAGGTTTAGGAATTATTGAGTAGTAGATGTGTGGTTGTAGAATAGTTTAAGTGAGTAATAAAATTAATTCTAATATAGTGTCTCTACTCAACAAAGTGGTATCAGAGCGAAGGTTGTCGGAGTGAGTTTGTCTAAGGTGACGGTCGGGGTATAAGTCGTGGCTTAGCACGTATAGTTGGAAGATCGTTGGTTGGATAGTGAGTACGCCGACACTTTGCCAGAAGATTGAAGACTTAAAAGTCTTCATGGATATGGCAGGTATGAGTGGTAATTTTGAAAAGCTAAATTACCATAACTATACGTACTGGAGTACATGCATAGAATCCTACCTACAAGGTCAGGATTTATGGGAGGTTGTAGGCGGATCCAATACGACTCTGCCGAAGGCCAAAGTAAAGACGGTAGACCCAGAACAAAAATCAGACGAGACCGCCAAAACCGTATAGGAAGAAAGTGATGCTCTACAAAAATGGAGCATAAAAATTGAAAAAGCGATGTATGTACTCAAAACAACAATTGACACAAAGTTGGTTGAGTACATATGCAAAGCAAAAATCCCGAAGGTTGCTTGAGATATCCTAGCAACCTTGTTATCTAAGAAGAACAATGCCCGCCTCCAACTACTTGAAAGTGAGCTGATGACAATCTCACAAGGGGACTTGACAATAAACCAATACTTCAAAAAAGTTAAGTCCCTTTGTAACAAGATTGCAGAACTTGACCCTGAAGAGAAGATTAGCGAGCAACGGATAAGGAGGATTATCACACGTGGCTTAAGACCCGAGTATAGCGGGTTTATGGCTGCCGTCCGAAGATGGTCAACTCAGCCGACATTGTTAGAGTTGGAGAATATGCCCGCCAACCAGGAGGCTTTGACGAAGCAGACAACCGGAGTCTCATCAAGAAAGGAAGAAAAGGCTCTATTCAGCAGTCAAAAGAAGGGCCGACCCAACAATAATTCCAAGCCAAAATTTGAAGGCAAGCCAAACCAACTAAGAAGGTCAAATCAAAGGAGCCACGCTTAAGGTGGAGAACGTAACCAGCTCAGAAGCAATGAAGATCAAGATGATCGATGCTACAACTGTGGTAAGAAGGGACACTACGCACGAGACTGCTGGCACAAAAAGAAGAAAGGCCAAGGGAATGTGGCAACCTCAAGCAACCAACAACAAGCTAAAAGCCAAGAAAGTTGCAGCAGTGAATAAGACTGGGATGCAGAAGCAGCAAATGCAGTCGCAACCGTAGAAGAGGAGAAGGAGGAGAAAGATGAGGTTGCTCTGATGGTGGTATCAAAGACAGATAGAATCAACTACGAGAGTGACTGGATCATTGATTCTGATTGCTCGAATCATATGACCGGAGACATTGAGAAACTAGATAACTTGAAGAAGTACAAGGGAAGACAAGTGATTGTGACAGCTAATAACTCTAAGCTGCCAATCAACTACATTGGTAAGACAATGATAGCTCCCCGTTTCAATTCTCAACCAATCCAACTACACGGAGCATATCACATTTCCGGCATGAAGAAGAATCTACTGTCAGTTTCACAACTGACGGCGCAAGGAAACTATGTATTGTTCGGGCCACAAGAAGTACAAGTCTATCGCAACCTCAAAGCTTCAGGCACACCAATAATTGAGGGACGAAAATTGTCTACGTAATATCAGCAGAATCAGCATATGTGGATAAAGCTCGGAGGAACGAGACAGCTGATCTCTGGCATGCACGACTGGGGCATGTAAGCTATTTTCACAAATTGAAGATGATGGTCGAGAAGTCAATGGTTGCAAGCTTACCTGAAGTCAAGGTTCGGACCAACACCATATGTGCCGGCTGTCAATTCGGTAAAGCTCACCAACTTCCCTATCAATCCTCAAACTATCGAGCAAAGGAGCCTTTGGAGCTAGTGCACTCAGACATCATTGGTCCCGTAAGACAAGGATAAAAAAGCGGGTCCAAGTATATCGTGACTTTTATCGATGACTTCTCGAGGTAAGTGTGGGTATTCTTCATGAAGGAGAAATCTGAGACATTCTCCAAATTCAAAGAATTCAAAGAGAATGTGAAGAGTGAACTCAGCAAGAGAGTGAAGTGCCTCCGTACGGATAATGGAAGAGAGTATGTGTCTAGTGACTTTGACGCATACCTAAAGGAGCAGAAGATCAAGAGACAATTGACTTTCCCCAACACCCCTCAACAAAACGGTGTAGCTGAAAGGAAGAACCGACACTTAGCAGAAGTCTGCTAAAGCATGCTACACGCCAAAAATGTGCCAGGGAGGTTTTGGGCCGAGAGCATGAGAACCGCTGCCTACATCATCAATCGACTACCACAGGAAAAGATGGAGTTTGTCTCACCATTCCAGAAGCTCTGGAAATTAAACCCACTATAAAACATTTTAGAGTTTTTGGGTGTGTGTGCTATGTGTTTGTGCCTGATCATCTGCGAACAAAATTTGATAAGAAGGCGATACAATGCATCTTCGTCGGTTATGACGAGCAACAAAGGGGTGAAGATGTTGTGATCCGACAAGGGGACGCATCTACACCTCAAGAAACGTGGTGTTTGACGAAGTCTCGATGTGATGGTCATCCAAAAACGTAGTCCAACCAGAAACAAAAGATCTCGAGGCGAGTATTGAAGATACAATAAGAGAAGATCAAGAGACTCAAGTTGAAGAAGACAAGAGTCCGATCTCCTCCAAGATTAAGAGCTCGTGGCAGACAGGAGCACACGGTGGAGATGAAGAAGTGACTTCGCATCTGCCAGAAGAAGAAGAAGAAATGCCTCCACCACTACGAAGGTCAACAAGACCAAGGCGACCAAACTCGAAGTACGCAAATGCTGCTCTCATCGAGGAGGACACGGAGCCAGTAAACTACGAAGAAGTAGCCAAGAGTGAAAAATGGAGAAAGCAATAGAGGAGGAGATGACGGCACTAAGGGAGAACCAAACATGGGATCTGATGCCCAAGCCAGAAGAAGTGAAGTCGATCTCGTGTAAATGGGTGTGTAAGGCGAAGACTCAAGCGGACAGTTCAATCGAAAGGTACAAGGTCGCACGAGGTTTTTCATAACAGTACGAGCTGGACTATGATGAGACATTCAGTCTGGTGACAGAGATAACAATAGTACAAGTTCTTCTAGCACTAGCAGCAACCAAAAGTTGGAAATTGTGGCAGATGGATGATAGGCATAAAATATATACATATTTACACGTGTTCGATCTAGATTTTATTCTAAAAATACTCTAAATATCTTGTATTTTGATATATAAATGCCATATATTACACCTCGAATCAAGTTACTGCCTCTGCTTGCTTTAAATTGCAGAAAATAGCGAAAACAGACCAAAATGCTGCCTCCCTAGGTCGCATTGCGGCTCACACTGAGCCACTGCGGCCTCTCTAGGTCGCACTAAGTACTTAGACAAATTCAGCACATTTCCAAGCAAATTGAGCCCAGTGCGGACCACATTATTATCAGTGTGGGTCGCATGGATTCCGATACGACCAAAATAAGTACTTAGAAGGATTTTCTGGACACACGCCAATTTTTTAAAGGTATAATAAGGTTTTTATCAAAATTCGTGCCAATGCGGGCCGTATTATGGACGCACAGAAAAGTCCGAGCGCAGTGCGGATTTGATACGTGCTATCTGGAGTGGATAGCCCGTATGCTGAAAGTTGACTGACTGAACTGAATCTCTCCCTATCTCGGTTGATAGGTCGAGATGGCGACGAAGGTTAGGTCTCTCCTTATCTCGGTCGATAAGTCGAGATGGTGAAGGGTTGGCTTACTGCGGGATGCAAGCCAACTCAATGTAGGAATCGGGATGAGCATGTGAGATATTATCTCTCACTTAGTATCAGCTTAGTTCATCCAAAGTTTGATCCCTTTCTCAGGAACTCTGAGACTTTTTATACCCTACTCTCTAACCGTCCCTCCACGGTTCTGTCAGGGAACATGAAAATGGTTATGAGGTCGTGTGCAGGTTTATCTATTAATTTATCAATAATTTTTATATCTATTTCTGTAAAAGTGCAGGTATACTCCGATACCCGCATGCCTACACAGAGTACCAGCTGCAATAGAAGAAAGAGGTAGTGACTGGCTGAAGAATGGCCAAATAGACTGGAGGCCTTTCCGCATTGGATAGGTGACTTGTAAGGGAGGTTGCTTGCCGACCAAGGCCATTGGAGAACTGTTGTCGAGAGATCACACCTTAATGGGATGGGCATTGACTGGTCAACAATTCGCAATGTCATGGATATGAAAGCCATCTATGGCGGGTGAGATATGGCCTTTCTTTTATTTGAGTAATTGGTACTCTCCTTGATAAATTTAAATAGGCCCTCACCATCAAATAGTTGAAAAAGCTTTGCAACTTTTGCGAGAGTTTGGGTGCTACTTTCTATTTATTTTATTCTAACATCAACATATAAATTATATTCTAACATTAACATATAAATAACCCCAACCCACCCGTGAAAGAAGAGGTACTTTCAAACTTAAAATTATCACAACAACTAAGACAGAAAGAAGGTGATCATAGCTTAGAAATGGCACCTTACCTCTATGTCATCATACTGATCGAACATTTTTATTATTATGTATGTGAGTTTCGAAAGTCTTCTGTGGAAGGAAAATTATTGCACATCTATTTTGAAGATAAGAATTTAAGTCCTCTTTTCTCTGCCGCCTTCTTTTTTCACTTGCATTTTGGAGATAACTCCTACTCTTAAAGCTTTTATGGCAGTTGGTTGGTTAACATGGATCAAAGCCAAGTCTTGAGTTCGAATCCTGCCAGACATCAATTAGAAAATAATTTTGTATGCAACTCATAAAACAAAGACGTGATTTACCAAAATTAAGGGTTAATATAGGCTTCATTTGTACTTGGTAATCACTTTGATCAGAACGGGACTGATTTGTTCATTCATATAGGTGCTTCATATTATGACAATCCATAAAATAAGAACTAATCATTGTGAGAACTTGCAGTTCTCTCTCTCTCTCTCTCCCTCTCAACAATCAATGTGGTCAATTTCTTCTCTTTTTGATATCGAAATTTAATTTTATTTGATGAGGTCATTATGTAGGTTTGCGGCAACATTAGCATCTCAAAAGGTTTGTGTGATGAATATTGTACCAGTGCACGCGCCAAATACTCTTCCGATAATTTTTGAGAGGGGGCTTTTTGGTGTCTACCATGATTGGTGTGAACCATTTAACAAACATCCAAGATCTTATGACCTTTTACATGCGGACCATCTTTTCTCTCGCCTTAAAAATAGGCATTGCTTAATGCCCTTTTTTTCATCATTTTTCTTTTTCTTCTTTTTTTGTTGATCTTTGTTAATATAATGTGTTCAAACAAGAAAAATATGAGTAGATAATGATAAGCATCTCATATGCCCCTGCAAAGGAATGCTAAATATCACCTATACTCCTTTTCTACCCTTCCTTTTGTATACTCAAGCTACCCTCCTTTTGAAGAGTGGAAAAAGTAAGTATGGTGGTGTTGGGTTGATTTTGAAGAACCTAGAAAGGATAGATCTAGAAATTTAGAATGTGATATTTCCTACAGTTTGTAGAGTTATGCATGCATTCCCCATTTTATGTCTCGGTATAAATTGGTTCACATGATCTTTGATTTGCTTCTTCCAGATGCAAACATCCTGTCGTTATTGTAGTGGTAATGGATCGGATTTTGAGGCCAGGAGGCTGGGCTATAATCCGTGACAAAATAGAAATATTGAATCCTTTGGAAAATATATTAAAATCTTTGTCTTGGGAGATACCCATGACCTATGGCAAGGACAAGGAGGTATTATCGTCGCACGAAAGATGACTTGGCGACCCTGAAATCTAAAGAGCCTCTCTTTATTTAATAGATGAGGCGGTTTAGGGGGATAATTTTTTTGTTATGTAGGAGGAGCAATCATACTGCTGTGGGATTCTAATTTGTAAAATTTGTAGAGTATTATTGCATTTATTCTTGATGTATACTTAAATGTAACTTGGCTGTCAACACACGTGTTGTCAATAATATATGTTCGGGGGAATTTCATGTATCCCCTCAAATGTAACTTAAATGTAAGTTGATTTATCGGATTGCTTTTCAGCTTTGTATAACAGATTTTCTAGTTTAATGTACTTTTTTTTATCTGGTTTACATTTATAGACTTGGCCGATGCTTAGGTCAGATCATTTAAAGTTTCAAGTTCCTTTTTCTGTTTCTTTGTATTAGGACTCTAGGGAAGTAGGAGACAAATTGGGATAAATCAAGTTTGCGACTACCGTCTGAAGTTCGTCAGTGACTATGCAAGATATGAAATTGTGGGGTCCAGGAATGGAGGGGAACTGATCCATCGGCAGGGAGAGCGGCAGCATCAAACAGTCGTTTAATTTGTCAGGATACTCCCTTCTTGAAAGATTTCTGATATTTATTTTACACCGGGTTATCATGTATATACAATGGCATTTATATTCAATAGTTTAGGTTGATCAACATAGAGAAATAAAAAAAGTGTATATATTATTGTTCAGATACTAGCAATTATTATTTGATTTGCACTGTATAGTACGTGTGAGAAAAGGATCATGTATTTTTTGTTTTGTTTTTATACTATCTTGCCATAAGCTAATACTTTACTGGTTTTGTTTTATGATATCACGAAGAAACACACACCTCAATTTTCTTTGCCAAAGCAAAGCGAGGAGCGTGCCTAGTAGAATATAATTTTTGAAAAAAAAATATATATTATGGAGCACAATAGATTTTTTTTAGTCTGACGCAATAATTATTACTTAGAACCTTGATTACAAATAAGAAAATCTCCCAGTTTCCAAGATATATCATAATTTATTCAAATAATATTTAATGTTTTAAAAAACTTTGCAAGGCTACATATGTTACATGCAGAATAAATAGAAAATGTTAGCTTCGTTTGACTGGCGGCCATAGGTTAAGTGCCTTCCCCAACGAAAACAAATCAGCACAAGGCATGGCGTTCATGAAACGGGTGAATTTCACATAGCCCTCCCCAGAGATTGTCTTGCGTTCGAGCTCGGTTAAAAGCGCAGCATGAAAGGTGATGCGTATGTTGTCCTCTTCTGACTTGGAGAATGTACGAGTGTTCATCTCGGCAACTCTCTTCATCAGTTCCTGTGGTTGTGAGTAGGGGTTTATCTGTCATTTGGATACATCGGTTGGGCCCTAAAAATTACCATACTAACCGTGGTTTTGGAATAAATGCTCAAGTCTCATACTAAGCAATTCAACCATACAAATTAAAAAATGAATGAAATTTGAGGCAATATAAAAATGAAATTCAATTTGCAAGCCGATGGAGATGCTTTGGTCCGAAATTATAAGAAAAAAAAAAAAAAAAAAACATACATGTATGGTCTTCCCTTTATTAGTCCTAGATTGTGAGCATCAATACCAATCTTATTTATGCACGTAACCAACTTTTTTATATAACCTTGGTAAATTACTTTTTGTTCCTTCTTTTAAGGTGCATAAAGATGTAATTTGAGTGTGAAAGAGCAATAGCAGGGATACTACTTTTACTATACCTTCTCAAACGGGTCAACAAGGAGTCCCTTATGATGTCCATACCATGAACCATACATACCATCAGGAGGATGATTGAATTGCAGAGGGGTGAAATCCTCCCCCTTGGCGAGCGATATCCACGGCCACATTAAAGTGGACGCACTATATAGGGAGGCTTTGACCTGATTATGACTGCAGGAAAGAAGAACATTGTAGTTATTCATCCTGAGGCGGTGAAGGATGGTCGAAAAAACACTATCGCTGGAGATGAGGAAGAAATGGGTTGGTGGCGGATTATGTGTGGTCCAATTTCTCAACTCCGACATAAGCAACTTGTTTGCACTGTTCTCTCCACCTATCACATTGAGATTCAATAAGTCATATGCAATTCTCTTTTTGTGAATAGTTAATATTGAATTGGAATGAGAGTCCACAAAAGAGTCCTGGAATTTAACTCAAAAAACTACTAACCACAGCACAAATTAAAGTTCCAAAAACTTTGATGGAGTTACAAAAAACCTTTGAAAAAATGAAAAGGTCATTTTGCAATTTTACCACCTACGCAGTATGGCTTTGTTGGCAATTCATTGTGGTAAAAGCTCATGGTAAACTTTTATTAAATGATTTAAATATAATTCCTTATTTTTTGTATAGTTTGTTATTATTTTTTATGAACTAACTTAAAAGTAAAACCTTCAAAAAAATAATAATTAAATATGATCAATCACGTCATGTTTGATCACCTCATGTGTGATAAGGCATGAACGTAATATGATGCGAGTGTCCTCCATCATTTTGATCACATTACGTAAAAATAAATTTAGATCACAGACTAAATTTAGTCACGTTACATTTTTCTTTCACTAATATAGAGTAAAGTATTGGACTTCAAAGCATTTCTCATAAAAATAATAATTCAAACTCACTGTCCGGCACATCGATGAGACAAATACCAGTGGAGATGAGAGCCTCCTGAGTGGTGTGTGGTACATCCTGGCACATGTTACCGAAGGCATTAATGGACACGGGCCCTCGAATGCCATTGGACCGTAGTGCTGAAAGGATTCTATTCGAAATCCGGTACGCATTCACGCCATCTGGGATGGAACAGTTCTCGTAGTCCCACCACACCGAAGTCCTTACTGATTTGCTCTCTTCATCGCAAGAGTTCTGTTGTGAATCCGAACAGCGAGATGAAGATGAGGAGGAGAAAGGGGAACGAAAGAAGAGGAGGCGGAGGCCAGCCGATAAGAGAGGGGAGGAAACTGTAAGAAGGGATCCCAATGGAGCTAGGGTTAGACTTTGCATTCTCTCTTCTTCGGTATGGATGCCTGCTAATGTTTGGAAGCAATGCGCCCGCAAGTTATTGTTAAACCCTTTACCTTAAATTACCCGCATGTTGGACTCAAACGGGCTCATATGGTTATGGGACTATAAACTGGGCTTCAGTTAGGCCTGCTAATGGGCCGAACTCGACTCAAAACTCGGTCCAACTCGGTCATATAGCACAACTAGCCCGACTCAAACTCAGCTCAAAAGTGAAGACAAAAGCTCGACTCAATTTAATGAGTTCGAACCTTCGGCTCAGCTCAAACTCAGATCGGTCCAAAGCTCCGGCCCGAACTCGGTAAATGAATTATCAAAGTCGCCCTTTGTAATGAATTATCAAAGCTCGGTGACTCGGTCCAAATTCGCACTTTTGAAAAATCAACGCCAATCTGAGTGAACGACACGTTGCCTTGTAATGATTATCAATATAAAATAATATAACAATTTGCAATTACACCTGCGGATTGAGATTTTACACGTTGCAATATAGTATAATTATAAAGTGAAATTCATATCACATTGATTAAAATATAGTATAATTATAAAGTTCACATTATAACTAAAATTATAAAACTAACATCCAGTGCTTTGTAAAATCCAATAAAAATCCAAAATTCACTAAAATTCAAACAATTATTTCCTCAACATATCACTTAGAAATATTCAAATTAATATCAAGCATTAGAAAAACAAATACAAACAACATATCAATTTGACACTAGATAATTTGAATACTCTCTCTAATCTCATATTCAAAAATAACACAAAACTTTCATTTTCCATAGCTCCAACATGAATGATTCTATAGAGTGTGTATACCTGGAGTACTTTCCCTTTAGTCCCACCTACATGTACCATTTTACAAACCTGTTAGTTTAAAACCATTTTTAAACCTAACTATTAATTTTATTTGACATTTGAAACCAGCTCCATCGTTCTCAAGATAAGCAAAAATAGTTATGCAAGAACAACCAGATCCATCATACTCAACTATTTTGAATATTTTACAATAATAAATTATTTTGAAGCACAAACGAAAATGTTATACCTGCAAGCCAATAGTCTCCGAGTCTCTGACAATGCCAGTCATAATACCTTTAGTTTTACATAGTAATGTTAGAGAGATGAGAGAAGTAAAAGTAAAAATGTTGAGTTGGTTATATTTTTTTTATTCAATTTAGGAAATGTTTTCTTTAGTTGTTCTACCTGTAAATTAAGCAGCAAAGAGTAATCAATTCTACATAAAGAGCTCAAGAATCACCTTTAGTAGGGCTCTAACTTCTTCACTCACCTTCTCTTTATCTACATAAACAGACATGGTTGAGCTTTTTTTTTGCAATATTTCCTGTCAGAGACTCAATTTGGTTGAGCTGTAAATTACACCATTGGGCTACAGTACCAGACATTACTGGTACAGTACTGGTACAATCTGATACGACCGGACTGGTACGAGCCATTACTGGTACAAAGAGGAAGACACGGGGAGATGCTCATATAATACAAGTCTCCAAACTGAGCAATGAAGGAACTTCATTTTGGACGGCTTTGTTTTCATCTTTTATTATTTTCAAGTTTTTAACCTTATATAATATAAGTCTAACACCTATAGACTTTCAATAAGTTACTTACATTGTGTTTCTTGGTTTCTTCGGAATAACCACTGATTGAACCCTTGTACCAGTAATTATCCAATGGCCAGAACACCTATAGTAGTAGAGAGAATAACAAAATTATAACTGAAAAAATACCACGAAGCAACAATAAATAAATGAAATATTATAGGGGCTGTTACTGTCTATAATTCATCAGTTTAAAATAACAAAATTACAATACTGTCTAGTATGAATTGCACAAATCTTAAAAAATAATATAATAAACATACATAATTCAATTATTCGAATCAGGTGGTTCAAGCCAGAATTGACAAGTTGGGTTATGCACGTAACTCACAAAGCCGAGTCAACTTGGGAAAAATCGGCTCGCCTCCGGCCGATTCCGGTTCAACTCGGCCGAGTCAACTCAGAATCGGCCGAGTTTCAGAACCATGGTTTTGTATATCTAAACTCAAATTAAGCAGCCCAAATTGCACTTTTCCTTGGAGCTACCATACAATAAATAAACATAAAAATGAAATTGATTAAATCAAACTCTGATTGAACCCTTGTACAGCAATGAAATTGATTAAATCATGGGTTTTTTTTATTCACCCCTGTGGTTTTCTAAATTGTTCCCGTGTCCTTGTTTGGTTATTGTTCCTTTCTCTTTGGGCCTAGAAAGTGACATTGAGTACATAGATAACATATAAACCTCTCCAACTTGCTTATCCCTCTCCCTCCCTCTCCCTCATTCACTCACAGGCGATGCATAAAGGTTGGGTATTTAATGGGTTTCATTCAAAATCAAGTATAAATTTATAATTAAGCTCAAAAGATCCGAATTTTTATCTGTTGTTAAAACTTAGACATGAAAATCGGAGCAAGAGAGTTAACCGTTTCTTTCAGCAGATTCGTTCAGGCGAAGAGGAGGAGGAGGAGGAGGAGAAGAGCAAGAGGGTTTTTGCTTGTTCTAAGCTCATATATATCGTTTGAGGCCAGTCTTTGATAAACTCTTATTCACATCTCACTTTCATCGTTGGTATTATGTGCCAGTATAATCCAAGATATTGATGCCAATAGCTTTGACATACCTGGAAAAAATGGAAACAGTATCATTGTAGTATTGACTGTTATATTCAATTTCTTAGATATACTGTTATGCTAGTATCCAATGGACCATTTTCATATAATTTATAAAATCTTATAGAAACCAATTTACAACCAAGATCTAAACATGACAAAACTTTGCTGAAGAGTCAATCAGAAGAACCTGAACCAATCCGAGGAACGAACCTGACCTGACACTACTTAACTGAAACCGACACCTTGACCTGCCCAAATCCAACCAACTCAAATCCCAACAAGCCCCTGATCCAGTGGAGACACTCCAAATCTGATACCGGAATCAAACTTACAGAACCACCTAACCCAGTCAGATAGCTAACCTGCCCCGCCTGACAAAAAGAAGAATAATATAAAATAATATATATATGATCCAACGTACCACTCAGCTGCAAAAAAAATTACCTTCTTCAGTCTCAATATCTCCATGCTTAGTGGATGTAATAAAGTAACCACCTGGATGCAAAACTCGATAAATTTCTACAAGCAACTTCCCACATAGAAAAAAATATGTAACATAAAATTATTGCTACAGAAGTTTATTCACTGTTTTATCAGCGAAATTTTAAACCTGAATGTGCTCATCCAACCCTTTTGGTTTCATTCCTTTTTCTTTCCTTATTTTGCTTCCATTAGCAATTTAGCATGCTAGAGAAGCAAAGTAGTCCAATCAAAATTTATTCCAAATTTGGTGATTAGCTGGTTTATCTGGGGCCTAGAGTTCATAATTAGGGTACTTAAGTTGAAGTACTCAAGCAAAGCTCAAATTAATAAGACATTAATTAAAAGTGATCATTGATAAGTACCATTATGGTGCCAAGCTATATTGCAATCACCACAATGGATGGCATCGAATACCCCACGACCCCAAGCTGCCCGAAATTGCGGGCATGCCTCTCAACCACCACCTGGGCTAGGTCAGTTTGGTCATTTGCTAGAGCAAACGTTAATGCCAACGCATTCTTTTCTAATAAAGCAACACTGAAACTGGCACCAACGGATCCTATGTCGAGGATTATGTGGATGTTCTTTCCCCATTCAAAGTCCGGTACTATCTAAATTAAGAAAATATAATAAAAATTGAATCATGAGAGGAGTCTAAGGTCCATAAACAGTGGTTTTGTACCTATCTAAAAAAATAGTAAAAAAACTTATAAAATCATAAAATTTGGTCTCCAAGCATATCTTAATATGGATCTCATGTTGAGCGGTTCGGATCGATAATTTAGCCTTTGAAAATGAAGATATTAAATATGAGGTACGATGAATTATGAAAAATATGAGGTATTGGAACCCTCCTCATTAAAAAGATACTGGTATGGAAGTCTCAATGAAAAGCTTTCACCATGTAGTTTACTAACAGCACTGGTATGAATCTTAAAGAAAAATTAAACCACCTTTATTAAAAGATATTACCAAAACAACCACTGTTCTCAGGAGGTGCACATAGGTATCTACCAGGGTCAATCTGGTAACATTGAAATTTTCATGGTATCACATAAATTCCCCAAAATGATAGTATACCTTTGATTCTTCAAATTTTAGTTAATGCAAAAATATGGGCTCGACCTTTTTTTCCTGTCAAAAATATAATAGTAGCTTACCTTTGATTCTCTCTCTGGCCATGGCAAAGGTTCCCTGTATCCCTTGGGTAAGGACACAAGACACATAACTGGCGTGTGTGGGCAGCTCCTCTCATGGGTGCCTTTGATGGCCATCAGACTCAAAATCCCAACATGGTATGTAATTGTTCCCACTTTTCATGCCGCATTGCTTCCAATGATACTGAGTCGAGGGGTCGAACAAAGGCCCCATATTTTTCTTTTTGTTTTGACTTTTTCTGTTGTTATTATTTTCTCCTCCATCATCTTCATCTCCTTTGGGATTTGTATTCATGTCCTCTTCTATTTGATTTTCATTCTCATCTTTGGTTTCTACAAAGGTTTGTGAATCCATGAATGTGTCAGTCAAGTCTCGTATCAGGTGTTGAAACAGATTACAGATACTTAAAGTGGTATTTCTAGTTGTAGCAGTATGAGGTTTATATGGAAATCATTTTATGTACGAATGTCTTATCACAAACAAAAAACACACAGCCTTTGATAAGAAAAAAAGAAAAGAAGACAGTAACATTCTGAGCAGTGGCGGATCCACTACAAGTGAATTGGGGTCAATTGACCCCCATTTTTTAAATGTACTTAAAAGCATGATTTTCTGTAGTTTAGAACAAAATGCTATAGATACTGTAAATTTGACCCATATACTCGACAGAAACTTTTTATATGATTGACCTCCATTGCGTTTTTGACCCGCATAACTTGAAAGTCTAGCTCCACTCCTGGTTCTGAGGATTGAGGTTTCAGAAACATGCAGGTACAGGAGCAACTAGATTTTACCAGGGATGGAGGTATACTAGCATGTGCATACCAGTCTGGCAAGTAAATGGACAACATTGGTATGGTCCTAGCTTGGACATTGTGTGCCAAACTGACAATCTGGTACCACCACATTCTCATACCTGAACAGTACGTTACTAGGTAAAACAAAAAGAAAGGAATTAGTGGTTCAATACCTGCTTGCTCCTCGTTGTTCTCTCCCTCTCCTTGCTTCTCTCCTTCTCCTTGCTCTTCCCTTGTTTCTTCTTCCCTCACTTCTTCTCTCTGTTCCTCCTCCATCCCATCCTTTACCTCAACCACTGTACCATTTCCCTTCAAGGTTTCTCCTTCTGGATTTGATACCTCCACGGTAGCATTCGAGCTGCTATTCCCCAAGCTGGCATATCTCTCTTTCTTTCTCTCCTTCCCTTTCCCTTTAGCCTTACCAGGTGTTATTTTGTTTTTCTGGTTCCAAAATCTCTCCTAAAAAGATGTTCTTTTCAAAGATACCTCTGCCTTGGAGGAGTTGGGAGAAAATGTAGACCAGATCACCGCAAAGGAGAGACCCAGTACAATGGCTATGGACACCTTGGTTACGATTTACGAACCCAAGTGGGCCCCGCTTTGGGCTCAGCTTCTTTCGCCACCGCCATTGATCAAGCGAAGAAAATGTTGGAGAACAAATATAGATCTCAGCTTTGGGCGGATGAGGGGTCAGGTTCCAACAAAGTGCTCAGCTCGGTTGTTAAATTGTTGGTTAGTCTTGTTGAAAATTCAAAATTAAGTAGACAAACTTGGGAAAGGAAGGGTTGGAAGTGTATAACTGGTTGACAGTGTGCTTGCTTCTCTGACAAGTGACAACGAGCGACCGAGAGGGAGGAAGCGAATTCGAGAGGGAGAGAGGAGACCCCGACATCTCTGTAGCGAGACTGTAGATCTTTCCGTGTGGCGATTGACTGGAGAACAAGTCTATTATATATTTTTTTTTTTGAAAAACTTGGTAGGAGGGAACAAGTCTATTATATTACTGCGGTATCTGTATGAAGTTTAAATGGACCGGTTCCGTTTAGACTTTTCAAAACCGGCTAAACTGAAACGACAGATTTATATTGGTTCAATTCTAATTTTATTGGTGTTATAATGATTTTATTTAACCGGACCGGACCGATTCACTAAACTTCAATTGTTGTGTATGACAATTTATTATTTTCGTTAATAAATGTATCAATAAAATTACTTCAATTTGAACTGAACGAACCGAAATTTACTTCGGTTTATTAGGTTCTTAATCGGTTGATAGGTTTGATGGGTTCAGTTAGGTTCTATTTTTGAAAACCAAAGAAATTTAGTTTGATTATTTTACTTTGTTTCAATCATTTGAGCACCCCTATGCATGCTCTATCGATTAATTTCATAAATTAGACATTTCAAGATATACAACGCCAAATCTTCAATATATAGATACATCAACGGATCAGATCGCTCATGCCAAATTATAAAATCACAAACACTATTAGAAAAGGTAACAAATATTATTATACATGCAAAATAAACTTACATATGTTGGTTTGAAATAATACATCAAAAATTGCACGAATATGCTTATTGAAAACTAATCAACATGTTTTGTAAGTTTGTTTGTAATTTAAGATCGCTTCGAAAACTAATTTAAATCATGCAATCAGAATACCAATAATTTTTCACTTATTCTAAGTATATATCGTTGGATTGTATTTATCACACTTAACATGCTTCTATTAATATTGTTTTAATTAATTATGATCTCATTTGTATTGTCATCAAACAGAAAATTGTTCTGCCGCTTCATACACACACACAGAGGTTGGCTAATATAAAATCGATTGTTCCTGAAGTTGGTTTCATACACACACACACACATACTGACCGATCGATCGAATGTGATAAACCGCAATTTTACCTAAATTAAACGAGGGAGGGGTTACGTAAAGTAGATAGATTTTATAATTAAGTTAAATTACGAATTTACAGGTCGCCGGAATCATATAGACACCGATCTGTGGACCGAGACCGCTGACTATTCCACCGGCCTAGACGTGGACCCTGCCGGCTATCCGTACACGTAGCCACTTGCACACGATTCCCTCTTAGTATACAGGTGTGGAATATCTTAATTACTTTTTCGTGGCGTACTCTTACCAGTTGACCACTTGACCTGACATTTGCACTTTAATTAAATAGATGCATTAGAGTATGTTTACCCTTTGAACTGTTGAACTGTAGATAGGATTTGCATAATCTCCTTTTAAATGAAGGATTTATTGTTTATTAGGAGTATTATAATTGAATTAGTTAGGGTAATTGTTGTTCTCTTCTCGTAGAGGACAATATACTATTATTATAAACGATCATATGCATGGTGAGTGTGAGAAAGAAGACCGAGTGACTGCGCTCCAGCTTGTTGGGATGGAACGAGTCAGCCTCGCAGCCATTGAGCTGAGGGATCACTTGATTCCTTAGAGGTCTTTTAGGATATATTATATGTATACTTGGAAATATATACTTTTCAATTCATTTTTCATTTTAACGTGCACCGGTCAGAAGCCCGGGAGTACAAATCGATTCAGAACTTGCCCCTCTACATTAGGAGCTACTCACCATATACAGAAATCAGAATGCACAGCCATAAGTCTGTGGAAGGTCTAATTTAAACAACACAGCCAGAAGTCCGTGTCGTATACACTAACGGCCAGAAGTTTGTGATGTATCCTATGAAATCTACGTACACGGCCAGAAGTCCATGGCGTAGTCATGTGTGACGGTTTGAGTCCGTAGCATGTTTTCCCATTAGTCTGGCCAGAATAATGGAGTTTCGTTGTCTGCTCATAAGGAAACGGATTAACTATTTTTACGTCATCCTTGTAGTTTTCTCATATTTTATATGTTTAGTTAAAGGATTGATATAGAGAAAGGAACAAACACCGAATTGAGATATATTCATATGCATTCGTTACACACGGAAGGGATCAATACGTGATGTCACTAGGCATCGGTATCATTGGACTTGCAGACCAGTGTCTTCTGGTTATTAAGACACTTTGAAAATCAGTGATCCAATAGTGTCTTCTGGTTTTACTGTTTGATTAAGCTACCATTAGATCAGCAATTTTCAAAGTGGCTTAATAAATAGTAAAAAAGTTCCAAAAAATGTAAAATTTGGTCTCCGAACACATTTTAATATAGAGATCATATCTAACGGTTTGGATCGATTTTTTGAACTTTGAAAATTATAAAACAACTTAGTTATATATATAGAGAGAGAGAGGGGGGGGGGGGTTGGCTGATATCAAATCAATTGTTGCTGGACCATGGAGCAACCAATATTTAAATCGTCCGATTTGCCTTATAAATCGCGCAGATCAAACTGATCAGATCTGAAAATTATCGCGGAGATTTGAAATATCGTTGTCCAGTGATTGGGCCGATCCAGTGGAGTAAAACGTGAACCCCTGAGCGCAATCTTTCTCTCTCACTTCCCAAACCAGACTTAACCCCGTCTCCTCCCGCTCATCTCCTCTCTCGGCGCGCACCGCACTGCCGCACCACCACTCAAAATCCTAACTCGCCTCCTCCCACTCCTCTTTTCTCTTTCCCAACACCAGACCTTACACTCCACTCAGCACTCTGGCTCCTAATTCTAAATTACGACTCCAGACACCTCGCGTCCTAGCTCCACTTCTCCAGCTCTCCTTTGAAGCTCTGTAAATGTACTCTTTTTTTTCGTAAGAAGTTTTTTTCAGCTTGTATGTGAGATTATTTCTAGTTAGTGCTCTTGGTTTGTTTTTTCTTAAGTTTCAATTCTTTTGACACGAGAGAGTTTTTTAGAATGTATGTTGGTTGAATTGCATAAAAGGATAAACAAAAGATGTACAATTATGGTGGCAGTCAAGAAGATGAACCAGCAATGTATTTTCCCTCCAATAGTGCTAAAATCAGAGATGAATCACTTCAATTAACTTGTAACTAGTTGATTAGAAAGGGGATGAATTTGATGAGGGCTGAATTTGAGGTCTGAGTTCTGTCTAGAGCAAATGAGTAAAAGCAGTGTATAATTCTCTTTGGGTGCGTTTGGATGGTGCAAGAATTAGTGCAAGAATAGCAATTTTTGGATTAGTGGTTGAGAATAGTGCTAATCCGAGTGGTTTGAGAATAGTGCTAACTTTGAACTGTTCGGATTAGTAAAAATGTCGTTTGGATTGTATATTCGGAATAGCGATGAAGAGAATGAATAAAATAATGAATAATATTTTATCTAATACAAATCTAATTTGATATTATATTTATTTAATACTAATCTAATATTTAAACTAATATTATATTACATTTAACATTTAAACTAATATTATATTACATTTAATATTTAAACTGATAGTATATTATATTTAATACTAATCTAATTTGATATTATATTTATTAATACTAATCTAATCTGATATTATATTTATTTAATACTAATATAATATTTAAACTACTATTATATTACATTAAAATTTTAAATTAATATTATATTTATTTAATACTAATATAATATTTAAACTAATATTATATTATATTAAATTTTAAATTAATAATATTTTTATTTCATACTAATCTAATACATAAATTAATATTATATTATGTTTAATATTTTAAACTAATATTTTATTCAATACTAATCTAATCTAATATTAGATATAATACTAATCAATATTTAAACTAATATTGTATTACATTTAACATTTAAACTAATATTATATTGTATTTAATATAATATTTTATTTTATACTAATCTAATATGATATTATATTTATTTGATACTAATCTAATATTTAAATTAATATTATATTACATTTGATATTAAATTTAATATTATATTATATTTAATCCAAATTTATCAGAGAGTTTTCTAGAAATTATTTATCTATTATGTTCACGACATTACAGGAACTTATAAATTTTAGATTTTTTTTAAATAGAACTAATTTTAAATATCTCAACTGAACAAGTACTATTGATTTGTTTTTTTTATAAAAAAACAGAGCAGAGCAATTTGCTATTTTTTTCTAATATAATTAGATTGTATAGACGGATGAGTTGTTTTTTTTTATAAAAACCAAGATATTTATTCGGTTAAGAATATTAAATTTGGTTATCTAAATTTTCTTCTCAAGAGGCACGTAAAAAAGATCAATAGAAGTTTGGATTGTTTGATACAAGACTAAATCCATGAAGAAATTAATAGATTATGTAAATTGTAATAAAGAAAATTAGTACCATGGTCAAAATTCGTATGGCTTGTGGATATTAAAGCAATTGAATAGTTTGATTTCTAACTTCAGTCAATAAAACAAATTTAGTGTGATTATTTCTTTAATTTTTACTCATGTATTATAAATACTTAACAATTAATTTACAATTTTTTTTATTAACGCATCACTAGTAAGGAGCTGGGGCAGATTCATATATTATTAAATGGGGTTGACCCCTATCATGTTCGGAATTAATGTGCTTATACATAATTTTTATATAGTTTAGAATAAAATATTGTTAATACTAACTAAATTATAAAATTGATATCGTATAGTATGAAGATTTTATATGATTAATTCACAATGTGTTTTTGAACTCCATAACTTGAAAATTAGTCTCCTACCTGATAAGCAGGGGCAGATCTTAATGTACTCCAAAGGTGGTTAAGCCACCTCATGGTTCTAAATTTTTTTAATTATGTATATTAAAATTTAATTGAATTTTCTATTTTATATTATTTTTTAACCGTTTGACTTTATACTAAATTAATTAAATTTACAATTAGATATGTAAATACATCACTTGTGAAGTAGATCGGTTTTAATAATTTGAATTTTCCGTTTAAAGTCAATCTGAGAAATTTTGGAGTTAAAACTCACATAGGAATGGGTGAACTTAAGAACACCTTAATTCATCACATGTATATTGCATTAATAATTTTAATATTCTTTTAGTTACATCAAATTATCTTTATTTTTCTCAATTCAATTTTAAATTTAATTTGCCTTACTCATTTTGATAGCTAATTTATTATTTTTAAATTTACTTGTCCTACCGATATTGCAAGTGGGAAATCTATCTTATAGTATTAATTTTGGATGTTGGCTACTGTTCACCTACAATAACTTTTTCTTTATCTTTCGTTGGATCTCAATCTAACGGATCATCTTCCTTCCTCCTTCCATGGACGCGTGTCACATCGTCTCTTAGTTGTTCGATCTACACGTATTTGATTTTCTATCTTCTCCGGTTTTAGTGCTTAAAATTTCTAAACCTTCTCCATTCTTCTCTGTCCGACACTAAATCACTCCGCTTCTCTCCTCTCCTCTCCTCTGAAATTTCTCACCTAAACCCTCCATCGAATCTCTCACCTAATCCTTTCGTCGCTCTGTCGATTTTTCGATCCTCTCACCGAAATCCTACGTTGTCTCATTTCTGCGATCTCTGTGTCGTCAGAAACTTCTATGTGAGGACGAGGTTAGGTTTCTTCCACGTTCTCTCTTCTTTTATATATTATATTTTTGGTAGGGTGATCGCTTAGACATTGGCAAAACTATTTAATAGAAAAGAAAAGATGATGTGAACAAATCTTGAGAATGTATGGCCCATGGGCTGAGATGCTAACATTTTTCTCTCTCATATTTTTTTTTAGATTTCAACTTTTGTATTTGTTAGAACAATAGAGTTTATTTATTTAGTTGTTATCTTTCACATTTATTGAATGCAAATTTGAACAACAAACACATGATATCCAACTCAATTCATATGAAATTACGAATTGCATTTTCAACATGCGATATGCGTTTCATAGCATTATATATTCTAGATGATATAAGAATACATTCATGTATATTATGTTTTTAATGAAACAAATATTTTTTTTTTGTAATATAACTCTTAATTAAATTAAACTTAGAAATATAATTTTAAAATAATTCTCCAAGTTAATTTAACTCAAATAAATATTGGAGGAAATCAATTTTTAACTCATAAAATTAAAATATTCTCTCATATTTGTTGTAATTTAATAACCTTGTTAATTATAATTGTGGATGTGATTTTCCAAGCAGGCCAAAATGTGTATAGCTTGCAGTATGTCTAGAGATACTATTACGAAGATTGCTCCAGCCTCTATCAAGCTTCTTTTGTCATCGACGACCTACTAAAATTTGACTAGAAAATAGTGTATTGGAGAACTGGGTTAAAACCTAAAATTTTCTAGTCAAATTTTAGTAGGTCGTCGATGACAAAAGCTATAACACTATTGATGTTATTGCGTGCTATATCGCGCTATAGCGGCGCTATATGGCAATAGCGTCATTTTTTCAGCTGTTCTTCTATAACGCGAGAAATGCTATTTAAACATTTGATAAAAACCAATATGATAGACAATAATGTTGTATATAATAAATATCGAATTTTTTATTAATCACAAAAAAAATTCAAATTTCAAAAAATACTCTAGTTTTTAACAAAATTTCAAAAGTAACCAAACTGCTGGATAATTGAACGGTTTTTCTTCGAATTTCTACTGGATTATCCAACAGTTTTGGAGATCTCCTTTCCGCAGGATGATTTAGCGGTTTTGGAGTTTTTTTTCTTCAGTTTATTTGTTTTTTAGATGTTTTAATTGTTTGAAGACAAATAATTAAAACTTATTTCTTGAAATATTACCTTTAGTCCTACAAAACTGAAATACTATAAATATTTTAAAACATAACATGTATCACAGAGAATTTTGTTTTTGCCAAAACAACTTTTTCTATGAATTTGATTTTTAAAATGTTTTAAGACAAATAATTTTATTACATCACAATATTCATCTTTGGGAAAATTAGAAAAATGTCACTACAAAACTTGATAATTAGAAAAATACCACCCCAAAACTTAATATTAGTTTGTTGCCATTCTAAAACCATAAAATTTAGAAATTTGCCATTCTTATACATTTCTTATACTAATTCTATTAAAATCAGACAAAATTTGATTGTATAAAAACTGTATTTTTAGAATTCCCAAAATACCCCTCACTACATTCAACACTTAAACGAGATGAACCCTCCGCTGCTGAACCCCTATCTCCGCTTAACAGCCTCAAATTTTATAACACAGATCACTAGCAACATCTGATTTTGTTCTCATAGCACCACTGATTTTTGCTGTTGGTGCACTGGTACGAAAATTAACTTTGCTGGTACCAGCCCCTTTTCTGGTCTGTTGTTTGATTTTCTGGACCAAATGAGAGGAGCGCAATTTTCTTATAGTACCACTGATTGTTTGATTTTACCTTTGCACAGACCACTCATAGTACCACTCATTATCTATTTCCTTTTCTTTGAAGTATTCCATATTTCAGTGAATCTATTTCCTTTCGGTAAGAAATTATTTTTACAAATCTGTCTTTAATAAATCGATTTCCTTTCTTGGAGAATCATTGATTTGAGGACAATTAATAGCTCAATGTATTTACAAAAATGTGGAGCCTCGCATGAAATTTAATCCTGATGATTTATTCATGTATGCTGTCACAGACTCAGGAATGAACAGAAAATGGGGCAGGTCCATGACTGATGCCGTCAAGGGCTCGAGGCTGCTATCAAAGGAGGTGCAACTATTAATCGATTGAGGTCTTATGCATTCTCCTTGATTAGCTTTTTTTTACTTCATATGCTGCCTTAGTACTTACTTAGAATTGTCCTCGATCTCCTTTGTGGTGAGGCAGACCCCTTGCATTACGACCTAGTATGTACCAGCAATAGACCTTGCATCATGACCTAGTTTGTACCAGTAACACCCCTTATAGGCTGAAAATTCACTTTTAACTTAATATTTTAGTCTTATGCATTTAGCCACAAAGTGAACCCACTAGGAAGATGAATAAATTGAATAAATGCATTTTCTTATATAACTTTTTACTTAATTAAATTAATTTTAATTAATGAATTGCTCACTGTGACAGTTGAAAAACAATGGAAAATGCAAACGAAAGGCGGTTGATGATGAGGAGAGTGGCGTCATGGCAGAAATTTACGAATCTGATGAAGACGATTTATGAAGTGTCTTTTGTTTATTTTTTGTTATGAGTGAGCCTATGGTACTATGCATAGCACGGATGGGTCTGTGCTACGGTTCAATATTTTCGTTTTAAAAGTTCTAACGGTCGATCCGAACCGTTCAACATGTTTTCCATATGAATATGTACTTGCTGACCAAATTTTTTTACTATTTTTTTAGATAGGTATAAAATTGCTTGATCTGAAAATTCTTGACCATCCAAAAACAGTGATTTTCTGCCTACCTAAAAAAATAGTAAAAAAATTCTAAAAAATGTAAAATTTGGTCAGCAAGTACATATTCATATGGAAAACATGTTGAACGGTTTGGATCGACCGTTAGAACTTTGAAACGAAGATATTGAACCATAGCACGGACCCATCCGTGCTATGCATAGTACCATAGGCTCACTCTTTTGTTATTCTCTTTAGACTATGTAAATTGTTTAGAAATGAAGTCCTTGAATTTATAATTATGAACTGCTATTTGAAGAAATGTTGGGATTGCTATTTTGAAAAATTATGAACTGCTTTTTTGGAACTGCTATTAGTCTATTTTAGTTGATTACCAGTATACATTTATGAACTGTCTTTGTGAAAGAGTGAGATAAATTGCGCAGTGTACCAGTGAGATAAATTATGTACAATTCTGTCACTCTTTTCATTATTTGGTCTATTCTTTCTAAAGCTATGTACTATTGAGATAAATTGCGCACTGTGAAGTTTTAGTTCTTATTTAGATACCCATGCGTGAAAATGGCCACTGACAATAGCAGAATAACTAGCCCTTATACCCTTGTTGTCTTTGGTGCCTCCAACTTGGCGCAGGATACCTCCCTTTAGAAAAGCTTTGAGCATTTTTTTTTATTCTTTATTGTCACGTACCAGTGGTACCGGCAATTTATCCATGTTACTTCAAATTCATCAAGCACAGAGCAAGCAAATTCGTACTGTCATATACATGGTCTGTGCCAGAAAAGTTTTTGTTCTTTCCTTCCAATGAGTGGTACTATGTTTCTACCAATTCATACTTTCTACCAATTCTGGCCAAAGACATTATTACAACATAAATAGTCAAAGTACATGTTTTAGCAACAAATGCATGTATAGCTCAATTTCCATAACACCCTCAACAAATGCATGTAAGATAAACAAAATTCAGATTCAGAGAACTCCACTCCAATTTTTATATTCAAACTCAGGATGTTCAGCCGGTAATAACTTCCATAATTTTATTCGTCAAATAAAAAGGTATCTCAGTAACTTTATTCAGGAAGCAGAAAGAAAAAAAAATCATATATGATAAAATGCCTAATTAATTTCTTGGAGTATAAACATTGTGGCCAGTAACATATTTCATTGAATTAGTTTTTAATTTTATACAATTTTCAGCAGCTGGTACAAAATAATGTGATTTATTCTAACAGCAGGCTAACCACAGTCGCAGTTTTTCAGAAACTGAACACATATCTGATTACTACTGATTACTTCTGCTTACCAGCAATTTTCGTACCAGAAAATGAACACATATCAGAGGTTTAGGGCTGGGCGGGTGGAGGTTCAGGATGGGCGGGCGGAGGTTCAAGCTGGGCGAGCGGAGGTTCAGGTGGCTGGGCGGAGGTTCAGGCTGGGCGGAGGAGAGGTTAAGCAGCGAAGATAGAGGGTTGAGGGGTTAAGCAGCGGAGATAGGGGTTTTGGGAAGGCAATTTGCTCAAAAATTTGATTGTTAAGCAGCGGGATAGAGGGTTCAGCGGAGATGGGGGTTAAGCGGAGATAGGGGTTCAGCAGCGGAGGGTTCATCTCGTTTAAGTGTTGAATGTAGTGAGGGGTATTTTGGGAATTCTAAAAATACAGTTTTTATACAATCAAATTTTGTCTGATTTTAATAGAATTAGTATAAGAAATGTATAAGAATGGCAAATTTCTAAAATTTATGGTTTTAGAATGGCAACAAACTAATATTAAGTTTTGGGGTGACATTTTTCTAATTACCAAGTTTTGTAGTGGCATTTTTCTAATTTTTTCTTGATCTTTATAATGTTTTTATATAATTTCCTCCCAATTATTCTATTTTTTATTATTAGCAAAAGATAGTGCAAAAATAGATCGAGAAATTAATTGAAGTTTTTTATGTAAAGTTTAAATATTTTATGTCAAAAATTTAATATTGAAAATTTGAAATACTACGAATCTCTTGTAGGTTGGATAAATATCACCAGTATATACTTGCAGTATGACTAGTATTATTATGTCTAATTTATATTATGTACCAACTAAAATCGCCCAAATGAGGTAAAGGATGTCTCCATTTTGTATACAATTGGGGTGGAAACCTATTACCCAGGAACTGGATTGATGAAAACGTCTGTAACACTACGCAAAATATGTATATGTAATTGATAATTGAAAAATAAAATACGATTTGATTGAAGGTGTTCTTTAGTGAGTATCATTTAAAGAACAAATACTATTTTACTGAATTAATTAGTCAAGATGATCAAGTTATATTGAAACTGTCAAAATGATTATTTAAAATTCTATTTGTTGAGATTAATTCGAAATTTCTAAAATACTGAGAAGTGAATGGCCGAACATTTAACATAGGAATCTGATTAATTACCAATCAAGCATATATGAACTTCATATTATAATCCTGGACTGATTTGCAAAATATGAAAATTTAAGGGTTAACTATATAAAAGAACAAATTTAAATAAAAAAAAATGATGAATCACCTCCGTGGCTCTATGGCCACGTGGTAAGCACTGGTGCCTCACCCTTGGTTTCCTAATTGACCTCTTTTTCTCTTGCGTGAAGAAAGAAAGAAAATAAGAAATAAACAAAAGAGGAAAACACAGAGAAAAAGAAATGAAAGGAAAGAAGAAAAAAAAAAACAGAGAGGCTTAATATCTCTCTTGGTGTGTTCATACTGCTAGAGAAAAGTTATCATGAGAAAGGTTCTAAGTCCAAAATCCAATTCTAATGGTATTTTGCTCATCTTTTCCTTTATTTTCGGTTCTTACTCAAATCTTCTATTAATGGCTTAAATTTTGTAACTTAAGTAAAGATTAATCTAAGAGAATGTTAATGCTCTAGTTATATGGGTACTATATAAAAATATTATATGTGTATAGAGTATGTATACATGTGAGACTATATGAATAGTAGCATATGGATGATTCAAATGTCAATAAATGAGAAAACTTGATCTCAGAAGGTTTTTATGTCTAAATCATGAAGGCAATAATATTGGATAGAATTGTTCTAAACTTCGATACAAGCCATGAATTGTAAATATATATTTTATTTATTGTACTAGATTGATGTCTATAGAGTTATATTAGATATGATAAGTAATGATTCTTTTTAAAAGTACATATAGTCATTCAATCAATTAATTCATCTCCAAACGGATACTGGTACGCATATGTATCAATATATTTATAAAAAAGGGTTAAGAAAGTTAGGAAATAAATTAAGGCATTAATAGAATTGGAACTTTTGTTAGTTTAACACTGATAGCTTACAGAGGTACTAAACAAAAATGAATAAATGAACATATTCTTAGGATTTTAATATTGAAGCACGTACACTGCTCAGCTATATGAAAATGTTACAGATATTGATTATAGTATATATTGATTTAAAGTAGGCATAATTACAAAAGAGATTGATGAGATGGACTCGGGAAGAATATATTGCTAGTGACCTCACACGTGGCCCTACGATATCAGGTGCGAGGTTATTGGATTAGTCTGAGATTCATGACTAGGAATTAAATCGCAACTCGCTGTGCATTTTGAATATTTGATTGACTGCATTGATTGAACTGTTGCATCATATGCATAGCCCAATACAATTGAAACTGAATTACAAGTGAGTCTATTGACTATCATGTTGATATTATTTATCGATTGATTGATTCTTATTTCAAATGATTGATTGAGACCACAGTGATTAAATTAATTGAATATTGAATACGTAATCCTTGAACCTCCATATAGTGGAGAAAAATGATTAATATATCGTAAAGTCTAGCTAGCTACTAGACTTTACTCCAGGATCCTTATGCGCATATGGTGAATGGCCCCAACTGAACCCAGTGCCGGTTGGGTAGGGGATATTGAATAAATGTGAATTGTGGCTGTAAGACTAATGAACTGTGGTAACTGTCTTATCAATGATTTTCTTTCCGATAATGACAGTACTGTGATATTGATTTCGTATTATCTCTGATAACCGTTTGTTAGGATAGTTAGAACTTTCTTATCATCGATTTTCTTTCTAATACTGACGGTATTGAGATATTGATTCTATATTGTTTCCATTAACAAATTGTCAGGATGGATAGAATAGTATAAGTCCTAACACGATGGATACTTGTTATAGTATCTGTCAGTGTTACCAGACTATAAATTGTAAATGTAAGAACTCAAATGTTACCAGACTTTATGGTTTAAAAGATTTTGACCCAAACCATTTATTTTGATAAGATCCTTAGAGTTCTGATTTATTTGTAAAAATTTGTGTTGTTCAGTTGGATACTGTTATTGAGCATTTGCATTCGTCATTTTAAAATGAACTGTTAATTTCTCGTGCGGTGATTTCATTCTGAATATGGATTTCATTCGAATCCAATAATCTGAGTGGCAATCAGCACTGAGAAATAATTTATTATTTCTCACTCGTTTCCCCTTGTGGGTTACAGGTTTATTAGACGAAGATTGAGAAACGCTTTTGGAATAGTAATTGAAGCAGGATCACTTAAAGATATGAGATTTGGGTTTATTTTAACTGACATGGTGCAGAAAATTCATCTAGCATCATCCACTATAAATAGTCAGATAATTCTTGTAATTAATTGGGATGGGGTAAAAATAATGGATGCTATTGGCAATGCATAAAAAGATCCATGCCTAGTGTTATGTGAATTGTTATGGAAAATGGATGCGGTAGGTCCGTCGCACCTCCAGATCGGAGGTGTGACAACGTCCCTGGTTTTTTTTTTTTTGAGTCACAGACGGATTGATTCTCACCGTCTCTGCTTAATTAATACTCCTGATTCGTTTTGATTAGTTAACGTGGA
This sequence comes from Carex arenaria, assembly GCA_964058825.1. Lineage (NCBI taxonomy): Eukaryota > Viridiplantae > Streptophyta > Magnoliopsida > Poales > Cyperaceae > Carex > Carex arenaria. Next base: position 204,240 of record CAXKVW010000456.1, on the reverse strand, counting down.
ATTTACAGGGACGCTGTAATTATTTCCGTCCATAGAGACGTTGGTTTTAACCTGGCATACTTATTTTTCGAAAAAAATTAAGATCTACTCTCTTTTTCGATATTTTTTTTATTTTATTTCGATTAATAAAAAAATCGCGGTGGTGAGACCCACTATGATTCATAAAGTCAAATGTACGATAAATACAAAACGTCCCCGTCCTTTACAAAACACCAAACTTTATGCGCATGGTTCACAGTGGACTTCGTGGGTCCTACTTGCATACGGTTTGGAAAAATCGGTGTAATGCTACGTGTTAACAGGGAAAGTACAGACTTGGGTTGCAATCTATTATATATATATAATCCGCGTCGCGGAGCTACAGTACTCCAACAGTGATTATTGTCGCTGACAGTTGGGTCCCACCGATAAAAAAAACTATTGTATACTCTCTTTTAACTAGGGGTGTCAATGAAAACCGTTTACCCATTTATCCTACTCGTATCGCATTCGATAAGACGGGTATGGATAAGGATTTTTTTTCGTTAGCTTATTAGGTATGGGTATGGGCAAGGATTTTTTTTCGTTAGCTAAACGGGTATGGGTACGGGTAAAGACTATTTCGTACCCATTGGATAACGGGTAATTATAAAATAAATTACATATAGATATATAAATATTATATTCAATTTATTCAATTTTATGTTTCTCATATCATTGTATCAACGTTAATTCATGAGAAAATGTATGCATTTAGGTGTAAGATGAATATAATATTAAACATATTTTTTTTTTATTTGAATGTTTTATTATTTAATTAATGAATTGAATTTTGAATTTGTTAGAAGAGATAATTGAATTTTTTTTTCTTTATAAAAAGTTATTAGTTAGAATTGATTGCATATTTGTATTTTGATTTTTATATTAGTAATTGTGATTGCATATGTATGACGTGATGAATTTTGATAGTATATTTGTAAAAATAATAAAACCATTATATTAGTGTTATTCGTTATTCACCCGCTACCGTTTCGTTACCCACTAAACATAACGGGTACGGATAGAGTAGGATAAGTCAAATTCTTAACGGGTAAGGATAGAGTATAGGTAAGATCAACTCTTAGTGGATATGGGTATGAAAATGCCGTATCGTACCCATTGACACCCCTACTTTTAACCTCCGTCTCTCTCTTTCCTTGCTAAAAGCTCCTGCCGTCTTTCTTATGAAAACACCCAAAAAAAAAAAAAAATCCAACTTTCCCTCCGTCTCTCTCCTTTCTCCGTTCAGCACAAACCCCTATCGCTTCGTTTCCCTTCTTTCATCTAGCGATCCTGTAATCTCTCCGCCGCCTCTCTGCTTTCATCTTCCGCCCACCCTCTTTCGTATTTTTTTCGTCCATTTCTTCTCTCCGCTCGCGGTTCTCGCTACCTTCCGCATCTTTTTGGTATCGGGTCGGACTCTAACAGGGCGATTTAGAAGGAGTCGATACTCGATAGTAGTTGCTGGATCTCTTCGGAACCGGATAAGGTGTGAGTTATCTATTTTATAGTTGTAATTTTGTTTTTGCCACTCTAGGATTGAAATTGGTCATTTATAAGGGCAATAATTAGGGTTGATAAGGTGCTCTTCTAACATATGAGGTACCTTCATACTTTCTAAGCTTGACCTCTCACAGATTTAAAATTCACGAAATTTCTTATCAACGAATGAGTTTTGGGTACTGCTATAGAACTGGATCCAGGAAATCCTAATTTTTAGTTTGTATCTATTTTTTGAGAAATCGTTTTAAAATGACAACAGTTTTACACTTTTACTCGAATCATTTCTTTCATATTTACGACTCAAATTGAAATTTTTAGGTACAGAAGCATGGTAGTATCCATGACTTTCAAATCAATCATTTTGGAACGCTCCAAAAATCCTGAGGCCCCTCTCAATTAATTGGCCTAAAATCTAATGTAGATGCTTAATTATTTATGTTCTATTATATTGTTCCTATGCCCAATTTAGGGCTATAAATAAAAAAGGAGCTTCAATCTATGCTGAATACTTGGTAGTTAGTTTGTTTAATTTCTGATTTTTTTTTGCAATTGTGGATGAATTTTGGGATAAATACTTAATTGTTTAATTACGCCCGATGCACAATAAAATACGAGCTGCCTTGAGTTTGGCAATGTGAGAAGCTTCAATTTTGAAGCTGAAACCTATATTTTTGTTTTAGTTTTCTTTTAGTTTTAGTTGAAATCCATTTTATAAAAAAATAAATTCTTTTTTTATCCAGGAGAATGTTTGCCCCCAACTCACTGGATAAGTCTACGGAGTAAAAGATAGAGAGGTATGCTGAGTTATTTACTTATTTTTTGAAAAAATATACTTCTTATTTACCAAACAGTTTCAACTTTTATTAGGATGACTTTTAAACAGTCATGAATTAAAAATTGAGGGCTTCTGAGTTCTAAGCCTTCCCCATCTAATTGGTGAAACATTTTTTAAAAAGAAATGACACCTAACTAGACTTCACAAGGTAAATTTCATTTCTAGCATTATATTTTATTTACATTATCCTAATTCCTTTTCCCAAATCAAACAAGGAGCGACCGCCCATGCGACCAGTTGTCGTCAGTCACCACCCACATGTGAAGCTAGCAGTGAGGATCAAAAATTATGGGAGGAGCTGGCTGCTGATGTGGAGAGAGAGGGTTATGATCCGAGAGAGGTTTCGGGCTTGAAAAAAACAGGTACTATTCAAAAAGAAAAAAAAGTTGCTTATTTTTTTATCTGTGAATTCTGTTATACATGCAAATTTTGAAGGAGCACCTCTCTGGCCTTCTATATTAATATGTTAAGGAAGATTATTGATTTGGTAGGGATTTTAGAGATCGGAAAGAGAAACATTGAGAAAGCAAATCGAACAATTATTTAACATATCAGCCTAGGTTGATGGTAAATATTGGAGAGTGATTGTTGTCATTTTATGAAAAATTGGGAAGGAATAGATTATGGAACTTGCATTAATAAATTCTCAACTTTCTCTAGCATAACTATCAATATGCTTCAATGTACTTGAAATTTTGCAAATAACAGAAATGTGGTGGTTTTCAGTAGCAATAATATAATTTATCTTCAGATCTCTTCTCTATTATTTGGGATTCCAACCTTGATTTCTTCAATTAGATATAAAAAAATCCTCAGCCTTCTCTAGCATAACTAAAATCTAGATTCTTGATTTTTTACATTGCACTGTTGAAGTCTTCTGCTGGGTTATTGTTGTCAAATAAGCTTAAATATTTCTTTATTTGGCCAATGGCTAATAATTTGGTTATTTTATGCAGGCTACGCATCGAACTCTAGAGGTCTATGTATCGAAAATCTTGAATATTCTGCTGAAGGTATGGCCATATTTTGTTTTGAGCATATGTGTTTCTTTCAATTAGTCTATATGGCATTTTTACAGCAAAATAGCTTTCTTTGTTCTTCTACCAAATATATTGTGTTGTTATGCTTTGTAGAATGGGAACCTGACTATGAAATCTGATACAGAGAGCAATAATTGAGTAATACAAGCATATATTAGAGATGAGACTTATGACAGGTTTGTATCTAATCCATCCATTTTCTTGGATTGCAATTACAACATGTATTTAATTGAGAGAAATGAGTTCCTGTGTTGTCCAAAGAATACATAATACACACCCTTTTTTAAATTGCCAAGAAGACACCACATTTTTGAAGAATTAAAATGTATGTCGTGCCTTAATATTGCATCAAATGCATCTTCAAGTAAAAGTTTAGTTAGTTCTAAAAAAATAATCTGCCATTAACACAGTTATTTATAGTATATACTAAAGATGTTGAAGACTGACTAGGTTCAGGTCTTTGTTGATTGTTTTCACCATTCTAGGGGCTTTTGTTAAACTCAACCGCATCATAAAATTAATTTCTCCATCATTGTAAGGGTTTATCTCCTTTGGTGCTTTTGGCATGCAACCAAATATGTCCAAATTATTATTTTTTATAAATTTGCCCAACTTCCAAAATTTCTGTGAATTTTTTTTCTAATAAATCTTATTTTATATATAGGGTGACAGATGTAGTTAAATTGTTTGGAATGACGTTGGAACAGTACAAGATATTGCAACCAAATACCAAGGCTTATTCGTAAAACCACTTTTTTAATTAATTGGATTCATGCTTGATCTAGGATGTCTCTTTTATGCCTTGGAAGGTATCTTATGATGTATTACTTGCATCATTTGTCCTTGACAACTAATTTGATATATGTGAAGTAGCCATCAATTGTGTACTGTAAAAGTCCTATTGTTACTGATATCTGTGAAGTAGCCTGTTTGATGCCATTTTGATACCATCACTTTTTTTCATCACTTTGACATGTACAACTAATAATTTGACACTACATGAAATAAAGCTTGACTGTCACCTAGGATATTGTACTAATTATGGTAAACCAACCTCACTCAGCCGTAAGACCTAAATTTGAAAAGACCAGTGTCAATTTGGACTGAAAGTGGATAAAATCTCAAGCTCCTGCATGTGCCACTATTTCATCATGTTTGACAATGATCATCCTTGGTACATAGGGAAGGTATACAATGCTTATGTGTTGTTCCCAAATGATTTTAAAGGCTTTCTGGTGGAGTTTTCATATATGTCTCAGTACAAGAAATATTAGACTTGATTGCACATTTAAAAAATATATTAAGTACAATATTCAAAAGACGCATATTTACTATTCTGCGCTCTTTGATATTTAATTTTTGGTTTTCCTTTAGGATGATACAAATCCTTTTTGTATTCATGAATTTTCAGGGGTAATTTTTCATAGAAGATAGAATGGTTGCTCAAATTGATAGATAACAGCAAGGTTAAGGACGCTGGAATTTCACAACTTAGGCATTGACTTTGGTCTTCTCCTCTTCTGCGGGAGAGGGCCAAAACATCTACAAAGACACTGTGATTTCTGAACATATGTGTTGACTTTGGTTAGTGTTTATCTTTGTCTGAAATTCTTTTGATGTTTTTGAATTGACCTTATTGATTCATTGATATTTTTTTTTTCTGTTTTTCTCTAATTGTTAGAATTATGTTCTGTATAAGGAAAACATATCAATGCACCGTACTTGACCTAATAAAAGATAGTTGCATGGTTGTTCCCAATTCCATTCATTATCAGCTGAAAATAAATGGCTAAAATTAGAAATGCATACTTAAATTTTTAATCTGAATAGAACGACTTCCAAAAATTGGACCTAATTTTATAATTGATTTTACTAATTGGATCTAATACAGAAAAACAAGTCAAATTCTTTAGAGAGAGATTGTTTTAATTGTTTAATTTGAACTTTTACAGCGTCAATGATTTTCGCAACTGGTTCTTTACCACTAATTCATAACCTTCTTTTTGTAAATACAACAAGGATGTTATAGTATGTACCGTTTTAGAGTGTTGCTTTTGCTTCCAAAAAAGTATGTAATTATAGCCTTTCTTTAGAGGTGGGTGGTGCGATTGGGAGAGTGGAAACATAGTCAACATCATGCAGCATTTTGCCATTGAGGAGCACAATAGAAGAAGGTTAGTCAATTTTTCGTTTCGTGACGAAAGTTTAGTTTTGTTATGTTGCTTTGATATATGAAGCATGTCTCCTTTAACCCCCACAGACTAAAGAATTTGGGCTAATTAGTGGGAGTATAAATTTCTGAACTGAGTTATAGATCTAATTAAGGAACTTTCTTCATTTCTCAAGCTATTAGTTTTGTAGTTTTACTCGATTAACTTGTCAAGCTTATGGGTTAAAATACCAAATGACACCAATAATTACAAAATTATTTGAGCAAAAGCCACACGTAAGTTCATTCCATCAACTTAACTCTTAAAAGATTATTATTTTTTTTTATTTTTCCTTCGTAAATAAGGAAGCCCATTTATCAAAGAAAATATAATTATATCTTCTTACTACATTTTTATTATTTTGTTTATTAAAAAATTGCTGCCATAGCAAATGCAATATATGAAGTATGGATTAAGTACCAGTTGCAAATTACAGGTTTGATTTTTTTTCTATTGTATCCAAGGCATGTGTTTTTGGGCATTGCATACCTGACCAGAATGAAACAATACCAACATTCATGCAATTAAGCACTATATTTAGAGGTAATGTGCATGAAGAGAAAACAAAAATGGCTAATTGTATGCTATTAAAATTTCAATTTATCCACATGTAAAGTATGTTAATCAAGTTAATTATAGTCTTTTTAAAAGCAGAAATTCAACCATTAATCCTCAAATAGGCACATTACCATAGGCAAGAAGCCAAATAAAAAGTAAATGCTTTTACTTGCAGGTTGCCATTAGAAGTGGTTCTAAAATATAGAAGAGAACATGAAGAAGTCGATCACTCTCTTTTTGCTAGATTATTGATTGGAGTTCAAGCTTTGTGTCATAGAGAAGCACATTAGGTTATCATCAACATCAATAGCTAAAGATGTAAGCCAGTCTATACACAATTATATATGTATGACACTCTAAATGAATTAAAAGTAGATCAGATAATTTTCAAAGTCTTCAGAAATTGAATGAACTTTGTCTGGATATTGTCTCAAATCAAATATAAATGTGAAACGCATAAATGTCAGTCCAATATTTAGAATGTTTAAAAGCGCTTCCTTGAATTTGATATGTAAAAATTCACGTCTTAATTACCACCGCCGAAGCAACGCGAGGCTAACCTCTAGTTTAGTATATTTCGTCTCCATCTGTGAGTTGAAATATGGATTGCGAAATGGATCGTATTTATATTGTTGTTGGATTCGATATCCAAATTCATTATTTAAATAATCAGTTAGTTTTAAAATTTAATATAAAGGGTTCAAACTTCAAAACTTCAAATATTGTCCGCGGAATTATTTTGAGGACTAAAACTTGTATATTCCAAATTTCACCAAATTTATGTGTAAACTCAACAATAAAATTTATTGAATTGACTTTAAATGACGGATCTAAACAAATGAAATCATTCTATCTTATGAGTAATACGTTTATATATGAAAATTTTAAACTTTTGAATTAATTTAGTATAGAGTCAAGTAGTAAAAAAACGTTTAAAAAATGAATGCATTAAAATTAATTTATAATTCTTCTAATTTTGATCGCTTGACTTTATACTAAATTAATTCAAAATTTTAAAATTTTCACATGTGGATGCATAATTCGTAAAATAGAAGGATTTCAACAGTTTGAATTTGTCGTTTGAAACAAATTCAATAGATTTTAGAGTTAAATTCACACAGACTTGGTGAACTTAGGTTATATTTTTTGGGTATATATTTGGTATTAGAAAAAGGCAAGTATATATACGATCAAAATAGAAACTCCTCGTATTTTGTATTTAGAATAATGATTTATTTAGGAATTAAAATTTTAATGTGTTATTGCTCCCTTAAAAAAATACGATAAAAATTTAATTAGTACAACTCATGATAAAAAATTTATGGAAGTTATAATCAAAGTCTACCACTAAGTCAAACGGAGAAACTTTTACAAGTCTCATTAATGCTAAAGCGTACCTAATTATAGTTGATTCAAACGTTTGTATATTATAAAAAAAATTGTTGGGTGATCTGATAGGATCACATGTCTTTATGGCTATATTGACTGGGAGCATATTATTAAAATATTTACGTGCATAAATACTATCGACTGGGTATATATCGACTGGGTATATATAGTTTGTTTAATCATATAGCACTACCAGGTTAACCGAAATTTTTATTTGTACCATATTGAAAAAAATAATAACCCAAAAAATCATTTTTTTGAGAATTTCGAAATCTGCCATGTCCATCAAATTAAATGGCGGACCTTCACTAAGGTCTGCTAATACAAATAAGAAGAAGTCAACTTTCAATTAATTCAACCATAACTTTTTCTACGTAATATTTAAATGAATAAAAACAAAATGTATGATTGTTTTTATATTAAAATATAATTTTTATATTAAAAATGGTGTAAGAAGATTAAAAAAGGTGTTGGTCTGCTATTTAAGATGACGGAGTTCGCCATTTTGACGGGTGGAATTGTCCTTCTGTGTCAACCCATTAAAATTGCTGATATGGAAGATTTTGAAATTCTCAGAAAAATAGTTTTTATTTATTTATTATCTTTTTTTTTTTTTTTCAATATGATACAAATAAAAATTTCGGCCAGGTTAAATAACTTGAGGTTTGTACTATCGCCTATCAGAGTTCTCTTCCAAAGTATTATACAAAATTACTTAAAATTGACCAACCAAATTTATTAGAAAGTTTTCTAGAAATTATTTATCTATTATTATTTTTTTTTTGACGATTAATGCCCTTAGGCTTTCATTCCACATAAAACAGATTACATGGTTTGGGATTACAAGTTCCTAAAAGTGGGAAGTGTGTTCCCCTGATAACTAATCCTATGTGATATGGCCATATTTGCTAAGTTGTGGGCCATTGTGTTATCATCTCTTTTAGTGTGAGTAAATTTAAATCCCATACAATTCTCCCTTAGTTGAGTCAGCCTCTGAATTTCCCAGTGCGCTCGCCAATCAACCGTTTGTGGTGTGCCACTGCAGTTTAAAATCTTGCATAGTTCCTCCGAGTCAGACCAGAAGGTGCAGCAAGTAATTCCTTTTGCTAGTGCCTCCTGTACCGCCTCAATCATGGCTATGGCTTCCATTTGGAATGGTGAAAATCCCTGAAGGTACCTGAGTCCATACTGTACCAGTTCCCCTTCATTGGTGATCCAATACCCAATTCCTCCTTCTGTTGGTGGTACGAAGGATCCATCAACCCAATAGTTTATGCCAGTACCAGTCCTTTCTCCTTCTTCCCCAGTAGCCGCATTCCAGCCTTGTGCCGTGCCTGTTCCTCCCATATTCCTGGCCAGTTTCGCCCCTGTCAAAGCCACCCTGCTAACTCTGCCAGCAACTTGTTTCTTTCCGCCATACACACATGCACATCTGTCTTTCCAAATTTCCCACAGTGTGTACGCAAATAAGGCCTTTCGCTCAACATCCAACACTAGCCAGAGATTTTGGAGTAGTGTTTGCAAACTCCCTGCCAGTCCGTTTGTTCGCATAGCTAGCGGTGAGCTGAACCAGACTGTCCTTGCCACCGTGCATTGGAACAGCATATGCACCACCGTCTCCTCTTGAGCACCGCAGATTTTGCACTGTTTACTTGCCCCTGGAATTCTGCGTCCGATCTCCCCTGCAGCCGGCACCGCTCCTTTGATTGCTTTCCAGATAAAGAAACGTACCTTGGGAGCAACACCCTTCATGTTCCAGATGGCTAGCCACAGTTTGGTCAGCTGGGGTCCCACCTGTTGAGTCTGTACCTGTTCAGTTAAGGTTCTGTACATACCTTTGAAGGAAAAGCGGCCATTCTGCGCCCCAGTGAACATGAGCCTATCCTCCATCATTGTGTTCTGGCGCCGCAATCGGATTTCTGCTAGAACTATAACCATGTTGCTGTACCCCACCATCTCAACTATTGCATCTACATCCCAACTCCCATCCTCAGCTGACATCAGATTACTGACCTTAATCTCTCTTTGTTGCCTGTTAGCGGGTGTGAGGTTCCTCCAGGTGCTGAACCATGGTTCTGCAAAAACCCCGCATGTTTCCCCGTTGCCAATGAACCATGCCACATGGTTAATCATGACTGGTCTGACCTCCATTATCCCTTTCCAGACTCTAGTGCATCTGGTATCCCGGTTTGTGCTCCATAGCGTACCATTAGGGTAGTATTTGGCTTGTATGACACTGACCCACATGGCTGCATTGCCTGTTGCTAGTTTCCACAAATTCTTTGCCACAAAACTTTGGTTGAGGGCATTGAGATCCCTAAGCTCGACCCCTCCCTCACTTTTTGGTTTAGCTATTTCTTCCCATCTTATGTATGCCAAGTACCGGTTCTGCTCCTTGCCCCAGAAAAAACGCCTGAATTTGGATTTTATCCGATCCAGCACCGATTTGTGTATTCTGGTGGTTGTCATATAGTACACCAGTGTTGATTCAAGCATGGTTTTTATGAGCACCACGCGGCCCGCCCCTGATAACAACCTCCCTTTCCAAGCCGCTAGCCTACTTTCAATTTTATCCACAATCTGTTCAAAGGCAGCTGGGTAGGACACTTCGATAGGACAGCCCAAATAGCTTTCCATCCTGTCAGCTAGTTCAACCCCAAACATTTCTTTAACTCGCAATACCTGCTCTGCTGGGGTTGCCCTGCTGAGCCAAAGCTTAGACTTTTGTGGCGAGACCTCCTGCCCCGATACCTTGCAGAACTCATTGAACAACCTCTTAACACATCTGATTTCACTGTCTGTAGCCAAACCGAATACCAATAGGTCATCAGCATACATCAGATTGGTTAGAATTGGCGCTCTTGGTGTGAGTTTAAGCCCTGTCAGTTCCCCGGTTCTCACCTTGTTTTCGAACATTAAGGACAATACGTTCATGCACATGATAAACACATACGGGGACAAGGCGCATCCCTGTCTCAGCCCTCTTCTTGGCTTGATGGAGCCGTCACCATAGCCATTAAACAAAATTGTGTACTCAGCCGAAGTAATGCATTCCATGATCCAATTGACAAATTTCAAAGGTAGTCCATATCTGGGTAGCAAGTCCCTAATAAAACTCCATTTCATTTTGTCAAAAGCCTTGGACAAATCTGTTTTGAGACAGAAAGCCCTTTTGGTGAATTGAGGCGATTTGAAAGTATGCAAAACCTCCCTAAGCAGAATTACATTATCACCAATTTCCCTACCAGCCACAAATGCCGTTTGTGTCTCCCTCACCAGATCTGGTATATGCACCTTCAACCTAGCTGCCAGAATCTTGGATATTGCTTTGTAAACCACATTGCACACACTAATTGGTCGATATTCCGCCACTTTGCTTGGGTTTTTTACCTTTGGTATGAGGACCATGTTTGATCTGCTTATGTGGCATGGCATCGTCCCCTCCAGGAAAAATTGCCGAATCTGACTTGTGACAGCCGGGCCAATGTTTGGCCAGAAAGTTTGTATAAACCTTGCATTGACTCCATCAGGTCCCGGTGCTTTATCCGGGCCTAGATCAAAGATTGCTCCTTGTATTTCCATATCAGTCGGTATCCGCTGCAGTGGGTCAGCCGCTTCGTCCGGTATCCTTGGTATTGCTTGGATGGTGTTATAATTCAGGTCCTCCATGCCCCCATCTGCCCCTTCTCCTCCATTTGCGTCATAAATTTCTTTAAAGTGCTTTACAAACAAACGTCTGACTTCTTTTTCGTCCACTATCCAGAGACCATTTTCTTTTTGTATCATTGTAATAGTGTTCTGCAGTCTCCTGGTTCTGGTTGTGGCATGGAAGAAAGCCGTGTTTGCATCACCTTCCTTAATCCATTTGATCCGCGATCGCTGCAGCCAGTAGGATTCAATGCGCAATAGGACCTCATTGTACCTTTCCTGCAGGTTTGTCTCCCTCTCCAGCTGTAACCGATCTGGGTGCAGTTGCTGTAATTCAGCCATTTCCCTCTCTATAACTTGTAGCTCCTCATGAGGTTTGGGGATTATTTTTTCCCACCTCCCAATTCCTCCCCTTAGTGCCTGCACCGTTTCTTCCCAGGAGCCTGTTACTCCTGTAAGGATGCCTGAACATACATCCTTGAAACCTGGGTGGCTCATCCACCAATTCTCAGTTCGGAAAGTCCTCCCCCTTCTAACCGGCCTGGCCTCGGTTCTCAGCAATATCGGACTGTGATCGCTGTTAAACCGCGGGAGGTGGAAAACACCTGCCTTTGGGTAGAGGCCCGTTCACCCCACCGTTGCCATCGCCCTATCCAGTCTTTGTAGCACTAACCCTTTTTTATCCCTTTTGTTAGTCCACGTGTAAGCAGGTCCCTGGTATCCGAGATCAACCAGCCCTGCCTCATCAATCATTCTTCGAAATTCCCTGTTACTAGCTGTCACCCGCTGCGAACCCCCATGTTTCTCATGAGGGTGTAGAATTTGATTGAAATCACCAATTAGGCATAAAGGCAGAGATTGGTCAGCATAGAACTGAATTCTCTCCCAAATGTACCCATTTAGTGAATGATGGGGATCCCCGTAAATCATCCCCAAAACCGTAGGCTTATCTGGATTCTCAATTCTCAGAAACAGAAAGTGAAAGGATTTCTCCAGTACTGTTACCTTCTGATCCGATTTCCAGATTGCCCACAGTCCTCCGCTCTGACCCACTGAACTCACTACCTCAAAGCTGTAATCGCCCAGCTTCAAGATTCTCCTTTTGGCCCGTATCTCATCGCATCGTGTTTCTGAGATAAAAGCCATCGTCGCTCCCGTCACGTGGAGGTACCGTTTTAGTGTTTGAATTGTCTCTGGGCCTCCACTCCCGCGACAATTCCACGGTAAGTAGCTCATAGGTGATCAGGCGACGATTGTCGGCTCGCCGCCCTTTGCCTCTTTGCAGAGGTGGTGGTGTGTGATGAATCTCCATCCACAAGAACAATAGGCCCTGTGCTTGACTCTGAGAGTCCTTGGTTTTGTGCTCCCGTTGCTAGCACCTCCCTTCTCAGCCCTCTGTGTATCTCCCTTCGCCCTGTTTGTTCGGATATGACTAAACCGGCTAAGTCATTTTCTCCCATGGCTATATCCTCACCTCCTCCACGAACTCCATCTCCTTGAAAGAATGGCCCAGGGGAGCTTATTGGTGGATTGTCCGGTCGAGGGCCCGTTTGACTTGGTCCCTGATGCATTGTAGAGAAAGTTGGTGGTGTTCCTTCCCCCGGGTTTGGGCCCCAGCCTGTTTGCGTGGTTGGGCCGTAAGCCGGGCTATGTTGGCGTGGGAGAAGGCCCGCAGCCACTATCCACCCTCCCTTTCTCCGTTCTTTCAATTGGGCCAATTCGGGTCTGTCACTGTAGGCTGGATCACAGGCCAATTGCATAATCCTTCCATACGTGTCACAGGTTGATATTTCGTGGCCCATGCAGCCGCAATAAAGGCAGACCCTTGTCAGCTTCTCATATACCGGGTAAATGGTTATCGGTCCCAGTAGTGGGTGGTTCATGGGGATCCGATCCTGTAAAACCTGGTCAATCGGGTATGAGATTTTAACCTTGAGGAAGACTTTACCGTTCATTGCCCCTTGCTGCACATCAGATAGCGCCTGGCCTACCCTGGATACAATGCACTCTATTCCTTCCCTCGTGACCGCTTCAATTGGTACATTGTGTAGTTGCGTCCAGATGCCTACATGGGACACATGGCTGGAGCGAACCTCTGCCTGACTTCTCGCTCTTCGCATAGCTATGAGATCTTGCCGGAATACCCATGGTTCCCTCTTAAGCACCCCGTTCATTTCATCCACCGTGACAAAGTCAAGCAAGAAGGTGTTGGTGTCTATCATAGTTATTTGTGTTCCAGGGTGTACACCCCATACTCGAAACATGAGCTGGGAGAACTGTGTGGTAATTACCGATCTGTCGGACACGACCTTTGCTATAACAGACCTATCCCAGTTCCTAGTTTGCACTCCCCGTTGGGGCAGATCAAACCCATCCCCCTCCCCTGCTGCAGTGGCATTGAGTGTTTGGATGAGTATTGCCAGTTCATCAGTCGGGCCTTCCATACTTGCCCTCTTCGTTTCAATGAGAGTAGTGGGTGTGTTTCTTTGTGTAGAGAAGGTGGTTTTAGTGTGGAGTGTTGGTAATGAACTGGTGGTTTTAACTAGAGCAGGGCCTGTGATAGGTTTGTGGGCTATTAATGGTGGTTGTTGAGGAAGGCTGTGGGCCTTTAAGACCCTTGGCAGGCTTGCCGTTATGGAGCCAAATTTGAGATTATTTAGCACTCCTTGTGATGCCCCATTTTGAGGGGTTTTCTCTGTCTGGGTAAAGAGGTACAGCCCTGATGATGCATATAGCTTTCCATTTGGAGGATCATTCCCACCTTTGTCCTGTAGTACATCTGTCATTATGGGGACCGAGCCAATGGTTATCCTGACATACCGGACTCTTTTATAGTTGGCATGCGCCTGTTTTTTGGCAGGATCGTATTGTGGCCCTCTTTTCTTTCCAAAACCGGTAATGGTGTCAGTTACCTTCATAGGCCGGTGTGTCCCAAAGCGCAGTGAGATAGTACTCCTGTCAAGACTCCATTGGTCCTGCCTTTCCTCCCGTTGGTTCAGTGGTGTTCCCTCTAGACTTGTTCCAGCATGGACCACATATCCTAGCCCATTTCCCCCTGGTGCATGAGTTCCGTCTACCACCGTCTCTGTGCGCCCCCTTCTTCTTTCATGCCGCGCTAGCAGTGCCACCCATACCGGCGAGGATCGGCCCTGCCCCTCCGAGTCCCCGTTTAGTCTCGACCTTCCTTGACTGCCTGGGTTGTCAGGCGGTATGTCCCCATCATCATCCAGCCAATCCAGAACTTTGATGTCACATTCTTTCCAACGATCGTCAAAATATACTGTGGCCAACGGTGGGATTTCGTTTGGGTCGTGTGTCCAGATCCATGCTTCTATGTATCCCCTGTTTTTTTCCGGTAATTGCTTCATTGTCAATTTGCTTGACCTCACCCAACTGCGAGAGGAAAAGGGAGATGTATTCACTGTCCCAGATTTGGAGTGGGAAGCGTTCAATCCTCACCTTGACGTCATACCCTCTCCGCTGATAGCCCCCTTCAACATCCGGGTCCCATTTGGTCACCACCAGGTCACTCCTTAGCGCCCACCAGGAGATTTGGTCGATTACTTGCAGTCGGTTGAGAGTGTTTGGTAACCGGATCCAGTATGCGCGGTCAGTCTTCTTCTTATACTGGTAGTCCTCTATGCTACCCCCATAGGATGCCATCAGATAGCTCTGGACATCGGAGATGTCCATCTGGTTTAACAGCCCCCTGCCCATGACCAGGATAGTGTGGTCTAGATCTTCCACCAGGGCGTGGTAGGTGGCAGTAACTGGGATGTAGACAGACACCCTTTCATTCTGGGTTGGTCTATAAGGGAATATCCTATCCATGGAGAAGAGAAAGTGATGTGGAGTAGGAGAGGTTGGTATGTAAATTGTCAAGAAATGTAAGGAGAAAAACAGAGATAAGCAGAGTAAAAAACAGAGATAAGCAGAGTAAGGAAATTTGAGAAGTAAGATACTTTAAGTTTCCAAAACGGAGAGAGAGGATTGAGGTGGCGAAGGTTTCAAACCGGTGTTGAATGGAGGATTAATCGCCTGGAGAATCGCCTGGAGAGACTCCCACTGTTCCCATCTTCAACTTTATTTATCTATTATGTTCACGACATTACAGTAACATATAATTTTCGGTTTTCTTAAATAGAACTAATTTTAAATATTTCAATGAAACAAGTACTATTGATTTGGTTTTTATAAAAACCAGAGTGGAGGAATTTGCTATTTTTTTTTCTAATATGATTAGATTGTATAGACGGATCAGTGTTTTTTTTTAAAAACCAAATTAATGGTATTTATTGTGTCAAAAATATTAAATTTGGTTCTATTAAGAAAAACATATCTAAATTTTTTAGTTTACACATTTTTTGAAATAATCCCTCAAATTTTCTTAATTTATGATTAAATGCAAAATTGCTTCAAAAGAACTTCAATAAACAATTCTTAAAATAAGCTGTTAATTAAGTTTACTGAATTGATAAATAAATTTAATAATTATGCCACGTTGGCATTTTCTAATTTAATTACCGTACTAATATGTATTGAAAATAATATTTCTAAAATTCAAATTATTATTGATTACTTCGTATTAATAAAATATGTTCTATTAAACATTACAAATTTTCTTAAAAATGTCCCTTGTATAAATTTTATATCCGTATTTTTTTTAATTTATTTTACTGAATGTAACAACGAGGTTAGCTTTCTTTCACATTCTCTCTTCTTTTATATATTATATTTTTGGTAGGGTGACCGCTTACACATTGGCGAAACTATTTATTAGAAAAGAAAAGATGATGTGGACAAATCTTGAGGATGTATGGCCATGGGCCAAGATGCTAACATTTTTTTCTCTCATATATTTTTTTAGATTTCATTACAAATTTTTTGTATTTGTTAGAACAATAGAGTTTATTTATTTAGTTGTTATCTTTCAAAAATAATTTATAGATTGTTTGTTGTTCATATTTGCATTCAATAAATGTGAAAGATAACAACTAAATAAATAAACTCTATTGTTCTAACAAATACAAAAATTTTGTAATGAAATCTAAAAAAATATATGAGAGATAAAAATGTTAGCATCTTGGTCCATGGCCATACATCCACAATTTTAATTAACATAAATTATAAATTAAGAAGCTTGATAGAGGCTGGAGCAATCTTCGTAATAGTATCTCTAGACGTACTGCAAGCTATACACATTTTGGCTTGCTTGGATAATCACATCCACAATTATAATTAACAAGGTTATTAAATTACAACAAATATGAGAGAATATTTTAATTTTATGAGTTAAAAATTGATTTCCTCCAATATTTATTTGAGTTAAATTAACTTGGAAATTTATTTTAAAATTATATTTCTAAGTTTAATTTAATTAAGAGTTATATTACAAAAAAAAATATTTGTTTCATTAAAAACATAATATACATGAATGTATTCTTATATCATCTAGAATATATAATGCTATGAAACGCATATCGCATGTTGAAAATGCAATTCGTAATTTCATATGAATTGAGTTGGATATCATGTGTTTGTTGTTCAAATTTGCATTCAATAAATGTGAAAGATAACAACTAAATAAATAAACTCTATTGTTCTAACAAATACAAAAGTTGAAATCTAAAAAAAAATATGAGAGAGAAAAATGTTAGCATCTCAGCCCATGGGCCATACATTCTCAAGATTTGTTCACATCATCTTTTCTTTTCTATTAAATAGTTTTGCCAATGTCTAAGCGGTCACCCTACCAAAAATATAATATATAAAAGAAGAGAGAACGTGGAAGAAACCTAACCTCGTCCTCACATAGAAGTTTCTGACGACACAGAGATCGCAGAAATGAGACAACGTAGGATTTCGGTGAGAGGATCGAAAAATCGACAGAGCGACGAAAGGATTAGGTGAGAGATTCGATGGAGGGTTTAGGTGAGAAATTTCAGAGGAGAGGAGAGGAGAGAAGCGGAGTGATTTAGTGTCGGACAGAGAAGAATGGAGAAGGTTTAGAAATTTTAAGCACTAAAAACGGAGAAGATAGAAAATCAAATACGTGTAGATCGAACAACTAAGAGACGATGTGACACGCGTCCATGGAAGGAGGAAGGAAGATGATCCGTTAGATTGAGATCCAACGAAAGATAAAGAAAAAGTTATTGTAGGTGAACAGTAGCCAACATCCAAAATTAATACTATAAGATAGATTTCCCACTTGCAATATCGGTAGGACAAGTAAATTTAAAAATAATAAATTAGCTATCAAAATGAGTAAGGCAAATTAAATTTAAAATTGAATTGAGAAAAATAAAGATAATTTGATGTAACTAAAAGAATATTAAAATTATTAATGCAATATACATGTGATGAATTAAGGTGTTCTTAAGTTCACCCATTCCTACGTGAGTTTTAACTCCAAAATTTCTCGGATTGACTTTAAACGGAAAATTCAAATTATTAAAACCGATCTACTTCACAAGTGATGTATTTACATATCTAATTGTAAATTTAATTAATTTAGTATAAAGTCAAACGGTCAAAAAATAATATAAAATAGAAAATTCAATTAAATTTTAATATACATAATTAAAAAAATTTAGAACCATGAGGTGGCTTAACCACCTTTGGAGTACATTAAGATCTGCCCCTGCTTATCAGGTAGGAGACTAATTTTCAAGTTGGAGTTCAAAAACACATTGTGAATTAATCATATAAAATCTTCATACTATACGATATCAATTTTATAATTTAGTTAGTATTAACAATATTTTATTCTAAACTATATAAAAATTATGTATAAGCACATTAATTCCGAACATGATAGGGGTCAACCCCATTTAATAATATATGAATCTGCCCCAGCTCCTTACTAGTGATGCGTTAATAAAAAAAATTGTAAATTAATTGTTAAGTATTTATAATACATGAGTAAAAATTAAAGAAATAATCACACTAAATTTGTTTTATTGACTGAAGTTAGAAATCAAACTATTCAATTGCTTTAATATCCACAAGCCATACGAATTTTGACCATGGTACTAATTTTCTTTGTTACAATTTACATAATCTATTAATTTCTTCATGGATTTAGTCTTGTATCAAACAATCCAAACTTCTATTGATCTTTTTTACGTGCCTCTTGAGAAGAAAATTTAGATAACCAAATTTAATATTCTTAACCGAATAAATATCATTAATTTGGTTTTTATAAAAAAAACAACTCATCCGTCTATACAATCTAATCATATTAGAAAAAAATAGCAAATTGCTCTGCTCTGTTTTTTTTATAAAAAAAAAACAAATCAATAGTACTTGTTCAGTTGAGATATTTAAAATTAGTTCTATTTAAAAAAATCTAAAATTTATAAGTTCCTGTAATGTCGTGAACATAATAGATAAATAATTTCTAGAAAACTATACTTAGGAAGAGAACTCCGGTAGTACAAACCTCAAGTCATTTAACCTGGCCGAAATTTTTTTTTGTACCATATGAAAAATATAATTAATTAAAAAACCATTTTTTTTAGAATTTCAAAATCTTTCATATCTGCAATTTTGATGGGCGGATACAAAAGAACAATTTCACCCATCAAAATGGCGAACACTTTCTTAGGTCCGCCATGTTAAATAGCAAACTAGCACCTTTTTTTTTTTACTTGTTTTATGCCATTTTTAATATAAAAATTATATTTTAATATAAAAATAATCATAATATTTTGTTTTTATTCATTTAAATATTAATAGAAAAGTTACAGTTGAATTAATTGAAAATTGACTTCTTCTTTTTGTATTAGCTGTAAGAAGAAGAAAAAAAAAAAGATCTGCAGTTTTAATTGGCGGATCCAGTTTGAGGTGCGCCAAATTAAATGGCGGACCCAGTTTTAATTGACGGACATGACATATCTCGAAATTCTAAAAAAAAAATTTGGTTTATTACTTTTTTCAATATAGTACAAATAAAAATTTCGTTTAACCTGGCTGTATGATTAAACAAACTATATATACCCAGTCAATAGTATTTATGTAGGAAAGATTTTAATAATATGCACCGAGTCAATATAGGCATAAAGACAAGTGATCCTATCAGATCACCCAACAATTTTTTTTTTTGTATAATGTACAAACGTTTGAATCAACTATAATTAGGTACACTTTAGCATTAATGAGACTTGTAAAAGTTTCTCCGTTTGACTTTGTGGTAGACTTTGATTATAACTTCCATAATTTTTTTATCATGAGTTGTACTAATTAAATTTTTATTGTATTTTTTTAAGGGAGCAATAACACATTAAAATTTTAATTCCTAAATAAATCATTATTCTAAATACAAAATATGAAGGTTTTCTAATTTTGATCGTATATATATATACTTGACTTTTTCTAATACCAAATATATACCAAAAAAAATATAACCTAAGTTCACCAAGTCTTTGTGAATTTAACTCTAAAATCTATTGAATTTGTTTCAAATGACAAATTCAAACAGTTGAAATCCGTCTACCTTACGAATTATGCGTCTACATGTGAAATTTTTTAATTTTTGAATTAATTTAGTATAAAATCAAGTGATCAAAATTAGAAGATTTATAAATTAATTTTAATGCATTCATTTTTTGAATGTTTTTTTTTAAGGTTAGCATTTTACCGCTAATAATATATTGAAAATTAAAAAAAAGTTATTTACAAAACTTTTTTTTTTACTACTTGATTTTATACTAAATTAATTCAAAAGTTTTAAATTTTCATATATAAATGTATTACTCGTAAAATAGAATGATTTCAACCGTTTAGATTCGTCATTTAATAAAGTCAATTCAATAAATTTTATAGTTGAGTTTACACATAAATTTGGTGAAATTTGGAACATCCAAGTTCTAGTCCTCAAAATAATTCTGCGGACAGTATTTGAAGTTTTGAAATTTGAACCCTTTATATTAAATTTTAAAACTAACTGATTATTTAAATAATGAATTTGGATATCGAATCCAACAACAATATGAATACGATCCATCTCAAATTCTCAATCACTTGTAGGGCTGTAAATGAGCTGGCTCGAGCTAAGTTGGGCAAAAGCTCAGCTCGTTAATTATGGACCGAGCTGTTAGCGAGTCAGCTCGTTAACAGCTCGCGAGCTAAAATCTCAGCTCAAACTCGTGATGAGCCAGTTCCCGAGCTGGCTCACTGGATTTAGTTAGACCTTGTTTTAAGAAGAAAATAAATTTTACAAGCATTTTTGGACCGAGCTGGATCGAGCTGGATGACCGAGCTTAACAGTATAAAATACACACAAATTCATACAAACTCGCAAATTGATGCCTAGCCAGCTCGTGAGGTGGGCAAAAGCTCAGCTAGTTAATTTTGGCCCGAGCTGTTAGTGAGTTAGCTCGTTAACAGCTCGGTTCACTATCGAACGAGCTGTTACCGATCGAGCTAGATATGAGTCACGAGCGAGCCACGAGATACGAGCTTTTTGGACAGCCCTTTCACTTGCGTGAAAATACGATCCATTTGACCATTTCGCAATCCATATTTGAATTCACAGAAGGAGACGAAATATACTTAAATTGAAACCCAAGTCTGTACTTTTCCTGTTAACACATGTAGCATTACACCGATTTTGCCAAACCGTATGCAAGTAGGACCCACGATGGAAAAGAAGGAGTGATCCACTGTGAACCATGTGCATAAAGTTCAGTCTTTTTTTGCAAAGGACGGGGACGTTTTGTATTATCGTACATTTGACTTTATGAATCATAGTGGGTCCCATCACCGCCGTTTTGGATGATGCACTTCTTGGTCCTGGTGCAACACGTCATTGTAAGATTCCATTGATGCATTTGTATAATATGAAGGGTTTAGACTTATTTATAGCAATGTTATCAGAACCGAACCGGACATCGAACCGCTAAAACTTCGGTTTAATGGTTCACTGGTCGGACTGGTGGTTCAACCGGTTCAATTGCTGGTTTTTTAAAATATACATAACTTATTATCTGAAAACCAAACTGGTTATATACAATGAGAGTATATATATGATTCCATAAAATAGACAATTTTAACAAATTCTAACAAATAGTACATGTCAAAAATCATAGAGAAAATATAAAATCAACAACATAATAGAAGTCCAACATCTGATTATCTGATATACTTGGCTGTTGACACATAATATGTCGCAAGTAGCCTCATAACACAAAATAAAATGTTTAATACTTATAATAGCTAAGACAATTAACTAGCAACAAAATTAAGGTATGGTCAAATCCAAGGTTAGGTCAACTTATGTCAAAAACACGGTCTCAACCGTAAGACAAGCAATTAATAAACAACTAGTTAACTGCATAGTGAGTAAAACAATATTAGTAGTATCGTTAAATTTTAAGCTTCCTATCACTTTATTTCCTACTGTCTATTGACAACTCAAATGTGTTCTCTAAATTGGATAAGAAACAGACCGCAATACAACTTGCCCTATTTTAGATATAACATGATTATCACCTAAGAATATGAAGAAATGACAGGAAAGCTCTTTTTAATTATTTTCTAAGGAAACCCCAAATTTTCTAACAAAAGTGATTGTGTTCCTACCATCATTTAATGCCGAAACCATTACTCTTTTTTTTTTTTTCACTTTGGTGGTCAGGTAAGCACATAAATGAATAAACTTATGAAAAAACCACAAGTTTTGGTTTGAGCATTTCATCGAACACCTTTAATGCGTTCGTCTATTCAATACAGTGCATTCAAGCTTTTCAAGTGCATGTTTTTCAAATTCGAATTTAATGATTAAAGGAGATTACTTACAGTATTTGATGCAGGTCTGTCAGTGATTTCGTTTCAAGCCTACCCTTCGGAATGGGTTTGAGCATATGAGCAATAGACAACAATATATATAAGAAGATTGAAGAAGAATGCCAAATTGAAGGAGAAAGGAGAGCAATTTTTTCATTTCCTTCCATCTCTACGTGGGGAGAAATGGCAAGAATGGGAGAGTTCTAAAATTGAGAAGATACGCAGCAAGAGCAAGATTTGTGAAATGACTTGAACCGCGATTTTACACGATTTTGTCCAGCGAATTTGAAAAACAAACCGGCCGATATTATCGTTTTTTTCCAATACATACGTAGAAGCGATAATACTGAAGAACCGAACCGGACAGTGACCGGTTCCGGTTTTTTCCGGTCGAACCGACCGGTCCGGTCCGGTTCTGATAACACTGATTTATAGACTATAATATTGTCCAATCAGATACAGAATCCTAAATATACACAATCGATTTGTTGAAAATCAGATAACAAAATCACATAAAGATTACATAATCCTAAACATTACCTTCATAATTATTCAGCGAAAAGTGTCCTATATAATTAATATTTTTGTGACTAACAAGAATTTGTCTTTGATCTAGTGACAAAGGCACATCGCTCTCATGCGAAATGTCATGTGTTCGAAATCCACGAAATGAGAAAATCATCTATAATATACATAATAGTTTGAAAATATATTAGATGGCTTGAGCTCCAACCCATGATTTAAAAAAAAAATTCATAACTAACAAAATGAACTAATTATTTTAAAAATTCATAATAGTTTGCATATTGTAGAAGATCAATTGTTAATAATTATTTTGACAATACTAATAATGTATTTTAAAAATTAAAAAATAAATAAATCTGATTTCTTTTTTGTTATTGAACATATAGATGGTTGAATAATTAAATTGATCTAATTTAAATATTTAATAATGACGCGTCAAAAACCATTAATTTTGAACCGGTTGTATTTCTTTTGATTCTATCCTAAATAATTAAAATGAAAACCACACGAAATGTATTAGAAATAATATTCATGTGCATGTATAATAGCGAAATGCCCACTTGCATACGCATGCTGTATCCCCACTAATAAATTTAAATGTTGAATTTTTCTCAAGCAATTTTCAGTTCTGCAAATGACATAATAGAAAACAGAAAGGCAAGACAAGGAGAGAATTTTCTGATGTGATGCTCCTAAACCATGTAGCAATCTTGGATGGGTGCGTATACTCTGAGATACCTCAATTTTAGCGTGACCGACGTGTCCGGTGCCTATTCGGGAGAACGTAGGGGGCAGTATTATTTGAGCTTTGAGATATGTGTAGAACGTATTTGAACGATTAAGATATTGGGAAAAGTCACGCAAAGTTTGAGATATCTCAGAGGATGCGAATTCGCAATCTTGCCCTTGGACGCATTCAACACCCTAACGGAAAGTAAATGCAGATGTTACCTTTTCTCCATTTTATTAATTACTAACAGGCCTCCAGTTTGTTCATAAAACATGGCATCTTTGCCTATTGACAAAAAAATTCAATACAAAAATTTGATGTCCAATTAGAATATTACATAAATTATTTGAAATTACAAATTACAAATGTTGATTTTATTCATTCGTAAATTTTTGTACACACAACAATATTTTGACTTCCAATTTAAACTAACATAAATACTTGAAATAGATTTGGTAATGCAGTACTGCTACTTTTTTTAGCTTACATATTCTAGTAATTATGACTGGTTACGTAATTAGAATAATACAATTAACATTACATTCTTTTTTAGCAAAACCATAAAAATATTTTGATATTACTTATTTTATTGAAAGTTTTTTTACTTATAATAGATCTTAATAATTGTAATAGTAAATGCGGCTAATTTTGAAGTGAGAAAAAGACATACGATATTACTATATTATAGTCCATGAAAAAAATCTATTGTTATACAGAACTTGTTATTTCGATTTCAACAGTTGTTTTTCGTTGAGATTCATGCATAAAATCTTACTTCATTAAAATCCGCGCATGAAATTTTTTTAAAATAACAGGTCTATTTCCTATAGTCTATATAAATATTCAGATAAAAATAATATTTTAATTTTTTGATAAAAAAGTTACTTGCTTAACAGATCAAGTCTTCAGGAAAAAAGAAAAGTCTCCAAAGTTATAATTATGGACACGTTCAGTATAAAAAAAAACTGGAGATGAGAATAGCAGCGGCACAGAGGCTAATAATAGCACATTGTTGAACAAAATTACGCAGGGGCAGGAGAAAGGAAGGAGATCACCTGCCCCCCGGGGGGCAGGATTTTCCTGCCCCCAGTGCGACTGACACGTGGGGTCCAGACGGATTTAAACATTTAAATATTAGTTTTAGTTTTGTGCGGCTCCACATGTCAGCGACTCAGGGGCAGGAAAATCCTGCCCCCCGGGGGGCAGAGGATTCGGGAGAAATCATCAAATAGGAAAGGAAATCGAAGCTTAAAAAAAGCTCTTCCCTGTTTCGGGAACGATCTCAAATTGGGCGAGAGAGAAAGAGAAGGTGTGTGTGTATATATATATGGAGAAGGCTTGAGATAGAGAAATTCGTTGGTTAATAAAAGAGAAAGAGGGGACTCATTTCGAAGGGAAGAAGGGAGTTCCCCTTTCTCCCTCTATTCTCTTCTGATTTTCTTTGCACTTGAGGGGAGAAGGGGTAATAACAGCGCATGCAATCACCGTACGATCTTTGTAGCATTGATTCAGCACAACTATGGTTTCTTCGCTGTGAGTATTTCTTTCCAAATCCTTATCTTTTGGTGGAATTTATGTTTATTTTTCAGAAAACTTTTTATCTGAAATGTGATTTTTTAAAGTTTCTGTTGATCGTGGTGTCAAAGACAAAGACAGACAACTCTTCTTGTTGTTTTAGATGGAAGTTTCCGTTTTGCTCAACCAAAACGTTGTAAATTTCTTAGCGAGATTATAATAGGATCGAATCGAATTTATTTCAATACGGCACAAAAGAGTTATAGTATGAGCCGTGTCGTTGATTATCTGTCTTTTCATAAAATTAAAGTAAAATTTCTGAAAAAAGCATTATGGTAATGAATTTATCGTCTTTGTTGATTCTAGGTAGGATTGGTGTCTTTTTGCCATTATTACTCTGTTGGATGTTATATTTTACCAAAATGGAGGAAACTTGTTCCAAATATTATTACTGTTGATTGTTAATTGGTGTTTTTTTAATCTTGTAGAATCCCTGAAAACCCAATTTGGAGGTGTAGAATCTTTCTCCTCCTCCTTCCAGTTGGGTTCTTGTTTGGTTTGATGTAGCAACTGCTTTCCACAAGGAAAAATATTCAATTCGGCTCCAATAGTGATGGCTCAGATTTCTCTTCAAGAAAGCCTCTTCTCTCTTTCTTCAGACACCTTTCCCCATTGATACCTCTCTTAACCCCTCTTTCCCTTTCTCATCTAATTTGAGAAAGGTTGGATAGAGAATCTAATGGACCCACTTGATGACAATAACTCTTGGCTAAGACGCACCCGGTACTCTACAGCAGTTTACCACCGGATGCTCCCTTCACAAATAACTGATACTGCTTTAACCCGACCTGAACCCAAATCCAAATACCAGGACCTTAACTTGAGTCTCCCCTCCATTTCAATGCCGGTTATTCGCGGCAAGACCTCCAAAGAAAAGGTCTCTGACAGAAAAAGCACTAGCATGTCGAACTTGAACTCATGTAGAGATTGTACTGATGAGGTGCAAACAGATGCAAATTCTAAGACAAGAAAAAAAGGTTCGGCATTCAAGTTTAGAGCTATCTCCCCAATCCCAACAACAGTTATCTCTGACGTGTTTAGAGAGGCGAAGGAGACTGCCAAAAGGCGGTTTGTGACCCCACCTCCCAGAGAGAGAATGGGAGCCAGAACAGTGAAGTCACCCCCAATGCCAAAGAAGGAGACCCGCTGGTCAAAGAAGTACTTTGACCATGGCGTGAGCCGGGTGAGTGCACTGGAGACACGCAATGAGTTTGATGGGTCGGTGGACATGTCAAGGCTGTATTTCGGGGAAAAGTTTGCAAGCGGGGCCCATAGCCGGTTGTTCCGTGGGATCTACAAAGAGGAGAAAGTGGCTGTGAAGATCATTCGAGGTCCGCAGTCTGACGATGACGAAAATGGTGAGATGTCTACCATGCTGGAGAAGCAGTATGACAGGGAAGTCGCCTGTCTCTCGCATCTGTGCCACAGCAATGTTATTAAGGTACATGTCCTAGTGATTCTCTCCGATTCTAAGCCTAAAAGCCTCAGCTAACTAATTGCATAATTAAGCTTTTAATGACTACCATTTCACTTAGACCACTTCATTCCTTTGGTTTGTGAGTTCAGCCTACATTAACTCCCACTGGCACTGGAGTTAAAATTTATCCTCTCAATTTTAATTGAGAAATTTTATTTCAAAGGCTTTACCATCAGTTCTCCAATTAAATGTGAAAGAATCAAAGAAGGGATCTATGCTGGTTTAGTTTAGGTGGGATAACCGTGTCACCTCAACTCCAATTACTTTGGTCAAGTATTTTTAATTTAGCATAGTACTAACACAGTATTGAGAATTTGAGATGGAAAATATCAATGGTGGAACTATTGTTTAGAGTGTTTTGTTGGCCTCATCTTCACATGCATCAATAAACTGAACTATCAATTAAGCAGCTATCAGACAAAGACTCCAAACAAGGAGAGAAAAGAACAATTAGCAATTACTTAAGCTAGCCAAAGTACAATTTTGCTTACTCTCTTCACACGTAAAATATGAACAGTTGGTTGGTGCAACCAAGGCCCCTCCTGTCTTCTTCATAATTACGGAGTTCCTGCCAGGTGGGTCCCTACGCAGCTTCCTTCACAAGCAAAACCATGCATCACTCCCCCTCCCAGATCTGGTCTTGATCGCTCTCGGTGTGGCACGTGGGATGGAGTACATCCACTCGCAAGGGGTGGTGCACCGTGACCTTAAGCCAGAGAACATCCTCCTTGACTGCAGTGCTGACCCTGCCTGCATGAATGTTAAGATAGCCGACTTTGGCATCTCATGTGAGGAGAGGTTGTGTGAGGAGGTTGGTGAGGAGGACTCTGGCACATACCGCTGGATGGCGCCCGAGATGGTACGACACCGCCCGTACAGCAGGAAGGTCGATGTCTACAGTTTTGGTTTGCTTCTTTGGGAGATGGTCTCAGGGCGGATGCCTTTCGAGGAAATGACACCAATCCAGGCTGCTTTTGCTGTTGTTGACAAGGTACATTGAAAATTTCAGTGCAGTATTTATGCACACCTATCAAAATTCTTTATGTGATTCTATTTGTTTTGTTTTGTTTTGTGATTTATATTTGCCATTTTTGGGGGGATGGGGATTTGCATCGGTCGTTCTAGAAAAAAATCGATGGTTCCCAATTTCTTAGTACCACAATAGAGGAACCAAATGCTCCAACAATGGTGTTTGAAGATGGGAGAGTATATGGGTTTTCTTTTTTTCCTTTTTTTGAAGTACTTATTTATGGTTTTACAAACATGAACTTTGGCAACAGAAACTGCTGTCTGTATTGTGTGTAATTGTATATCTTTCTGTAACTGTATACAAATGAAGAATAGTTTGAGCTTTTCTTTTAACAAGGTAGGGGCATAGAGTTACTGGGATATATTGTTAGTTTGTTACCTTTATTCATTAATTTATTGATGCTTATTTTTCTTTTTTCCTCAGAACCTGAGGCCACATGTCCCTCCCGATTGCCCTGCAGCATTGCGGGCCCTGATTGAACAATGCTGGGCCTTAAGACCTGATAAAAGGCCTGAGTTCTGGCAAATTGTGAAGGTTCTTGAACAGTTCCAGTTGGCTCTGGCTGAAACGGGTTCCCTCGACTCGGTCAAGCATGTGACATGTCAGGATCAGAAGAGATGGATTTTCAAATTGATCAAGAAGCTGAAACCCTCTTCCACTTTGGCCACCTCGAGCTGATTAAAGACTCAATTGTGGAGGATGTTGGTTATCATTTATTACTGTTTTTCTTTTTTCCAGCTATGCTTGTCAGCTTAATTTCATCCAGTGGGTTTTTTTTTTCAGATTAGTTTAATGGGGGGCACAATGACATGTTTACTTCTTACTGTCGACTGGTGGTTTTGAGCTTTTGCTTTGTGGGGGAGTTTGAGTAACTGGTGGCAATTTTTAAACAGGGAGTAGGTTTGCAGTGAACCGGTGCTGCAATGTGTGTAGTGGCTTTCTTTTATCGCATCTTATCAAAGATTTAAGTATTCAATTTTGAACATGATCGATGTAGTTTTGATAATACTCTTGATGGTGTTATTATTCTGAAAATGATATTGAATACTCTCTCTCCATATTAAAATAAATAGAGTAAAAGGAGTTCTTTTCATTATTGATTTTGAGAAAGTTTTTAATATAGTAAATTGGGTTTTTTAATTGAAGTATTATCTGGTAGAGGTTTTAGATAGAAATTGATTATATGGATACAAAAAATATTGCAAGTACAACATGTGTTTAAAAGGATTAGGAAATTTTAGATATATATATATACTTAATTTGCACTTTATAGATGATACTTTACTGTTTTTTGAAGTTGATCATCCAATCATTGAAGCAAAAAAAAAATGGTGGCTTGTAGGATTTAAAGAATTATCAGGTCCTAAAATTAATTATGCAAATCTTTCAGGAGATGGACTTAATTTGACTCACTTTTTTAGGTTGTAATATCACCAAAATACCAATTCAGTATTTGAGTACAATGGTGGAACTCAACAACAGGTGAATGGAACTTTTTTTGTGGACAAAAATTTACAAGGGTAGCAAAATAAATTGCACTCTTCTAAAGGTAAAATAACTCTCTTAAATGTAGTTGTTGATGCCTTTTCATAGTAATTGCTTTCTGTTTACATAATAAATGCTGAAGTGCCAACGTAAGAAAATAGAATTGATAAGTTTAGAAGAAGATTCTTTACATAATGTTTATTGAAGTGCTAAGTGCTAAGGTAAGAAATATAATTGATAAGTTTAGAAGAAGATTCTTCTAATTTTGAGGCAATAATGTAAAGAAAAATATGCATTAGTATATTGAAGAATTGTTTGTAAAAGTAAAACACAAGAAGATTTAGGGATGATTGATTTAAAAGTTATAAATAAACCTTATTAACAAAATGGGTTATCATTTAACGATCCCTTGTTAAGAAATTAAATAAAACCTTATTACAGCCATTTTTTGTTTTTTGTTTTTTTTTTTTACTTTTTGGAGGTTATAGAATCAGGGATAAACAATTATAGGTAATGGAACAACAGTTAGTTTTTGGTAAGATGGAGAATATTCCTGTAGCTGTTTATTTCAAAAAAAAAAAAATCCATTGCATTTAATTCAGATATAAATGTAGCCGAAGTATTTAGATATATTGAAAATTTCCCTAATTCTATTTGTCTCTCCTTTAGAAAATTTAATGACTTTCTTTTTGAATGGCAACAACTCAACCAATCATTATCATATTTATACTATTAGACCTCTAGATTTGGATCAAATTGTTTGGAGATGGAATTATAAAGAAATAGTTATTTTGCATACCTTTCAAGTTTGGTTCAAATTTAACGGTAAAACATGATATTGTTTAGCAAGCTAAAACACATTTTAATATTAAAATTTTCTTGGTTGGAGAAAAATAATCTGAACTAAAAGATATATGTTAAAGAAAGTATGCCAAGGTAATTCGGGATTTAAAAAAGTCAGTCACATCACGGCACGGGACATGTACTGATTACGTGGCATAACTTGTGTGTCCGTGTTGTAACTATTTGCATGCCGTGATTATTATTTGAAAATTTGGCATGGCACGACATGTGAAAGATTTAATTAGGGCATGACATGTGGCCATGTGAATCATGTGTAATTAAGTCTATTAGATCTTGATCAAATGGTGAATCTTAAACAAACTAACTTAAATTATGAAAAAAAAAAATAGTTGAATTAACTTAACGTGTCGTGATCATTCTTCCAAATTTAATCATAGCAAATATTATTTTATTGTGATCACGATACGTCACGTATGTAGATCCCTAAAAGCACTCATTCTTTTATGTTTTGCAATAAACTTGAATCACCTGATCACCTTTTTGTTACTTGTCCAGTTGCTTCATTTATTTAGAAATTGATTGCATTATATATTAATTTTGGAAGAGCCGGTCTCTGGTTTAGGCAAAAGGCGACACCCCCTACTAGGAAGTTGTGACCTCGTGAGTTCAAAATCCAAATGGAGAATATTAAATGTAGGGATGTCAATGATAATCTGACCTATATCATGTCCGATATCCGATAAAGTGAAGTATGAGTAAGATTTTTTTTTTATTAACTTATTGAGTATGGGTATGAATAAGATAAGAAATGGATTAAGGATGAGATATATATTTTTTTATTTTATCTATTTAATGATATATAACATTATTACGTTGAGATTGACTTATATAAAATATTTTATATAAATTTATTTAATTAATAATATATATTTTTTTTTAAATAATGCAAACAATAATTATATTTTTTTTAATATTTTTGTGATTTATGTATGCAGATGAAACTAACATTTAATAAAGGTAATATATGAAAAAAAAAATATACGAATACAGATAAAAACACCTCCACCCGCCGGCCGTATCATGTCTATTAAATATCTATATATTTTTAACATCTCTAAATATTTGTCTTCATTTTTGTATCTCAATATCTCATAACACTCTCATTAAATATCTTATCTTATTTTCCTGGGTAAACTGAGGGAAGATAGTGCACTCCGGTACTTACAAACTACAACTTGAATATATCATTTATAGAAAGATGTTGACATTGACAAATTAACACTGCAACTAATAACATTAAAATGTCTCCTACTTGACCGCTTAAAAAGTAGTAAGAACACGAGCTTGCCAAGTAATAAACGAATCATATTTTCATCCTTGCGACCTGAAATAAACACACTAAAAAAACCTCTATACATCTCCCTCAATCCCAACTTTTCTTACAAACTAACCCCAGCACTAACTCACCAATTAAAAAAAAAATTACAAAAATTCTACTACTCTGCAAGGCCACGAGTTGAGCCAAAGGACCGGTGGGAAAATAGAGAGGGTATGGATGTACCACGGCTTGAAGGATACACAGGGGGGGCATCACTACGCTCACCTGGCTTGTACCCAAAGTGACG
Source organism: Carex arenaria (assembly GCA_964058825.1). NCBI lineage: Eukaryota > Viridiplantae > Streptophyta > Magnoliopsida > Poales > Cyperaceae > Carex > Carex arenaria. The sequence goes on along the minus strand of CAXKVW010000456.1, from coordinate 173,000 downwards.
GTGGAGCCCATCTCCATGTAATTTTTTAGCTCTAGACTTGCCACCACGGGACCGTCTGAATACTTCTTGGATCTGACGGTCATGGTTCTTCAGCATCTGGTCTACATTTCCTGAGGCATGAATCAGCGGACCCGAGTAGTGAATTTTGCTTCCCGCATATCCCTGAAATAGAATTTACAATGATTAGTGTCATCATTTACCAAAATTATACATAGCCAAGAAGCTCAAAATACCTTTGTTAGGCTCTTAGCAAACATTTTTATCTCTTACACCCCATCCCCCCCCCTTCAGGTAGTACACCTTTTCAGCCTTTTTGATCCAATCTAACGATAAACTAAAAATAAACCTTTCCCTCAGCTAACATAGTACCATAGCCTTTTCATGTAGTATACCTATGCATAGTACCATAGCCACACTCCACATTATAATAGCTTCATTGATTATCTATACGCCAGGTAAGCATTTTCCAATTTTAGTTTGATGCCTGTTCAGGCTAGTAGGATACAAAAAGACCCATTATCTTGGTTCAGAAAGTAGACACACAAGCACAAGGTTAAAGGATCGAAATGTAAATTGTACCAGAACAGTTGCATCAATATGGGCACCCGTCTGATCCTTGGCCTCTTCCTCATAGTTTCTTCCTGTCTCTGATGACCTCCTTGCATGTGCAACCATCTCATGTGGAGAGCCCCGTTTGTCAGCAGACTGGACAATAGGGTTGACCAAAGGACCTGAATGGAATGAGCGGGTGTCGGCTTTGGAAAAGAAATGTGGATGTTGTTGCAGATTATCAGGTATATGAGCAGGTCTGGGCTCAATACGGAAGCCCGAACCGGATTCTTCTGTGTGTGAGTTAAACATCTCACTTCGGCTCTTTGAACCTCCTTGAGCCTGCTTTCGCTGCTTAATTAATTAGAAAGAGAGAGAGAGATTGCATGAGACATGGTTTGTCTTCGGCTCATATGCTAACATTTGCAGCAGCATATTAATAGTACTTGACCTGACTGGTATAACATCATCTAATTCTGGACTTTTGCAGTGAAATGATTTGGCTTGAAATTCAACCAATTCCCAGCCAATAGATTACACAAATGAAAATAATACATCCCATTAAAATACTAAATTTATTGATAAAGTTTCTTGGAGGAGGTAACCAAACTAAATATAAACCTGGTAAATTCATCCTCTGTGTGAACTGTTGAAATTCAAAGCGGTGGTGCCACACAAGAACAGTTTTAAGAAAGTGAGCTACACAGAATACCACACAAAATGTCTGCATATAATAATCAGACCTGCATTACCAGCATCGAAGAGGCTAACTCAGCATTGGCTTCTGGTGCAGGAATGGCCCTTGACTCTCTTTGTTGTTTTTCTGGTTGTATTTTAATCACCGTGCTACCTTTCCTACTGATTCAGACAAAAATGGATACAGCTATTAAATGAACTGAGAAAATTTAGAACATCTCTAAAAAAATATGATTTGAAAGATGTACATAATTATAATATGGATTCAATTTTACATACCCGGGACTTCAGATTATTGTGCAAATAAGAAGCCAAATAATCTACAATTTCAACTAATACCCCCATCAGAATTTAATCGTTCTACAAGATTAGACTAACCATAATCCAAATCGACATTTCCCAGTATTCTCAATTTGAATTCTATAGGGATTCCACAGAAAACTTGGGGTCTGCTTGGAACATAGGAATGTGTATGAATCCCTAGAGTAAATAACCTTCACTTAGGAAAATAATAATTCGGAGAAAAATAATCTAACTTGCTTGGCTGCTTTTATTTAATGGCAAATTACTTTTGATAGTCTTTTCCTTTACATCCAAACAGGACATGTATGAAACCAACATAGGAATTTAGAGTGTCAGGGACAAAAATAAAAATTGGATTTTGAAGACGTGAAATGGTAAACCATTTAGAGCTAAATACCTTCTGGAGTCCTCATCTCTTCTTTTTGCATCAAATTCTTTACTAGGGGGGTATTTTGGCAAGCTTGATGGATCACAGGCATACGGCTTTGTCATAAAATACTGTAATAAAATATGAGCAACTATAATTAAATTATCATGTGAAATATGCATTGACAGAACAGAAACTTCACATACTTAACAAACATGCTAAATGTAGGTAGAGCAGCTCATTGATGTGCAGGTGCCCTACCGCCAGGTCATGCTATTATAGATCAGTTCATTGATTTCTTTAGGGGTTGAGCAATTATTTAAGTTTACTTGATATTTATTGATGACATGACATTTGCAAAAATTGAAAAATCAAATAAAAAACAAACAAACAGAGGGAGAGAGACAGTGACATATTTGGCAGCTCCTGCCAATTATTCAAAGAGAGAGAGAGAGTGACAGAACTGAAATCCACTATGACATCCCTAGTCCCTACTTAGTCCCAGTAAAGGAGAAAGTGGCCAGAATTGCACTTCCAGATTTCTACAAAGATTTAAACTAGAGCTAGTGTAGGGTACCAGTGCACAAACAAAACAGTATTTGTATGAGTATGGTACTGATTTTGCATCTCAATTGCACTTTCATATTTCTACAAAGATTTCAACTATGGAAGGCATCACGGCACAAACCTGGCTTTTTAGAGCTGAGCTGGCAGTCCCACGGTCTTCTGGCTCAATGGAGAGAAGAAGATCAATTAAAGAAAATGCATGTACAGGAAAGTCTTTAAAAGTCTCAGCCACACGGCGTGGGTACGGTTGTTGCGGTTTGAAAATGGTGGCATGGGGTAGCTTTGATTTTCTCCAGTACTCCTCTGATGGGGACCCGCACAGCTTGAATATTTTATGCAATTGCTCCACCTAGATATGCAAAATAGGAAACAAGAAATATATAAAACCTCTTTTGCCATGGGCATTATCTGACCAGCTATTTTCACGCATAAAAATTCATAAAAGCTATATCACACAAACACATCATAAACAGGCTACAAACAGTCAAACACTCTTCACACAAAAATACAATTTACACAAACACAATGCAACTTTTACACATACACAATGAGAGCAGCATACCTCTGTCCTTCCGGGCATTATTGGCTTGCCAGCATAAAGCTCCGCGAGAATGCACCCGGTACTCCACAAATCAACAGCCACGCCATAACTGGTAGCACCAAGTAATAGCTCAGGCGGCCTGTACCACAGTGTGACCACCCGGCTAGTTAACGGGCGCTTCTGCGCTGGGTTAAAGAAGCTCGCCAGCCCGAAATCCGCTATCTTCAGCACACCTTTGTTGTCTACCAGAAGGTTTGACCCCTTTATGTCTCTGTGAAGAACTCCCCTGCTGTGGCAGTGCTCCAAACCACGTAATATTTGTTGCATGTAACATTTTATCTGAAACATGAAATAGCAAAAGAAAATTAATTTTTAATATAGGTATGCTGGATGGTCCGATCCTACTTAATTGTAACAATATTTTGTTATGCCAAGTCTGGTACTAATATTAACTGGTACTGTACCTTTGCATGTACTTGTTATAAACTTTAAGCTCTCTGCGGGTTCATCAAATCAACAAAGCCCGAGGTCTGATTCATTAATTTAGCACCAAAAACATTGTGGGTTCAAATCAACTCAATTATGCTGTTAAGGTAAAGCAGGTTGGTATCGCTATCACATAGCTATAACTCAATTGTTAGCTGGAATTGCATTATCCTTACTAATTGACCTGAAAGACCCAGAGAGACACCAACCAAGGTAGAAAGCCCCAACTCACCTGTGGCTCAGTAAATTGGATGTCAGGAAAAGAAGCAAGACCGGCCAAATCATGCTCCATGTACTCGAAGACAAGGTAGAGGCTGCACGACATGCGGGAGGTGACAAGGCCTTCTAGTTTAATGATGTTGGGATGGTCAAGACGGCGCAAGATGAGGATCTCCCTGGCCATGAACTGCACACTCTCAGGCTCCAAGTTGTCAAACCGCACCTTCTTCAATGCCACGATTTTATTCCCATCCAGGTCCCGAGCACGGTAAACGTTGCTGTACGTCCCCTGCCCTATCTGTGTTCACCAAACAAGTTAAAGCAAATCGTTGGTGCATTCAAAATGGGTGGATAGATATGGGACATTATTTATTTATTTAATTTTATTATGTGTTATAAGCATTGCCTAACAATTGCCAATGTCTTACCTTCTTGAATGCAAGATGTGCATTTCAAAGGAAGTATCAAATTTTGGCCTTTAAGTACAATTCTTGGAGACGTTAAGCCAAACCTTGAAACCAGAAAGATAAAGATATTAAAAAATAAAAATAAGAAAAAGTAAATGCAAAATTCGAAACCTTATCAAGCTTCTCAAAAGAATCGGCACGGCGTGGGACCCACCCGTGAATGGCCTCTCCGGCCACTGCTGCCAACCACGGCGGCCATCCTGCAGCCACCTGCTCCCCCAACACCGCCTTCGAAATTGGTCCAATAGTTTCTCGCTGGCTCTGGCCATGACTGTACCTCAAGTAACTCGCTGCTCTCTCCCTCTCCCTCTCCTTCTCTCTCCTTCTCTCGGCATCGTACCCGCTCAGCTGTTGCTTCTCCCTCCTCTCTCCCACTGACGACGCCTCGGACTGTGGCACTGCCCTGTTGGAGGTGGTGGTTTCACGGCTGTCTCTGATGGGGGAAGGCTTGCCACAAATGCAACCCATAACTCGTCAAGGAATCACCGACGCCGCGATGGTGCTGCCGGTGCACGGTGGAGCAACGCCATCGGTAGATTAGGTTTAATTTCCTCTTTTGTTTTCCTTTTTCTTCTCGTCGAATGGGGTGTCTTGAACTCTTGATAGGTCAGACAGTGAAGACTGAGTTCTTCACCTTTGTCTTTCTATTTTATCTTTGTCGTCTTTTGAGTTTCTTTGTAATTTTGTATATATTATTCTACGAGGCCGAATTCTCTGCATTAACTCAAATTTTATGTTTATACCTTAACCATTCGATCAGAATCCCGGCCAATCTGGTCCGAGGTAGAATGCTCGGGTCCCTTCAATATTCGTGCAAAAACAGATCTGACGGTATAAATATAAATCCAAACTTTGAGTTACTTTAGGTATTTAGAATTCCTACAGTACTCCCTGTGTTAGTAAGATCTTTTGTAGCCATTTGTTAACTTTTAATATTATAACGGTTTATATTCTCATATTTTTATAGAGTACAGTGGGCAGAAACATGTATAATTTCACAGAGTTAGAAACAGCATATTTGGCTTTGAACTGAGCTGGTCCTGTTTTGTCATTTAATACGAGTCCTTATCCTCTGAGATAACAGAATTGTTTAGTTTATATCGAACCGTCCGATCAGAATACAGGCCAATACGGCTCGAGGTGAATGTACTGGATCTCTTTAATATTCGTGCCAGAAGATCGAACGGTCGAGATCTAAACTCAAATTTTTCCGTTACCTCAGGTCAATGAATTCATTTATTGTGGCGTTGAAGTCTAGTTAATGCGGATCTCTTCCTTTTTACTCTTCAATTACTAATTTGCTTTGCGCTTCCGAAAATGGAACCAACAAGTAGTGATGGTAACGTCGAAGACTCGAAGGTCATCGGTTACAGGAAAGGTCAAAATTTATTAAAAAAAAAAAGAGGGGTTGAATGCTGACCTGGGCTTTCTAATATGGGCTTGTAATATTGTATAGATCCAATTTGTTGATTTTAAAAGAAATTATGGCTTATTTGATAAATTAAAAAAATTTAAATAAAGATAAAATAGTTGATAAATAGTACTCTTTAAATAAAAGTTGGAAAAGCGTTGTTTTTGTACTATTTGAAGAGTGAAATGTTATTTGATAAAATATTAATTGAAATAATGAAATATTGGATATTATAATAATAATAATAAAATAAAATAATAATGATAAGAGTAATAATAGAATAGTAAAAGATTAATAGTAATGATGATGGTGATGATAATTAATACAAAACTAGACTGAAGTTCACCAAGTCTCTTTGTGAATTCAATTCTAAAATTTATTGAATTGACTTCAAATGATGAATCCAAAACGTTAAAAACTTAAAATCCTTCTACCTTATGAGTGATGCGTCTACACGTGAAAATTTGTAAATTTTGAATTAGTTTAGTATAAAGTCAAGTGGTCAAAATTAAAAGGTTTATAAATTAATTTTAATACATTTATAAATTGAAAAAAAAATCAAATAATTTCAGAAAGCGACGATTAATTCAGGAAATTATTTTCGGAAAGAATTTCATTGTACTCGAAGTTCTAATTTTTTTTTTTTCACGGGTAATACTGATTGTCAGCATTTTATTTTTGTATGCAAAGTAGGTTCGATGGACTTTTGACATACTTTTAGGTGCAATGAGCACCAAAACTATTTGATGCACTTTAAAATTTGTGCGCACAAATTACAAAGCATGACGACACGAACTTAAAATACATCGGACAGCTTTGGTGTCCATTAGACCAAAGATAAATTCTAAGCCTATCAGGCCTACACTTTTCTCTTTATCTTTGTAGACAACTAAAACAACATCTTTCTCTCTCAACGGACCCGTGTGGTTCCTGGGGGGAGGAGGGCAACTGCTCCCTTTGGATTTTGCGTTTTAGTGAAGATCGGGATGTTTCGATCGCTTTGCTCTTTCCTGAAATTTTTTTTGCCCCCCTCTAAATGTTTGATTTATAATTCGGATTAAATTTAGGGTTAAAATTAAAATATTTTTTTGAATTATAATTGGTATTTATAATTATAATGTTTGATTTATAATTCGGATTAAATTTAGAGTTAAAATTAAAATATTTTTTTTGAATTATGATTGGTAATTAGAATTATAGGTTAAAACATCAGAAATTACAAGTTAGAGCATTGGAAAGTATAAATTTAACCATTATTTTTTTATCGAGTACTTAATTAGTTAATGGGTTTATATTCAATTAATTATTTAAACCGATTCGATATTTTTTGTCCCTTCTGATAAAAATCATGGGTCTGCCCTTGTTTCTCATTCATTTAACGTCCGTTAATATACATCGTCAGTAAAAGAATAAAGAAACAAAGCAAACTCATTACAATGCTCAATAGTTAGTTATTTTCTTAAATGTTCATTATTTAATATTCAATGAAATAATAGTCTGTGCAGTATAAAACATGATTCATTATAAAATCAATGTAAATTTTTCAGGTCAGATCCCACACAATTACATTTTTTTTCCTCAATTAAAATTTATAAATAACTGAACACAAAACATAGAGAGAGAGAAAACATGTATGAACGTATTACAAGTTATTTAGATAAATAGATAAAAGAAACACAATTATTTTATGTCTCCTTCTCCAAAAGAAACTATAACTAATATATTTTTTTAATTTATAGTTTATACCCAATTAAATAAAAAAATAGAAAATGAGAAATATCGCCCATGTTAAAGGTTCGAAAGGTAGGTGAACCATGCACATATTAAAATTTATACACATTTTATGTTTTATGACGCATTACAGCTTTATATATTCATATTTATTTTGATCAATAGAAATTGTCAAAAGTTATCAGTAAATTTTTGCATTTTTTTAAATAGAACCGATTTTAAATATTCAACGGAATAAGCACTATTAATTTGGTTTTTATAAAAAAACAGCTCCACCGATCTGTAGGATCAGTGGAGACAGAAATGCATTTGCTCAACCGTGGAGCCATTTGTTATTGTTTTATGTAATTAAATTGTATGGGGGAATTATAAAATGGCTCAACCGATCCGCAGTGGAGCTATCTTTTATAAAAACCAAATTAATAATGCTTGTTCAGTTAAAAATATTAAATTTAGTTCTATTTAAAAAAATAATTATTTGAATATCCGAATCGGTGGAACTATTTTTTTTTATAAAAACTTAATTAATGATACTTATTTAGTTAAAAATATTAAATTTAATTCTCTTCAAAACAAATAAATAAATTTTTTGATACCGCACACACAAAATTCATATATGTCATAAATTATTAATTATGCATAAATTTTTTAATGGGTCAAATCAGACACATGGCACATCAAAGATCGTACACGCAAACTATACAGTATACATGTCAGTTCCGAAACAAAGTATCTAGACAATCCTGAACTGAGTAAACAGGTTGTTCTTATAAACTCCTAATTTTGAACAATTAAATTTATACTAATTTAATTTAAAATTTTAAAATTTTTACATACAAATGTATTATTTTTAAAATAAAAAAAATTAGTCATTTAAAATCAATTCGATATATTTTAGAATTAAGTTAAAAAAATAATAATAATAAACCTAGAAACAACCAAGTTCTACTCATTCTCCTGAACTTTTATCAACAACCCTAAAATAAAAAAAAATTCTAAGTACTAACCGACCTAACAAACAACCTATTTGTCAGCCGTCGGATCCCAGTCCCACGCTAACTAAACCCTTGTTCTTTCTCCTCTGAAGTAACGAAGCACACTTGAGGCTATCGGCTATTCCCAAATATCTCTTCTGCTTATCAGTCAATCTCATATTTCCCATCCCCTTTGCGGCTTTTCCGAGAATTGAATCGGTAAAAAAAAAAAATCAAATCTGAAGAATCACTTGCTCACAAACAAACTAGACGCAAGTATCGGTGTTGCTCGGACATAAGGTGAGTTTCTTCCAAGTTCCGATTCAAGGGTTATTCCGCCCTTAACCAAAACGCTTTTAGGGTTTAGGGTTTGGAAAATCGCCCAATAATAGGATCGTGGCTACCGGTAGATTTTCCAGAACCATGGTAGTAATGCAACAATGGACTGACTATTGCTTGCTAATGGTTCGGGGGGAATGAATTTTGATAATATTTTCATTGGTTTTGTGATATTTCAATTAGTAGCTGATTTTTAGCTAGTTGTGGAAACTGAGGCTGCTATAGATGTGAATGGAGGCTTAAACACAAGGTGTTACCTAATAATATTGAAAGATTACTTGAAATTTGTGATTAGAACTACTATGCAAAGTTGCAATTATCATTTCAATTAGTTGTCCAATCAGAAAATTTGCCAATCCTGAGCTCTAATGGACGCTTCTTTCAAATACAGGTATATTAATTGGGGTTGAAATAAATTGCGCGTAAATTTGGGCCTGATCACAAAATGAGCGGAACAGATGAAAGCACAAATCTGAAACGCGCTGAGGAGCTAAAAGCTGCAGCAAATGAGGCTTTTAAAGGTGCGCACCATGCCTTTATTTGTAGTTTTTCTCTTTTTTGGTTAATTTCATCAGTGGTCATGCTTGTTTTACCAAATTTTTTGTATTAATTCATCAAGTTTTAAAATGTGTGGCTCTGGTTTCTTAAAACTGAGAAAAATGCCACACTATCGTTTCTGTATGTGTTAACAAAAATAAATGAACTTGTCCTATAGAAAAACCTCATTTACTACAATCAACTGTATTCAAACATAAAAAAGTTGCGATAACAGATTATTTACTAGGAAATTGATGGCGAGGGTTCAAGATCTGATTAACCCAAATAGTCCATAAAATAGCCAAAATAATATATTCTAATCACTGCAAATGGAATTATTGGTAAAACAGTCATTTCTTGTTGCAATTTTAATGATTTCTCCTTTAAGACAGATTGGGTAGTCCATTGGTCATTTTCCTTTTCTTTTTTAGATTATTTTTGTTTTTGTTTTGTTAGTATTGTTCTAAATCTTCAGTGTACAATGTATAGTTTAAAAAAAAGTATTTGACCCAAAGATAAAGAAATACTTGTTAAGGTGCACAGCATTTTTTTTTACGGGTCCTTTCTCGGTGCACAGTACATGTCAGCTGTATTGGTATTAGCGAGCCTGATTGGTTCAGTACCAATATGACTTCAGATCGACGTAATCGGTTTACTGGAACCAATATTGGGTAAGCTATAGACAAAGCTATTTTAGTGTCACAAAATGATAATTAGTTCTGTTTAGCTCAATTTTAAAAGAGAACTATGGTAAACTTAATATCGAGTGAGATCAAGAATTGAAGGTTAGAGGTACAAGTTGGGTTAAATTTGAGGAATAAGGTCTTAGGGTCTGTTCGTTTGTCGCAGGATTACTCGGGATGGGATTTGATGGGGATGGGAACTCACTTTTCAAAAAATGGGAACCCATGGGTACGAATACGTATGGGATTGATTATGGGAATGTGTTTAAATGGGTGCTCGGTTGTACCGTAGGATTAATTGTGGGAAGTCTTATTTTCTTTCTAATTATGTTTAATATTATGCAATTATTTTTATTAATAACATTATTAATAATGTAATTAAATAGAATAGATTAAAAATTAACATAACAGTACCTTTTAATTATGATTTTATAAAATATAAATATTTTATAATTAAATAAAATAAGAATATAATAAGATGGGTACAAATAAATTAAGAAATATTTATAAACAAGCAAAAATTAAGATATTAATATTTTTTAAATAATATATATTGTTTTTACTCCTACAGTCCTACGAACAAGCCAAGAAGTATTAAAATTTTAAACTATTAGCTAAATCTAGCTTAATATTATTAATAATTGTGATAAAATAGCTTAATCACATCAAGCAGCAGCTAATTTATTAATTTTCACAGCAGTTGCGCCAATTGGGAAAAATACCGAGCTCGGACTCAATTTGCTTTTTCCCATGAGAATAGTGCAATTAGAAGGCAAAAAGTAAACCCATTGGGAATCTAATAGGAATTTAATGGGAAAAATACCATGATACCGAACACATGTAGGAACAAATAGGTATTTGTTGGCTTTTCCCACCTAAAACCACGCAAACGAACAGGGCCTATTGAGAGAAGTTGGGTTTGCTGGCTAGTTGAGGTGCACATATGTTCCAATTAAAATGATGAAAATAATACTATTTACTTTTTTGATCCTGTATATCTATCCTAACTTAATTTTAATTTATAGCGAACAAGTTTTCTCAAGCAATAGAGCTGTACAGTGAGGCAATAGAGCTTAATGGGTCGAACGCGGTGTATTGGGCCAACCGGGCATTTGCCCACACAAAACTCGAGGAGTATGGCAGTGCAATTAGTGATGCTACCAAGGCTATTGAACTTGATCCTCGTTACCCTAAGGTTAGATTGAGGTTGATAGTTAATTTATGCATCTATTATTTACTCTTCTTTCTCTGTGTTATTGCAAACTGTACTATATATTATTATTGTAAATGCCCCTCACATGTCTGATATTTTGCTCTTATTGCTTGTCCCTTTCCGGTATTTGTAAAATAACAACCAACATAAATTCAAGGGTAGTCCGGCAAATAATTTGTAACAAAATATAGGCTACCAAGTGACCTGAGACTGGAACTGTTTAAACTTGGAAATGTACTGTTCGGACAAGAGTACATGAACCAAACCAATTTCACCTGATCAAAATCATGTGTAATGTGCTCATCTGCTACCTCTGAACTTTCATAATGTTGACCTTTTAACTGGCCCCTGCACCTCTGCTACTTGAACCAACCATGTGTATTGAATTTAATTCCATATTTTTTGGCAGGGCTATTATAGGCGAGGTGCCGCATATCTTGCAATGGGAAAGTTTAAGGAGGCTTTGAAGGATTTCCAACAGGTTGAGACTTATATGTGTTTTAACAAAAATATTAATATTGGGCGGTGGCAGTTGGTTTTTGTTTAGTCCCTCTTTTGGTCTATTTTTTGGTGTATAGGAGTATCATATCTCAGATTAAAAAGTATAATTACAATAAAAGTTTGGTAGTCAAAGACCTAGCAGTTCTCTAGCTTTAGTAATGTTGTGGTTACCTAATAAGTTATAAATCCAAAATATAATTTTGATTTAACCAGATATTTTTTAGATAGGAAACAATTTGTTTTGAGCTAGATTTGGTGCCTACTTATTTGGATCATTCCTTTTAATTTCAAGGAGTTTTAATTTTTTTAACAAGCAAAGGAGGTGATTAAAAAAACTTGAGTACTTTTTGAAAAATCCACGTGCTTTCCTCATTCTCCACTTTTAGTGCCTCTGTACAATCTCACCTGTCTTTTTAGGAACTCGAGTGCTATTTCCTTTTAAGAACCTCCATTTTCATCAGATCATGCCATCAGGATGCAGTGCATTAGCGTGGTGTTTTTCCATGCCTACGGGTAGTAGAAACTGTGAATCTCACTGTGTTTCCTTCCTTAATTTGGGACAGGTGAAAAGGCTCTCCCCAAATGATCCGGATGCTAGCAAAAAGCTAAAGGAGTGTGAGAAAGCGGTACAGAAAATTAGATTTGAGGAGGCCATTTCCGTCCAAGATTCTGAAAGACGCTCTGTTGCTGATACCATTGATTACAAATGCATAGGTAATTCTTTGTTCCCCCTGTTGCATGGATAGAGATACGAATATTATATCTGATACATTAGGATATTTAGGCACACAATTGTTTGGAATCCTAGGATAAGATGATTCTATATTTTTGTAGGAATTTTCTTGTCCTTATGTTGCATGGATACATATGTAAGTATCGAAGTGTTATGTGACGTGAATTTGGCGATGTGCAATTTTTGAAATCCTAGGAAACATTATATTTTGTATGTATTGTGTTTATTATTATTATTATGGTTTAAGATAGAAGGTTATTTTTTATGCATATATATATTTTTCTGAATATTAGCAAATATATGCTTAGAGAATGCTTAAAAACTTAATATTTAATTCATGCAAATTTTTTTAGGTTCGGTAAAAGTGATTGGCTGGAAATATGTTCAGCAAATTAAAAATAATTTCAAGGAACTTAGCATTTAATTCTGTGTTGTCTTGCCTGTGTGCATATGTTTATCAAGGCATGTTGTTGGCCATAGCAGCTGGAAACTGAATATTTTAATATTTAATAAGCCAGCAGGCATATCTGACACATATTGTAACGCGTGTCCTTATTAGATGCATATTTTATGAAGGGGCAGTGGCAAAAGAGCCATATCTGGGTAAACATAGCTTGTTACTTGTCTTATATAATTTTACTTTATTATTTCTATTTTTGACAGCACTCTTATTTTATTTTTTTATTATAATTTGACAGAGGTAGATGCACAGTACACTGGGGCCAGAATAGAGGGTGACACGGTGACATTGGATTTCGTGAAGCACATGATGGAGGATTTTAAGAAGCAAAAATGCATTCACAAGAGGTACATTGGGAATTTGCTATGAGCATCTCTGGTTGGGATCAATTCTGACAGATGGAGTGCTGTTGGAGCATTTCAAAATAAAGTAGTGGTTAATATCTAACTAAGATTGCAGCTGAGGGTATAGCTACCAAAGAATAAAAATCTCATAAACTGATGCTGCTACTATGTAGAATACTGTTTGGTTGTGCATTTGTGAATTTAGGTTGTGCTTCCTGGTTTCATAGGTATGCATATCAGGTAGTTTTACAAGCCAGAGATTTGCTAAAGTCTACGCCTTCGCTTGTCGATGTCACTGTCCCAGATGGCCATCATTTCACGATATGTGGTGATGTACATGGGCAGGTTAGCTATTTTTTTTTTCCAAAAATCCTATCCTTTACATTTACTGTTTCTATGCACTGCCAGTTGATGCATTTTTTGCACGTCTTTTCCTTGTTTTTATATTATTTAGTTGCACAACTGATTTTTAAACTGAATTTAGGTGTAGTGCACAAGGTTTGAATGATTATCTGATAAGACTGGTATTTTAATCTAATGTTAAATATTTTATTGATGATTCACGACACTATATGTAACCTGATTAATTATATTTCATTAGTTTCTATTGCCTTTCTCGCATGGGACAAGAATTATTTCCTTCTCTCTCCATTCTACTTATCATAGCATAAGCGCATTAAGTGTTATTGTTTGTGGAAATTTCATACCACCTGATAGGAAATGATACGGTGCATATATATTTTATATGTATCCTGCAGCTTCTCCACTTTTCTTTGAAGGATAACCAAAGTACTCTTCTTCTTGACATGAATGAAGGAGAAGTGAAGGAACAGTTGTATAGATCCCATTTACCTAAGGACACTGATATTTCTTGTTATGTTGCATTATACTGTTAAATACCATCACATACAACTATGCCTATCGAGATATTAGGCAAGGTTATGTGAAATTACCCCCTTTTGTCATTGTGACAGATATTTGTGGATCATCAAAAGTTCTGACATTTGGTTATTCAATGTTTTAGTATTATGATCTGGTAAACATATTTGAGCTGAATGGGTTGCCGTCAGAAGAGAACCCCTATTTATTCAATGGCGATTTTGTGGATAGAGGCTCTTTCTCCGTTGAAGTGATTCTCACACTTTTTGCTTTCAAGTGCTTGTATCCAAATGGTACCGTCTTTTCTTTGTTCTGTTTATTTATTGGTTCATTTATTTGTTTATGTATTTTTGTTTGTTTGCTGTTTCATGCCATAATGGATATTGTTGCTGAACTTGGTAATGCAACAATTTACCTAAATGAGCAATGGGAATGAACAAGATAAACAATCCTTTATCTTTACCAATAGATTAGTTTGATATTAGTTTTTTTGGATTGTTATTGTGTGGAAAACAACTGTTATATGCAACAGAAATTCACTATTGGCTTGCTTGTTGTACTTTTTCTAACATTGATTAACCTTCTTGTTATAAGTTGTTGGTGAGTGATACATGGTCCCAACAATTTTATATCCCAATTTAACCTGCCTTTCGGTTAAATTAACTTATTTGTTTTAGCAGTGTTATAATTTGTAATATACCTTTATTTATTGGTCATTAATTTTGGGCAGCTATGTTTCTGGCTCGCGGTAACCATGAGAGCAGAGGGATGAATAAGATATATGGGTTTGAGGGGGAGGTTCGGTCAAAGTTGAGCGACACCTTTGTTGATCTCTTTGCCGAGGTATTTTGCTGCCTACCACTGGCTCATGTGATCAATGGTAAGGTGTTCGTGGTGCACGGTGGCCTGTTTAGCACAGATGGTGTCAAGCTCGATGAAATTCGTGCCATTGACCGCTTCTGTGAGCCTCCAGAGGAAGGTGATCCAATTATATTAATCCTACTTTCTTTTGTAATAACTTCCACTCTCCTTTGTATTTAATAAGTTTGTTTTGGCTTGTTACAAGCCAAATTGTCATTGCAATTTTAAAAAAAACCTCCATTGCAGTTCGGGGTGATTTGACCAAGTTGTATCTTGTTATCTACTCTCTAATTAGAGCTTTTAGCTTAATTCAAGAACCGTCTAATGTATTATCCAATATGTAATGATGGCGATAAAAGCTCTCATAAATTAACATTTTAACATTAGATGTTAAACAATAGGATCATTGAAAAATCACTATATAGAGAAGTAACACACGATTGAATAAAACAAAGTAACAAAATAAAGGGCGTCAAATTTGGTGTATGAAATATATGTTAATTTATGGATGATGTCTTTTAATTTGGGTTACCTTAAATTTTGGCTAACATTTTATCGTGTTTTTCTCTCTCAGGGTTAATGTGCGAGATATTATGGAGCGATCCTCAGCCTCAGCTTGGCCGAGGCCCCAGCAAACGTGGTGTTGGTCTTGCCTTTGGTGCTGATGTCACCAAACGATTTTTAGAAGACAATAATCTCAGTAAGTAACTGTTATCCCGAGCAATTTAGTTTGGTGTTTCTATCTACGGCCTAATGTCTGGTGAAAATTAGTGTGGGAAAACTTTGGCCTGTACTAGAAACCTGCCTCAATTAGCTCTCTATTTAGAAGTATTTCTGAAATTGAGTTATGATATTCTCCCATGTGATGTAACTGACAAGGTGCGATCTATATAAATGTTACCAAGAATTAGTTTTTTTTTAGCTTTTCCACTGCTATGTCTTTATGTTTAGGCCTCAATTAAGCATGGTTCTTGCACAGAACCTCAACTCAATTAATTAAAAGAAAAGCCACGAAGTACTGAATGGTTTATGTTTGAATTAATGAGTACATTACCCAGCTTGGATTAGACGTCCAAATTTTTTTTGGGGTCAATGTAAATAGTTATTATGATTTTGATATTATTGAAAGCATTAATTTACCTGTCATTTGTTAATATAGGTCTTGTGGTAAGATCGCACGAAGTTAAAGATGAAGGGTATGAGATAGAGCATGATGGAAAACTTATCACTGTTTTCTCTGCCCCCAATTATTGTGATCAGGTACCATTGTGAATCTACTTGTAAAATAAATGAAGCACATAATGCAATAACTGTATTAGTTGGCACAAAAAAATTGAGCAAAATCTACATGTCATGTGTATAAAATTTGCCTCCAATAAGACCCATTTCACAATCACAAGTATGGCAACATCACCAGTAGGAAGTGCCCTAGGAGGCTAGTATTTAACTATTTAATACCTACGCTTGTAGTCTTTTCTATACTATACATATGTAGAAAGGAGTTAACCTCATCCAAGCTTCTGTTATCTTTCTTACCTAATATTCCCTTGCGAGATTGAAAATTATTAGATTAAGAGGAAATAGTAAATACCAAGAAGAACCATTTATCAGTCCTTGCTATTCATTGTAAATCAAGTACTATTGATTGAACTGATGACGGTGCAATATCAGCAGTCCGGGAGTACAAATATCCTGCCAGTCAGTCATTGGTTGCAACTAATCCTAATATCTATCTATCTTTTATAATTACAGATGGGTAACAAGGGTGCCTACATTAATTTGACAGCTCCAGAGTTGAAGCCTGATATCAAGACCTTCTCTGCTGTGGTATATATCTTTATTCTTGCTCTTTAGGTGTTCTCACACTTAATTAGTTCCTTTTCTCTTCCTTGCAAATAACAGCTGAATTCTTTTGATATATGTTCCTGTTAAATGGTCAACTGACCTAAACCTGCTCAGACCTAATTCTGAGCCCAAGCTGGCACTAAAATTTATCTAACCAGATGATGCAACTTTGAGTAATATTGTTGAGTGCTCGAGTTAGGAACAATGTTTCTGGGGCAAATTTTGGTCATTTTTCTTTCCTTGATCTTCGTTCCAGCAGTAACCCATTATGGGGTCATTTTTACTTCTCATTTTACATAGTTTTGACTTCCCGTGTACTTCTCTCATGTCATACTGGTCCCTCTAGAGTGCTGGTAACTTTATTCTGTCAATTGGACTCATAACAGGTCAAATATTGCTTGAATAGTTAGTCTGAGACTGGACTTTGTTGGTATCTTTCTACTGAGTGAAAATTATTTGATCATGGTCCTTAAATTAAATAAAATCTTTGAATCAAACCTAAACTGGGCTTGGTGATTCATGACCCTTGTCTCTCTGTTATCGGTCTGGCTTGATCTTCAAATGGGTTGAGAAATGATGATTGGTACCCCAGAAAAAATTGACCTTGCAGGTCTGTCTAAACCGGGCTGGGTCCTGTCAACATGTCAAAAATGTTTCTATTGTGGTTCAGTGTCAACATGTCAATGTGGGGGAAGTTGGTTTGTAGTAGATATGTAGTATGGCTAGTATTCCTTGGTACAATATTATGTGTATGTTATTTGTATCTGTCCTGTTAATCGATCAATGAAGTCTGAAAGTAATAACTGTGCCAAATTAAGCCTTAAATTTCCCCAAATCTTCAAATAAGCTCCAAGTATGTTAAGAGAACAAACCAAGTTAATAATGTGGAACCTATTTTCAGCCGCATCCGGATGTGAAGCCAATGGCATATGCAAACAACTTCCTGAGGATGTTTCAATGATTAAACATAGATGTTTGTTATTTGATAGGGCAAAAGAAAAGTAAGCTTATTGGCTCATATCTAATAGGCATATAATTTTTGAGGATGAGCCAATGATTTTTGATCTTTGTAGTTTCATGTTCATTTGTGCTATTCTCGTGTTGTTGAGTTGTGCTACATGGTCTGTTAAATTGTTTATTGATGTTAACTGATGGATAAAACATTTTGTTGACTTGGGGCAAAATTGCTCTTTAAATTTAGAGCAACATATGCAAAATATTTCTGTTTTGGTGCGTGAATGAGGAAGTGGGCGGAGTAGGCCTATTCATGAGAAATTGAGAATATCCTATAATGGGTGTTCTGTATGTATTTCATTGCCTCAGTTATAGGCTTTGTTCTGTCCATTGCATTCTCTTTTTGTATATATACACTGGTGATATTTGTTTTTCGGATTCATGCAAAGATTTAGCAAATTCTTGTGACATTTTATAGTTTTGACAATAAATCATAGATTAAATCAGTTTTTTTTTTTCACCTTTTAAGGTTACCATTGTGATGCTTAATATTACGAAAAAACTTTTAACAAGCTGTCTTAATATTTTGATTAAATTTTGCTTATTATGTTGTTGTTACGAATTGGTCACTAAAATTTGATTTGTCTTTATAGAGTTGTTAAATTTGTTATTTGTGCTAACCAAATATGGTATGACTAAGGGTGTCAATGAGCTGGCTTGGTCCGAGCTAGGTCCTAGCTCAGCTTGTTAATTCTGAATTGAGTTATAGCTGAGCGAGCTGGATTTAGAGCATCCGAGTTAAAATCTTAGCTTGAAATCGTGACGAGCCAGCCCGAGCGAGCTCGTGAGTTGACAAGCTGCTTTGTTAGGTCTGGTTGGATCTTGTTTTAAGAAGAAAATTAATTTTACACACTTTTTGAATCGAGGTAGACAGTATAAAATACACACAAATTCATATAAATTCACAAATTGATGCTTAGACGAACCAGCTCGCGAGCTTGCGAACAACTTAGATCCCAGTTTGAATATGTTAATTCTGGATCGAGCTAGTGGCGAGCTGGCTTGTTAATAGCTTGGTCCAATAACGAGCAAGTTGAATGAGCAAGTTAGGTGTGAGTCACAATCAAGTCATGAGCTGTGAGTTTTTTTTTGCCAACCTAGGCATGACATCCAATTAGCATATTACTCGTCACTTTATATTTCTAGCTTAAATATATTAATTTGACTTTAGGTGGAATCTATGCCATATTATAATAGTATTTTAGATGAAAATAGCAACAAAGTGACTTAATTGGACTATTATAATAGTATTTTAGATGAAAATAGTAACAAAGTGACTTAATTGGAATAAATATATTTGAGTGCTTTTCACAAGTTAAATTTGAGTGACTAATTTATAATAAAAAACAAATTTTAGTGGCCTTTGATGAAATCTATCTATAGATCTAATTTTTGATCCCGAATCTACTGCTCACCTACAGTAAAAAATGAATAGTGCGACAGACAAATAGGTCCCAACTCTCAGTGCCATTTTCTCTCGAAACTTCCCCGTTTCTCTTCGTCTCTTCTCTCTCCTCTTCGTAGCTCCATTCTTCTCTCGAAATTTCTCAGCGCTTCATCCCTCTTTCTATGTCGCACATACTTTTGAAATTCCCCATTTCAGCTGGAAAAATTCGCCCCTTTTGTCCCCGTTACCTAAAAAAAATCGCTCTCTCACTCTCTCTTCTCTCTATCTCACTCCACAGATCGGAGCTTCTCTTCCTTTTTTTCCTTTTTCTTTCGACACAGTCCTCCATCGCTCCGCCAATATATCTTCCATCAACAATCGCTTTGCCATGCTCTCTTTTGTGTGATCTCCGTGTCGAGCTTTCTTGCTGGCCCTCAGGTTCTTCTCCAAGCTTCTCCTCTTACTGACAGTCAGGCGGTTGCAATGTTGTTAGGTTTGTTTCTTTTCCTTTTTCTTTTAGTCGATCCTTTTACTTGACTTTTATTTATTTATCTTTCTTTATTTAAATAAAATGTGGTATTAATCCTATGATTATGGTTTCAAATTGATTTCTATGCAGAATCAAACCAAAAGCTCTCATGTCAATTGAGGTAATTTGATTTATATATTGATATCAATTCTGTGATTATGGTATCAAACTGATTTTTATGCAAAATTATACCAAAAGCTCTCATGCCATTTGACGTAATTTGATTTATATATTTTGAAAATTTTGTTGGGTTTTACGTTATTCTCTCATTTTTGCTTAAATAAAAGGTAGTTATTATATTTTTTTCACAACTTCTTCAATTTGATGTGAAAGATAACAGATCAGAGTGTTGGTGGAGTTAAAGTGGTTGCAGATATGAACGAGAGAATAGCTGAAATTGCTCGAGGAGCTGATTCTTTTATTTCCCTTCCTGGTATCTTCATTTCATGTGTATCCATTTTACCTTTTACAATAGTTAAAACAACAAAATAATGAAAATGCTAAATATACAAATTTCTAATTTTGTTGGGAGGTTATGCGACAATGGTGGAGTTATTGAAGATGATTACTTGGTATTCATAATAAGCCTGTGAGTTCTCTTTTTACCTACTCTTTTAATTTTTCAAATTTTGTTAAAATCCTGTACATAATTCTATATGGATGAGGAAAACAATTTCGAAGGGTCACAATTGGAGAAGTCACAGTTCCTTCTAAAATGTACATACTTCTGAGATATATTGCAGCTTAGCATTTTGTCATATTAGTTTTGTCATTTTTCTTCGATTATTTCTTTTTTTGAAATTATTTTTGTTGACATCACATATTACAAATTTGCATCTAATATTAATTCATGTTATCAATAAGTATACTGCACACTAAGGCATAACATGTTTTCAAAAATCAAAGGAAAACGTCAAAAATTCCAGCTAGGGGCAAATCTGTCCAATTTAGAAAAAAATATAATTCGGAGGTCCTCTTGAATTTTGATTTGACTTTCCTATAGCATATAAACAATACTTAAATGCACTTAATCTGATTTTCCCTAGAATTTTTAGTTCAAAGAACTTCAGTTCGTAAGATTTTTGAAATTAGTGTTTTGATTAGTCATCATATAAGGTGGGAACAATTTTTTTATGGCTTGATCACTCATATCTTATTGACAAAATAAAATTTAAAAAAAGGGACAGTATACGGTAGAGAGCGTGACAGGAAATCAAGAAACAAAGGAATTTGACCAAGCCATCATTAGTTCCATCAGTAACTTTTTTTACTTTTAGCATTTTATCCAAGACAACAATGTGTTCATCTTCCTGATTTTGTGTAGTGCTCTTCAAGCATCCCCTCTTGTCATCAGTACCATACTACCATTACTCCTGCACACTGCCTTTGTGCCTCTCAAACTTTTCTCAGACTGATATGTGGTGTCATTTTTCATATTTACTGGACCATGTGTAGCAGGCACCAAATGTCTTCTCAATTTAACTTTTTTTTGCACAACTCATCTATAATATCATCAATTGCAACATCAACTTTAGGAAATTTGAAAATTATTGTTTTTAAAAAAAATTCATTAATTTCTAGGTCCAACTTTAATGACATATATCACTTATAGGTCGTCAAACCAAAATTATTTAAACAAATGTCTACCCAATTTTGCATTTCTTTCTAAACAATGCCTTCGCAATTTCACCTTTCTTTCTTCCACAGGTCAAACTAACATTCTTTAACAAGCCAATTCCTCCTCTATTTCAATTTACTTGCACAACACATTGATAAAACATCAAAGTCACATTATTTCTTCTCAATTTCATTCTATACAATATCCATACCACTTATATTTTTTGTACTATATCACTACTTATTCTTTTAATTCACTATATCTAATCCCCTTATACAGCTAATTTGCTCTTTCATTCCGAATTACATCTGAAATTTTCAATAGCTTTTGACACAAATGACATAAAAAGGCTGCTATTTGTAGAAGAATCATAAAAAAAAACCACAAACAAGGTAAAAATAATCATATATTATCTTTCATCACCAAATAAGATGTTCAAATATTATTACACAGTTGCAAACATACTAACACAGTTATATTTATATGATTACTACATGTACTTAATTGTAAGAGATGACGGACATGAACTGATAGCAGGTTGCAGTATTATTGCTGGAGAATAGAGAAGATCCAAACTTTCATCGCCATTGTAATGATAGCAGGTTGATGCAATTTTGTCACCATTGTACAGAGGTATCTTGAGAACTTAGTAAATTATTATCTTATTTCATTTTTTTTTTTTATTTTCTCATTTTTCCCATTTTTTAAAGACTCCTTTAATGCAAGCATGCCACAGTGGGCATTGCCAAGTAATACACAGACTGAGTTTATAGAAGCAATGTAAGCTTCTCAAAATTCTATTCATTTCATGATTTGTTGCAAGTATCATTGTGCTGCCTGAGTCTTGACTAGATTACACTGAATTAAGTGAAAATTTGAAATTATGCAATTGAGTAACAAAATGTACATAAAATAATCAAGGGGAAGATCTCTTCCTAATTTTGTTTCTGATGGGTTTTCAAAGGTGAACAAAGTAGATGGTTTACGCAACAAAACTGCTTTCCATTTTGTAGTTGTCAAGTGCATTCTTTTGGAAATTTATCTTTCTTTTACACAGTTTTCATGCTTACTGACGTGGAATATGTTGTTTTACATGCAAATGTTGATGTAGAGGACCCCGAGGCCTTCCAGGTACTTATAATTGCAATTGTTTTTAAACTTTTGTAATATTGGTGTTGAGTAAACTAAACAACTAATATAATTTTTCATGTGGAGGAGTTTTATATAAAACATATAGATGGTTCTCCTCTTAATTATGAAGCTGGGAACAAATGGGTCATCCAATGCCTTAAAGCAGCCATAAAAAGAGGGTTCTTGAGGTAATTAGTACATGAACTTAACAAGAAGTCAATTTTATTACTTTTAATACCTTGGTGCTTAATTGTTCTGGATGCATGGTCTGAAGCTGGAATTATCTACAAAATACAGAGTGGGCCTACTATCTAAGGTGACTCGAATATTCCGTAAGCATGATATAATGGTGACAACAGCAGAAGCTAATACAAGAGGAGACAAAACTGTAAATACTTTATGTTCTCAAGATTTTTTTTTAATAAAGTATATAATATAGCTTCTAAATTTTCAAATGGTGCTTGGATTAGTAACAGAGCTGGGATTTGCATTCATTGATCCTCATTTATTCTTTATGTTTTCTACTCCACATAACAAGTTCTGTTGCACTATATTGCACCCACAACTGGTCTTTGTACATATCTTTGTGCATTGTATTTTTCACCATAATGCACGATCTAACACACACGGCTCATTGAGAATAGTGGTAAAAGCAGCAAAGAAAAAGAAAAGGAAGGCTAACCATATCGTTTCTCTACAAAAACTTTGATATATTTTGTTAATTGCAAATATTATTTTGTGTTGATACAGACTTGAACAAAACACTTTCACTTATTTTATCATGATAAAAATTGTCTGGAAGTTTTGTCACAAAGGGATAGCACGGACTGGTTATCTCTCTTCCAAACATATATTATAGGTCAATCTCAATTATTGAAAAGTTTTTGTGATATCAAGGTTAAAACATACTTCACTTGATAGCTTCTATCAGGATTTAAAAAAAAAAGGTTGAAACATACAACCTACACCTTTGGTAATATGTCTGTTCAACACATTAGTTTCGGTTGTACATAACACATACATACATATATAAAAAAATATATATATACTTCTCCGTACATTCAAAAATATTGCCGAAGCAACGTGAGGCCTCTTCCTAGTTTATCCTAATATTTGAAGATGACGTGTTTTACCTTTTTGGAAGATGATGAGATATTTTATCTAAATTGTGAGTCTTGTTATTAAAATATGTGGCTGAAAGACGATAGTACCTTTACAAGAAAAGCACGGTACGGTAAAAAATTTTAATAGGACATTCAAATTCGGGTTGAAATGAATCAAATGATTCAATTTCGTAAAGTTTATATCTAAAGTTGATATTCTGAACCCGTGTCCTTGTGAGTTTTTGCTCAGAATTAGTCAACAATTCAACATACATGACGAAATCTCATTGGTGGATGTGTATGAAGAGAAATTGTCCTGGGAAAAGAAATCCTTTCCCATAATAATAACTACATAAATATAGATGTGTTTTACAAAAAATATATATAATAATAAATAAAATAAAAATGATATTAAATGTTCGAGCCGAATTGATCTGGATTTTAATCGGATGGTCCGGATTTAAACTAAATTGATGGGGTAATGCAGAGGATCTAGACTCGTTTTTCTTTTGGAACGAAACAAAATTGAAATTAAAATTTGGAAGAAACGAAATAGCCCACCTTGCAATAACTCCAGCAGAGTTCATGCTTCTGAGAAAAATTATATATTTTTTTGAAGATGCAATATAAATTGCAGAATATTGGTTATCAAAAAAGAAGAAAAAAAAAGAAATTACCTTGGAAATTTGATAATCAAATTTTGAGCGTAACAGATTGTTCAAATTGTTCATGTACCCCTGACGAGTCAAAAATTTTTGGAGTCAATTTCAAATATAAAGGGTATGTTTTAAAATTCGTGCAAACTCAAGTTAAACAGTCCGGATCTAACATGATCCTATGGGTACTGAATTCATATCCCCAAAGGTTACTCAAATTTTGAATTTAAATCCGGACCATCTGTTCCGCTGTGACACGAATATTAAAACAACCTCATGCATGTCACCTCGAGCCGAATTGGTTCAAATTCTGATTGGATGATCCGAAATCAAACTTAAAATTTGAGTTACCTCAGTAGATCCGGACTAATTAGGTATCTATCACGCATCGGTTAGTACTCAGTACGTCCATATTTTTTTAAGTGATTTTTCACTTCAAGTGGATGTTAGACAACCTCTCTTTAAACTTCTTTTAAACTCCTTAACCTACTAAATCCTACCAAACACTATCTCCTTAGTCCGAATTAAGATTTGTTCCTGATTAAATCTCCTTTGGACCTTTTGCTCAGATTCTTAAGACAAATTATATTTTAGAATTAAGCCTTCTTAACATTTTTTTTTATCTGACTCTACTGAATAAGTACTTTTTAGTCTCACTTAAAATTTAATCCAACACGTGTGCTTTTCTCACATATTGAATAGTAATACGGAGCCGTGTCTATATAGTTTGAATTAAAAAGCTCAAATTGGAACTTT
This sequence comes from Carex arenaria, assembly GCA_964058825.1. Taxonomy (NCBI): domain Eukaryota; kingdom Viridiplantae; phylum Streptophyta; class Magnoliopsida; order Poales; family Cyperaceae; genus Carex; species Carex arenaria. The sequence continues at coordinate 148,100 of CAXKVW010000456.1, read as the reverse complement.
TATGAGTGGTCCATATATATTTAGGAAGCTGATATGAGTACCCACAGTTGAGTCCCCGCACTGTACCCGCAAATAAACTTCCATAACTGCAATAACTGAATTTTAATATTTACAACCATCAATAATAGTAGTGTCTAGTATCTATATTTACAGAGCACAAGTATTTATAACTATAAAGTAAAGTATGTCGATAATTTACAAATTACCGCTTGAGAAGCGTACCCCCACAATTTTATTGATATTGCTCGCCGCGTACCCGCATTAGGGACCACTCAAAATTGCATGAGGGGACGATAACTACATGTGGGGACCACAGATAAATGTCAACTAAAAAATGTTGACTACAGTTATTGAACGAGAATGATTCTGACAACAAAAACTAACACTGTAAAAGTATTTATATCTTTAATTTTCTGATATTTATACTATTTAAATATAGTATTTATAAATTACGGACGGAAGTATTTATCTTTCTAGTATAAACATATTTCTAGTATCACAAAAGTAAACATACTAGTATCACAGAAGAAAACAAATAATCCATATGACATATAATTCCATCTTTTTAATATCAACACATGTAGTACAAAAACAAATATACTAGTATCAGTTAGAAACATAATTCAAACAGAGCAAACACGGCAAACACATACAATTCACAAAGCATTCAAAATTTAATATCGGTTTTATAATATTTAGGCACCCCATTTAATATCATTCCTATCATGGATAAGAAGATTATATGCAAAACTATGTCGTTCCTTGCTGATGATATCCTACAATACAAAAAAAAAAAATTAGAATATATTAATAAGTGTAATTACAAGTATTAATAACTATACTATAAAACTAAATTTTCAATTGTACTATAAGTATTAATAAGTATAACTACAAGTATTAATAACTCAACTATACAACTACAATTGTGACTGATAGTATTAAACCCTTAGCAAGTTTTAATAACGTGACAGAACATCTAATAGCACAAAAAAGTATTTATACGCTGACTTTCAGTATTAATAACTTCCTATGGTAAATATGTTCTGCAATAGCAAGTATTAATATATAAAAACATAAATATTCATCCATCAAAAAATAAAAATATTTATAACTAAATTTACCTGATCAAAGTCCATATCCACATTCCTCGCAAGGCAGTCAATCATACGAATGACGAAAATGGCACAATCATTTTCTGCTTGTTTTGGACAATCCTGCCACGTAAATTGAACGTCTTTCCATGCATCATTTCCTACAAAAAATGCATTTACATATTCTAATTAATTAATCCAATTGTAAAATAGTATTGTACGAAAAGATAATGTATTTATACCGAGAACAAATTTATTTATAAATTTAATAAATAATACTAACCAAATCTCCAAGCAAGGAAACATTTCATCCACCTTATTGTTTCAAGGTGCGGCTCAACATAGAACTCATTGTATTGCTCGTCACATGAACTGTACGTATTAATTTCTATATTGTGCAAATCTGCCGCAACAAGAATCCAGTGATCACGATCACAACAAGGAACAAACAACCACCTTGCTGTTGTGAACTGCGGGCAGAACAAGTATGGTGCCAATTTCAACAGCTGAATGTACTGAGATTTCGGTGCCAGACGCTGACAAATAAAAAAATTTCAAAACAAATATGTTAATAATAAGAAACATTAGAGCAAGTGATATATACACTCATGTACAAAACTAAAAATAAAAACTTACACAAATGTAAGTAGTCAAAAAGAACCAATCATCATCAACTGGTACTTCAAGTTGCATCAGTTGGCATGCTATTTCAACAAACTGCAACATATACAAATAAATTAGTTTAGTATGTATAATTAAATATATATGTATTTATATTTATCTACGAAGTATTAATAATTAAACACACAAACATCATTTCCAATTGTACAGAACTGATCAAATATTAATATCTAAAAGGAACAAGTATGTACAACTAAAACCTTTTCTTTGAAAAAATTGTAAAGCAAATTTTTTACAACTAAAATATTTAGTATGGACAAGTATGCAGAACTAAAATATAAAGTATTAATTTGTATATAAACAATGTGTTGATAATTAAATTTTTTTACCTCAGAACCAATGAAGTTTCCAGAGAACAACAATTCTTTAAATTGTTCATTATTCGCAAAAATGTTTAACTGTTTGTTGTCAAATGCCAAGTCTGTCTTCTTTAGATCACCTTCAAAATACTTGATAGCCCAGTTATCAAGAAGTCTGCATTGTTGCTCACTGATGAGATTCCTATATTTATAGTCCCAGTCGGGATCTGGCATTTCAATTGGTTCAGTTAACGGTGGAGTACCAACATCAGCAAAAAGGCTATCTCTAGCATAGCTCCAATCTTTGTACAAATCGGTAGATTTAATAGGAACTTTCTCAAAAATGACATTTGTTTCAGAAAGAGCTAACTCAAGCCATTCATCAAATTTGATATCCAGTGGAGGTAGATCTGCAATATACGGTAAATTTTCTATTTCACCTTCTTCCACTCCCAACAACTGTACATCGGGGCTACTTTCAATTTCTTTTATCTGTTTCTTAGCTTTCCTCGGTTTGGGGGGTCTACGATATGGTACACGTCCATCTTTCGCCTTTGGTTGTTTCTTGGTTGCTCTTGGTTTTGGTTTTGGTTTTGGTACCCTGCTGGTTTTAAGACCCTTTGGTGAACCACCCTTGGCATGAGAAATTTTCTTTGAATAAACATTCACTTTAGGTTTTTCTTTTACATCATCAATCTTTTGCTCTTCGGGGGCAGGAGGGGTAAATCCAAGGCTGAAAGTTGGATGTAGCATTTGAGAATTATTAACAGCTGGGTCTTGTGAAACTTGTTCTTCTGGTATCGCATCTTGTACAGCTGTTTCTTTAATTTCTGCATTTGGTATTTCTGTGGACTGAACTATTGTATTTACAATCTGGTCCACATCATTGAGTTGGCTTTGTAGAATTTGTTCTCCTCCACTTTCTTCACCTCCTTCTCCTGTATCAACCTCCTTAACTACTGTTTTTTCTTTCTCTTCCTCAGCAATCACTTCTTCAATCACTTCAATCTCTTCATCAATCTTTTCTTCATCTTCATCATTGTCACATGTATCAACATTCACACCTATCCCTAAAATAAATCCAGCAGGCAATTTATTAAACCTTTCATACATTGTCTGAGTCTCTTCAGTTTCCTCTATTTCTGTATTAACTACTACTTCAACATTGTGGCTCAACCCTGCTCCTTGCCTTTTCTTTCCTTCTTCAGCCTCTGCCAATCTTGGGCTCCTCCTCCGTTTCAGGTTTTTTTCTTCTTCAGCTATCAATTGATTTACTTCTTCCTTTGTACGCTTCTTTGGTGCTTCTTTGCCAACTTCTGGTGTAGGAGTTACAGCCTTAAAATTCAAATTCTTCTTGGGTGTATGGCTACGGCTACGAGGTGTTTCCTTCTTTTCAGTAATCTTACTGTTAACAACCTTAGCAGCTGCTGAAAAAAGAAAATTATTTAAAACAATGAACATGATGAGTATAAAGGGTCAACAATTAAAATAAGAAGTAGTAATATATGTAAATTGATGTATTAATAACTAAAAAAAATAAATAGTTAAGATTACATTCAAACATTAAGTATTAATATCTAAATAAATCAATTCAAACAGTAAGTATTAATATCTAGATATATAAAGTAATTACAGTTGTTCATAAATAATATGAAACAGTATATACATTTAGACAAAAATATTCCTAAATATTAATAAATAAATTTATAAGTATTAATATCTACATATCAAGTATTAATAAACACATGAGACAATTATTAATATCATAAACTATAAGTACTAACATCTATAAAAACCAAGTTCTAATAAGTAAATAAAAAGTATTGACATCTGTACAGTGATGTTATTTAATTAGATATTACCAGGCTTCTTAAACATGTACTGCTGCTCCAGGGCAGTCAACTTCCTTCCACGGGTATTAGGCTTCTTGCCTGGAGCATCTTTTCCAACAGATGGTGTAGGAGTTATGTCGTAGTCCAATCTCCTCTTTGGTGTATGGCAACTGCTACGAGGGGTTTCTTTAACTTCAGAAATTTTACGTTTACCACCTTATGAAAAAAAAAAACATATTTTCTCGATTAATAAAGAAACATGATTATTGTCATCAATTCAAATATGAAGTAGTAATACCTCTAAAATGAAGTATGAATAACTTAAGTAGTAAATATTTAGAATTACAAACAACTAAGTAATTATTAATAAATGAAGAAAAAATATTAATACAACATATCAACAATTATTTATAAATACAAAGATGTAAATTATCAAGTATTAATATCTGACAAATATAAGTATTAATAAAGAAATGACACCAAGTATTAATACCAAGAATAATAAAGTATTAATAATTATCAGAATCAAACTTTTAAAAACTAAACTACAAATATATTAATATATGTACAATGAAGTGATTTAATTAAACATTACTTGTCTTCTTAGAACTTTTTTCATGTCCACTTTCATTGCCAACACCTGCTTCACCAGCCTCTCCAACAGGTGCTTCATCATTACCTTTAAGATTTATCAATATTACCAATTATAAGTCTTATAAAAATACAAAATAATTAATTTGTAAAGTATTAATAATTGTACACAATTGTATTTATTCATGTAAATTAAATAAAACAACTCACGTGATTTCTTCATCATCTTGCTTATATGTGAACGCCATTCTACAACAGAACAATGCTCAACAACTTTCATTTCTGATCTCGGTGACAGAGGTGGCAGTTGTGGGTGATGTTGCTCATTTTCTTCGTAGGTCAGTTCGTCAAATCTTTCTTTTTCATTCAGATTCATTAATTCTTGGCAAGGTTGCATGGCAAAAAGCCAAAAAATGGGGGTCATCTTAGACAACAAATCAAGAAGTTTAAGGTTTGGCACACTCTGAAGGGGCTTATAATTTCTGATAAGACAAAGGTACTTGTGTGCGAAAAAACCTTTCGAAATCAGCTTCTCACCACCTTTCCGGTTAAGAGCATTTGTTAGCACGTCTGAATCTTTAACATCCCTCAAATGAGGCTCAAAAGTTGACCTCTTCCAGGTAATGTTCATCTTCCAATTGAGATACCTAGGGATGCGGCCACTGAATTTGTATACACCTCTTATCTTGACATGCTCATAAAACCATGCCTAAGCAAAACAAATAAGTGTTAATTTTCAGTGCACTGACAAGTATTCATACATAAAAAATACAATTAATTACTACATGTAGTAATAACTGACAGAGTTAATCCCAAGCAAGTTTTAATAACATGACATAACACATTAATAACTTGACAGAATATATTAATAAGTGTAATAACAAGAGATAATAACTAAACTAAACAAGTATTAATAACTACACTATACAACTAAATTTCCAATTGTATCAACAAGTATTAATAAGTAGAAACAAGTATGAATTACTACATGTAGTAATACATGAACAATGTAAGTATTAATACCTACATACATCATGTATTTATAACTGAGATATTTCATATATAAAGAATTTTAAATTAAAACAAAATTTATATATTATGACTTACAACAAGAGCCAAGGCACACCCTGGCAGCGTACCAGACAGCTTTTTTGGTTTCCTCTTCTTCTTCGCTAATTCTTCTTGTGAACTGTCTACAACCACTTCCTCTCCATTTTTCTTTAACTTGCACCAAGCAGAATTGTGTGGTATGTTATCCATCAGCATTTGGTACACAGATTCAGACCAGTTAAAGAACTTCAATTGTTTCAGATTCTCCGCAATGCCGAACATGTGAATCGGCACATTACCAGTGGTTTGCGGGAACAGAATAGTTGTAAACAGATACAGAACAAGTAATCGGACTACATCCTCTGGTGGGCCATTATCAATTGCGAGGACAATTGCATCTTCTAGCTGTTTTCGTGTGATTTCACCATGATACTGTTGGAAATGACGACTTCGGAGACAAGATACAGTAACACTTTCCCTCTTGTATTGAACAGGTTTTCCATCGGTAGTAAGACCCATTACTATCGCCACCTCATCGGGTGTGAATTTGAGAGTGTGATAAGTAGAGGAAGGACCATTGCCCGTTCTGAAGTTAAATGATCCTTTACCATCCCACATCAACAGAATTTGATGTAAGACAGCATTGTTCACTTCTGTTGATATGGGAAAACCAAATAGGTGCAGAAAAGGGGTTTTTGCTAATAACCGTATGTGATTCTCATTTAACTTCCTCAAGACACGTGTGTGAAAAAATTTCATAGCTGTTTCAACACAGCACTTGTTTTTGATACAAGTATCTGCCATCCTTGGAGGTTTTTCTAGTGGATCACCTATGAAAAAATAACAAAAAATAATAAATTTTAAGAGGAATAGTACTCATACCTATAGAAACTAGCTTTATTAAATTTCAAGTATTAATATCTCATACATACAAAATACTAATAAGTTGTACTAACAAGTATTAATAAACAAAATATCAAGTATTAATAAACAAAATATCAAGTATTAATATCTGAACTATACAACTAAATTTCCAATTGTAGCTACAAGTATTAATAGGTGTAACTACAAGTATTAATAACTATCCTATACAACTAAAGTTCCAATTTTAAATGATAGAATTAATCCCAAGCAAGTTTTAATAACTTGACAGAACATATTAATAACTTAACAGATTATATTAATAAGTGTAATTACAAGAGATATTAACTAAACTAAACAAGTATTAATAACTACACTATATAACTAAATTTCCAATTGTATTAACAAGTGTTAATAAGTAGAAATAAAAGTATTAATAACTAAACTACACAACTAAATTTCCAGATGTAACTGATAGTATTAATCCCTTAGCAACTTCTAAGAACTTGACAGAACATATTAATAGCACAAAAAATATTAATAACTTCACATTACAAATATTCATCAAGTTTTTCCGATGTATGTTATCAGACACAAAAAACAGAAAAAACATTTAATATGTATTAATAATTAAACACTCTAGTATGTACTTTCAATGATATAAATACTTAATCTGCTGATACCTTTCTTATAAAGTACTTTCAATGATAATAATACTTAATCTGCTGATACTTAATACTTTTATTTATATAAACACTCTAGTATGTACCCTAGTATTAATAAAAAAAAAAGTAGGAATTTTAGTTGCAAATACCTTTCTTATACCCGGGACGACGACCCCTGGGAAGTTTGACCACTTCCTTTGGTTTCTCAGCTTGACATAATGATGTTTCTGTACCTATTTGAAAAAATAATAAATCAAAGTAAATTAAAAATTATCATCTGATTTAATGCAGTATTTATGTCTGATGAAACATGTGTGTGTACCTAAATAGTTAACTAAATTTAATAAAACAATGAAGTATTTATGTCTGATGATAATTATTATAAAATAATAACTAAAATTTCAAGCAAATTTGGAAAAGCAAAATGGTAATCTGTGCAAAATAATAATCCAGTAACTCAGATTAAAGTTATTTATAAATATAATATTATAAATTCCAAACATAATAAGTAATAATTAACTAATGTAAACATCTATAAATACTAATCTAAACATGTAAACGATAACCTATCAAATTGAGAAAAAATTGTAAGAAATTATTAAAAAATAATCTTATTTCACAACTTTATTTTGCGAAATGTAGATATGCAAAATGGCAATCTGTGAAAGTATTAATTAATCGTAAATACATTACAATCAATTCGGAAAAAATTAACCAAAAATATTACCTAAAATTGTATAAAATGAAACATCTATAACAAGAAACAAATGTATTAATACCTAAATTAGTAACAATAAGTCTAAATCAGTTGAAAAAATCAAAAAATACCTTCATCGGTTGCAGTTACTGGATTTGAACTTCTCAGTGAAACGATCTGGGCATCAGCTGCACTGATCGCCTCATCAGAAGCTACATTTGAAGTTGTACCTTCGTTAAGATGCTCTGATCGATCTTGTCCGCCTTGATCGGTGTTGAGCTGTCTTAAGATCGCCATCGGAAGATACAAATTGAGAGAGCGAGATTATGACCGATGAACTGCGAGAGAGAGAGAGACACACACTGCGAGAGAGAGAGACACACTACGAGAGAGAGCGGATCAGAAAACCCTAGCGACAGAGAGAGAGACACTGAGAGAGAGAGAGACACACTGCGAGAGAAACAGAGAGAGAGAGAGAGCGGGAGCGGAAAGAATGGTTGCGTGTAATACGTGACGTTTTGATCGGATCGAAGTAGAGTGATCACACTCCAGTCCAGTGATCAGATCGAAGTAAATGGTGAACCCGGTTCAAAAGTTGCACCGATTCGGGAAAAAAGGCACAAAAAGGCGCATACGTAACGATTCGATCATATGAAATGGCGCAACGCACATTAGTCTAATTCAAATACAAAATAGTGGGGTCCATTTAATGCAATGACCTTCTCCATTTGGTTAATTGTAATGCCTTCTCCAATTTTCCAAATTTTTTTTTTCTATATATCAACATATAAACACAAAAAAATATTTATATTTATAAAATAATCTAATTTTAATTACCTAAATTACAATTTGTGTATAACCTGCTCAAGTAAAATCTGCAATATAATATTTGTATTCTTGATGTTCAAATAGTTCAATCACATAAGTATAATTAAAAAGTATTAATACTTATTTGGTTCAAGTATTAATAAATACAATTGAAAATATTAATTATTATTAAATACCGCGAAAGGGTGCATAGAATTCTGATGTAATTGAATGTTAAAGAAGTATGATTGTTAATCTATCAAGTATTAATTACTAAAATATTCAAGTATTTATGTCTACCAATTCAAATATAATATTAAGAGTTTAAATTTCGGTGTTTGTTGGTTTTTATAGTTCTATCATGGAGGTCTTTCTGGGATATCATGAATGTGTAATCAAGCTTTGTCTTTATCTCTTTAATTTCTAATCTGATGTAATTGAATGTTAAAGAAGTATGATTGTTTATATTTCTAAGTATTAATTATTTAAAATACAAGTATTAATGTCTACATACTCAAATATAAATATTAAGATACAGGCTACATCTATCAAAGTACTTACTATAAAATAAACAAATATTAATACGAAATATAACAAGTATTTACAAAAAAACAATCAAAGACGTTATTAATATAGAAAATCATAAAGTATTTATTAAGAAAAAATTAGTGAATAGAAATATCAAGTTTCTTTTTCATACATCTTGTGCTTCTTTTAATGAAAAAAAATGTATTTCTATCTCTATATATATACAATTACATTGAAGTATTCATATCTTCTTCTGTGACTTCTCTTTTTTTCCCTTTTTGATCATTTTTCCAATAGCAATATCAAGTTTACTTTTAATTGTACTTTTTGGTGGCCGTCCTCTTTTCTTTGACTTGGCAGGTGGCAGTAAAGTTGTATTTGGTTGATAATTCACAACCTTGTTCACAACATGACTAGTAAACTCATCTGATGATGCAGATATTGTTCTCTTAATAACAGGGTCAACATTTTCTTCTTGCATTGTAGAACCTAAATATAGAGAAAGTATTAATACAAACTATAACACCAGTCTATATTAGCAATGTGAGTTCTGTTGAACATTTCATATTACTTACTTCCTGAATAAGGAACTGCTGCCTGAACATTGACTTCATCATTAATTAGCTCATCTGTAACAATTTAAAAAATCAAGTATTGATAACAAAAATGGTACATATTAATAAGAAATATAAATAAGTATTTATACCTGTGCTTGTGACTGCAGAAACTTTTTTATTGTTTCTTCCTCTACTCAATCTCCCAACAACATGACTTCTTACATTACCATCATTCCTTTCTCCACCATTGACATTTGCTAATTTGATACAAAATAAAATTTCAAATATTAATAAAACAATTATTACAAAAAAAAAAAATTAAACAAATTATATAAAACAAAAATAACAAACCTAATATAATGTTTTTCAGTTCCAAAAACCCATTCGAAACAGCAGTATTCAAATCTTCATTCAGACTGCCAAGATGAAGTAACTCTTGAATAATAGGATTTGTAGCCATTGTCAGCTGATAAAGCCTAAATACAGAAATGAAACAATTCATGTAATAACAAGTATTAAGATCTTGTAAAACATATATTAATGCATTTGACTAGATTACAAAAAATACCAAGTAAACACAATTCATAGTTATAAATACTTCAAATAATTGACATAAATATTACTTAGCATTGACCAGTTAAGTTACCTGTTTTGTTCAGGTATAGTTGGAAAGGATGGGTCAACTATAGTCAGATTGTAACGAGGGATGTCCTTCCTCCAACGGTCTACAATATATTTATCTTCAACAGCAAATATTTTCTCTTGCTTTAACACTTGGATCGAATGCGCACATAAAATCCCCATTGACTCAAATTTTCTACATATGCAACTCACTTCCCTTAATGCCCTTCTAAAGATAACTACAAAAATTTTGTCCCAACAATCACTTACTTCATACACAGCCTCTTCATCTTGTTCATTGATAAGTTTGCATGACAAATTCACACATTTTCTGAATTGTTGTTGACATTTGTAAAAAATGTCGTTTGTATAACTCTTTCGAAACTGAGACTCCATTGGTAATTCATAATGCAGCATCGGAATTCTGAATTTTGACTTATGATCGGCATCATTCTCGTTTTGCCAAATAGTTTTCAGTGCTGCCTCAAAATTCTCAACAAAATCCTTAAGACTCTCTCTTTTTGTAAGATAAGCATTCAAAAAATGGTTCATACTTTCTACCCTTTGGGTACTCGTCATCCCTGCCCAAAATTGCCCATTTAAAAAAGCTGGAACCCATTTCTCTCTTAATGCAAATATCCCTCTAAACCAAGAATCATTCTGCTTCCCAAGCTCATCCATTAATTTCAACCATTGCTCTTCAAATTCTTCTTTTGTTTTCGACTTGTAAACAACATCCTTTACCTTATCTGACTTTGCCGTCTTTTTTTCCTGCACCTTATCGGACTTTTCACCCTTCTTCTCTTGAACTATATTGATGTTTGAATTTTCTTGTTCATTAACATCACCTTTATCCGACACGAATCCCCATTTACTCGGGAGCTTGTGCAATATATGCCAAGAACAGTATCTGTGTACTGTTTCTGGACCAAAAACATGTCTTATACCAGATTCAATGCTTGCACACTGATCGGAAAGAATACCTCCGGGCTTCACACCACCCATACATTCCAAAAACCTAAAAAAATTGACAAATATTAATACTCAGCAGACCAAGTATTAATATAAATACATCAATACAGCTATAAAAGTACATTCAAGTATACTTACATGGAAATACACCATTTGTAATCTTCAACACTTTCCCTACCAAGCAAAGCACAAGCGAAAATAATGGTCTGACCATGGTGATTAACACCAACAAATAACACAAGAGGCATATCATACCTGATGCATATTGAAAGACATTAATAAGTATTAATAATTGATGTCAAATAACACAAGCAACTCAAAACAAGTATTTATGTCTGAATAAAGAATGTATTTGTACCTAACTATTAATACTTATATCCCTTAATTGATAATGTAATATACTACTGAAAAATTAACAACATATTGATACTCAAATATACTGTATCACAGACAAATGGTTTGACCATGTTTAATACCAATAAATAACACAAGAGGAATATCATACCTGACCCATATTGAAAGACACAAAAATCATTAATAAGTATTAATAATTCCACACTTTAATATGTACCTTCAAGGATGTAAGTATTAATACATCTAGATTTAATTACTTATTTGTATTAATTGCAACTCAAACAAGTATTTATGTCTGAATAAAGGATGTATTTGTACCAACATATTAATTTGATATCCCAGTAATGCTAATGTAATATACTAATAAAAAATTAACAAAATATATACAAAAAACATTATATAAGATTAATACCTGTTTGTTAAATATGTTGCATCCATGACAACAACATCATGAAAATAATTGTAAGATGCTCGACTGCGACCATCAGCCCAAAATATGCTCCATAGACGACCATCACTTGTATATTCGTATCTATAGAAAAAATCACGGTCGATCTTTTCCTTATTAGCAAAATACTCAAAGAGTAATTGAGCATCATTACCTCCAATAGACTGCAATTTCAACCTCTTGTATTTGTCAATGTGATTGCGAGCATCTCTACGGGTAAAAGGGCACCGCATGTAACCTCCAGCGGTTTGTATTACCAGTTTGATGTTAACTGAAACAGCAACACCTTTGTCTTGATTATACTCCAATAACCTCTGATATTGATCTGGAATATATCGGAAGCCAGCAATAAGGAATGCAGTTTGGGGTACCAAATCATGATTGTGTGACAAATGAACTTTTTTCACTACCCATTTCCCACTCAAATCAGTATCACCCAATTTAACACATGCCTGACAACCTGTCCCTATATAACCCTTCTTCTTTTGTGGAACAGGACCATCATCAAGAGTTAATGGCGGTTTGCATTTGCCACAAGCAAATGTGTAATGGTTTACTATGCTAGTACCCCTCTTTTTGTGGTTTGACCTTTTAACAACACCAAATCCAACTTTCTTGGCATATAATTCATAATATCGCCATGCTTCATCAATAGAACCAAATACATCTCCAACAGCTGGTGGCAATAATTCATGATCTTCATCATCCATCTCATCAACTTCATCATCTTCATCATCATTTATTTCACCTACAACATCATCACCCTCTCCTTCATTTTGTACAGCATCCAACTCATTGTTCAGAGATTCCATTGTCATATTCAAATCAAAATCTCTTACACCAGCAACATCAACCTCAACTGCTGCATTTCTATCTACATTAACAGTTTCATGTTCTTCAACATCCAATCCAATATTAACATCCCAGTCAAACTCTCTAATGCCGGCATCATCACTTATTGCTTCACTTGAACGATACAGTTCTTCATAAAATCGATAAAGATTCACCTCATTAAATGCATCACCATTTTCTTGTATACATAATTCATCATTGACATAATCATTTAGATCAATATCCATCCTGATATTAAAGAAAGAAAAAAAAAGGCAAAGTACTTGTCAGTTTCACATTTTATATTCGCAAATACAAAGCATCCATAGTTTAAGGAAGTATTATTGTTATTGAGACAAAGTATTAATATCGTTAATACTAATTATAGAATACAAACATTCACATGTATTACCTGAAATGAGATCAACAAAACTGGATTCATATAACACCTACAAAAAAGAAATATTAACACATATTCAAATAAGTATTTATACCAGCGATAACAAAATACTTTCAGAAATAACGGCACTATTACCTGGCAGAAGATCAAAAAAGAATAGCACTATCACCTGAATTGATATAACATGTCAAAAAAGAAATGTTAACACATATTCAAGTAAGTATTTATACCACTGATAAAAAAATATACAAAAAAATACAACTATTACATGGAATAAGATCAAAAGGATGAATTCATATAACAACTACAAGTATCAGCATTAACATATATAATAAGAAAGTACTTATATCACTAATTACAAAATTAAAAATAATAAAGATATTACATAAAATAAGATCACAATATAAAGTAAAGTTTTAATATATATACTATACAAGTATTAACGTATATAGTATGAAGTATTAATACTTCTAGAAAAATTATAATTACGCAGCACAAACTTGTGAATACAAAATCCTTATATATCATACAAACAAGAACTATCAAGTATTTATACTATCAATGTGAAGAATTAATACAGAAACTATCAACTATTTATTCATAAACAACGAACAACACGCAGATTAAACAATTTAATCTCCGAAAGTCGAAATATACATAACAGGAAACAATTTCATATACATCAATTACGAAAGTATTTAATCTCGATTAAACAATTTCATCCAGGCACTGTACCCGCATAATGTATTTACTATCGATTTGAATTAGATCAGCGAAATTAATAATTACTTTTGTGTTGAATCACGAATCGGATATCAAATCGTTAATAAATTGCTCATCTAATTCAAATCGAAATAAAATCGTTGAATAAACGCTGATCAGAAGAGAGAGACGTACGGAAGAGATGATAAATCGCTGATCAAATTCAAAAAATAGAGAAAATATCTTCGAGATTGCTGAGAGACTTCGAGCTTGCTGATCGCTGATCGAGATTGCTGATAGCCTTCGAGATTGCAGATCGATGATCGCCTTCGAGCTTGTGCAACCTTGACTACAATATCGCTAATAAACTTCAAAAGGCCATGAAAATCGCCTCCAGCTCCGAAAAAGGAAAAGCGGAGAGAAATGAATATTTGAATTTGAAAAAGGAAATGGAGATCCAGTTGATAGTTAGTGGGGTCCACTAATGACGGTTATGGAAGTTAATCCGCGATGGATATTGTGCGGGTACGATGCGGGTATAAAAACGCGGGTATTAGAAACATTTTCCATATATTTAAAGGCAAATTCTGGAATGGACCAGAAAAAATTTGGACCGTCCATACGTTCATAATCGAACGGTTCAGATATTTCGTAAGATAAACTTTCTCCGTTAAAGTTAACGGAATATCTTTTATCGGAAGGGTAAAATAGTCAAATAACAGCTCCATTTCTTTTCGCCCTTTCTCTAAACTCTGCAAGTGTTTCCACCTCCCGACCTCCGCCTCCTTCATAAGCGCCGCGGCTACTTCCACCGGGAAATCCCTCCACAGCTCCACCAACGCCTCGCTGCTCCGTCAAGGGACTCCATAAGAAGCGAAATCTCTATTGGAGCTCGCTTTAGCGCTGGATCCTGTCTGCCGAAAGGAAAGGCAGCCTGGCAGTGTCCGTGCGACGCCCTGGAGAGGAAGCTGTCAAGTGGGAGCTTTTCAGGACGCCAAAGAACTGAGGAAGTTCGGCCATTCCAAAGCAGATGATTTCCGGCGCTTCGTACACTTTGCGAACCTCTTACTCCCAAATGGAGACTAGTCGATCTCCATGCCCGAGGCCGACGCTGAAGCCGTCATACGAAGTGTAACCCCAGTTCTAGATCGAACCCGCTACAAAGGTCAAGCAAGTACTCTTATTTCTTCATTTTTATCCTCCTTTACAGTTGAAATATGATTGCTGTAGGAGTGCTTAGTTTGTTGTTGCTATTGAATTTGTATGTAAGATTGCAGTTATAGGTGGATGCCACGAGCACACAGGTGCTCCCTATTCTACTTCTATTTTATGCACCTTTTAACATCTCGGTGCTGTTGTCAATTTTATGTATTACAGGTGAAACGAGCACTTGCTATGTTCTATGATTAGGTTGTGGTAAATAGCAATATGTAGTGTCTGAAATTTTGTTCAGTACCGGTTGATCTCATTTAGTTATTTTCTTTTCTTGATGCAATTTTGCTTGAGGCTTAATCTATTAATAAACATGAAGATGTGGCCATGTAACACCAACTAAACTTTAATATCAGTATAATATTACACTCTTCATTGATGGTCCAAAATCCGGAGTCTGCCTATTTCGTCCTAGATTAAAATCTTGGGTATATTTGGAAATGAATTTCTATTGGATAGTAAGGGGATCTGGTATATTTGCAATTCTTTGTTGAGCTGAAATTACTGTATCACTACTTACTCATGAGCTATGCTTTGATATTGTTTGATTGTGAATTTTTTTTTTTTTCAATTCTATGCTTTGGTGATTCAGAAACGAAAAGCTCCAGCTGCTGAAACCCTTGCTGGATGAGGTGCCCAGTTCTGAGGATAGAAAAGAACTAAGCTAGGTACTTGTTGAGGCTAGATTTTTATTTTTGAAATCCACGAGCAACTGGATTTATTAATCAGAAATAAATTCATGTTACGAGGTTCACAATTAAAGAAAACTACCAACTGCTAACCAGCTGAAACCATTTCAACTGGTACTACCTACCCCCCCTTAATCTGACTACGCTCAACCTGGTGCAACCTGTATTGCCCCTAACTGCTGATAAATCTAAAGAAACCCCTCAGAAGTATTACTTAAGCTAGACAAAATACAGCAAAACAACCATTAAGCATATTTGCATAAAACATCTTCAAACCTCCACTAAATTGCATAATGCCTTCAAACAGACTCCACTGTTCCTCAACTCCCTAGAGAATAGACTTTTTATTTGTGTTAGTGAAAGTTGGAAAAAAGCACTTTATCACTAACCCTTGAAGCTTTGGCACTAGGTGATTGAGCAGAAACTTTATATTTTCCTGATTAGGCAAAACACAAATGACAAAAAGGCCAGACATATGCTGGACTGGCGTGGTCTTGTTCAGATGAGTAAACTAATCAGGCCAGACATATGCTGGACTGCCTGATTCTAGCTATTACTTAGCTTGAAATTCGAATTCAAAATATAAAATAATCAGGAAGGTCAATAGTGGCATCTAAGTAGAAATAAACCTGACATATTCTGATTCTGCAAATCTTGAGATTTTCCTCACTCATAATGAAATCTTTAACACTATGGGTGTGACTTAAAACCCTATATTTGTTATATTTTCCTGATTAGGCAAACACAAATGACAAAAAGGCCAGACATACATATGCTGGACTGGCATGGTCTTGTTCAGATGAGTAAACTAATCAGTAATGGGGTACTGAATTTTTATTTTTATTTTGAATTGAAGGTCTCAAGCCATTGTGTACCCCATCAATACTGGCAATGGAATTTGCAAGAGAACCACCTTATTTGCAGGAGTGACATAGAGCACGGTGCCTTGTCAGTAGTGCAATTTTCCAAAATAATTGGTAAAAAGTGATGTTTGCGAAAGAAATAGACTGCACGACAAAGTAATAAATATTTTACGAGTCATAAATATGCTGAAGGTATATATCTATTGTGCTTCAATTTTATTTTGTTCTTTTTGTCCTTGTGGCTGCAAATATTTTTATTTAGTTAGATGTAATTGTATTATGGTAGTGTTACTCCTGACCAAAATGCCCTTGTTGTTTTTCGCATTTATTGTAAAAATTTTTTTCTATTAAATGAGGATTTTGCTATGTTTAATTTTTGTTATTCTCAATCTCGCTTTTTTTTTCTTCCTTAATCTGGTT
The DNA here is from genome assembly GCA_964058825.1 of Carex arenaria. Lineage (NCBI taxonomy): Eukaryota > Viridiplantae > Streptophyta > Magnoliopsida > Poales > Cyperaceae > Carex > Carex arenaria. The sequence goes on along the minus strand of CAXKVW010000456.1, from coordinate 130,929 downwards.
CTTGTCTTTTTATCGATGTAGTATTAGAGAAAACATGTAGCTCCATATTATAGAATCAATTACTGAAATCTATTTTTTTCCTTTTCATAAAAGCTAATTACTTTTTTCAAGAGAAATGTTTGTAAATAGCCAATAAAATAGGGACCTTGTTGTAAATACTTTTTTACTAATCAATAGAATTGTCAGGAGTTCCTACTCATAACTCACTGACCTTAAAAAAATAACTTTCATGGTTGTAGATTTTAGGGGGCTTAACTGTGCATAATATGAGAAGGTTTAACCTGTGTATATGATGATTGCTTATAATCTCAAGATATGTACCTATTGAAACCAGACTGCTAATTACTAGCAATAATTAGATTGAATGGTTTATGATTTACAAAAAAAGTCTGCTTGTGATCCCAAAATAATGAGCCAACTTAATAAAAGATTAACAATACTTAACTATACTAAACTGAATTAAAATGTCCCTTGTGTTAGTATCACAAAAGAAGTGCATATTAAAAAGTGGAAAAAAAAAGGCGCAAATGTCAGTACACAACGATATGGCTACTTTTAGTGTCAATCCTGATATGGAATATGTAATTTTGTACCTGATTTCTCGAATGACCAAAATACCCTTGTTGTTTTGGGCATTTTTGCTTGTGCAATTTTTTCTAGGTTATTCTTAATATCGTTATTTTTCTTCATTAATTTGGTCATTCCTCTCTTTATTAATGTAATGCTAGCAAAAGCATGTTGTTCACAGCAATGTATACGAATTAGATCGAAACTATGCACTATAATTTAATATTTAATTATAGAGGTGCTTTATGTTATCAGAAGTCAGAACCTTAATAATTATTTACATTTATTTGTTATAATCATTATACATAGTTCAGAATAATTTATTTGTTTCATTGATCCTCAATGACATCAGATTCTAATAAACAAAGAGGATGTTAAATTTGTGGATCTTCAAGTTTAGAACTTGATTAAATTAGGAAACATTAATATAGGAAATTATGGAAATCAAATCACTAAAAATGATCAGTATATTAATTACATTATGTAAAGATATGATAGTTGAAAAACTATTTAAAGATATGATAGAGTGAATTCCTAAACTTCACTACTACGTCCTTCGCCTATAATTTATGGTTTTATTAGGTGCCCTCGTAGTGAGGCAAGACAACACAATATTTGTTTGCAGATGTCAAGACTCACATGTATACAATTTGTTTTCTTCTTTTACTGGTATAAATAAAGAAGAGTGAGGCTATGGTACACTGTAATGTGCGGATTAGTATGTATATTGGATTCATATCTCCGTTTTCAAAGTTCAAATAATAAATCCGAACCATTCAACATTATTATCATACGAAAGTATTCCCGGAGATCAAATTTTATATATTTTTTAGAATAATTTGACTCTTCTTATGTTGGCAGAAAATCACTACTTTCGATTGGTTCAGAATTTTTAGATAAAGTGATTTACTAATTGTCTTAAAAAATAGTAAAAAATTTCAAAAAATATAAAATTTGATCTTCAAGTATATTTTCATATGATAATAATGTTGAACGGTTCGGATTAATTATTTTGACTTTGAAAACAGAGATATGAATTCAATACACGAACTAATTTACGTATTGCAATGTATCATAGCCTCACTCAATAAAGAATTAAAATATGTTATAACATGTGTGACTTTATAGTACTATTTAGCAGTGTTGTAAAAAATGCTATTAACGGCCGTTTAAACGGAAACGGTGGCCACATCGTTACGCACATTGTTAACGGACGCCTGTTTGTGGTTTCGAACGTTTAATCGGCCGTTTTCCGTTTAATCAGCTGTTTATTCCCATTTTTTTTTTCTGTTTATTCCAGTGAAAATTTATTTTTCATATTATTTTTTTTCCTATAATAGTGTGTGATAATAAGGTTTATAAATCATGTATTGTAGTTTTATTTGTGCTTGAATATACATCCAATATTTTTTTTATATATATATATATATATATTTTTTTTTTTTTGCTTCTTACTTACTTTGAAATTGATTAATTTTTCTATTATTTATATACCATATATTTTTTTTTACTTACTGATGTAATTTTTTCAATTAGTATGACATGTTTATTTATGAAATTATGTTATTATCATAAATTAAATTTAGTGATTTTATGTTGGAATGTTTTCTTTCTTTCAAATAATATGTTATTAGTATTTGAAAAGGCTTAATTCTCAAATTTATTTTTCATTAAATAAATGTGTTACTTACACATGCAAAATGCTTATGTATTACGAAGAAATAAGCATAGTGTCATGTTATAATAATAAAACTAACTTAAATTAAGTTTATTTGATAAGTTTAATGAGTTAAATAAATTATTTTTAATAAATTATGATATATATACATAAATTTAATAAAAACATTAAATTGTCCGCATAATTCCGATTAATCGGCCGCATACCGATTAATCGCTTGGCGGCACCCCGTCCGTCCGATGACCACATACCGTTATTTACAACACTGCTATTTAGTACTTCACCTCACAAATCTAGATCACGAAGTTATGGTTAGACTAAAAAAATGCTATATCGCGCTATCTAGATCAGGATAACACATTACCTATCGGACGGCTTAGATTTACATATGTACAATATCTAAAATTAGATACTGTATGTACCACAAATAATATGAAAAATAAAAAATAAAAAAATTCAAATTTTTTACCGACTTTATGGTTAAATCATACTTATAATTGTCAATTCATTTTTCACATGAGCGATCGACGGTTAATCTGCAGTGAAACAATTCCAAATTTGTTTTGAAATAATCAAAGAAAAATATAAAATATAACAAAACACATGAAACATAAACATTAACTGAGAAGCAAGTCATATTAATTTGTGCGACAATAAATATTCTGGTTTATAATTTTGTTAAAAAAAAGTTCAATTTCGGCTTCCCTCTTTCAGATTGAAAATTTTGTTAAATTTTTTTTTTGATTTCCACGCACATTTTAATATAGAGATCATGTGGAACGGTTTGCCAATTTGGATCGAGGTAGATTAAAATCATGTGGCCTTAATCTCAGCGATATTACCCAAACCAGTATGATATGTTATTTTATCAATCTAATCCCATCATAATTGACTGTCAGATTGCAATCATACTCCAACACCAATTTGGATCGAGGTAAATTAAAATCATGTAAAATCATGTGGCCTTAATTGCTCTGCATCATTTGCAAGCATCTCAGACTGCTCTTGCTCAGAGATGAAGTTATACAAATTCTTTGACTGATAACCACGATGTTCATAACCACCACTCCTCCGTTCTGTGTAATCTAATATTTGGCAGTTTCGGATACTGGAGTCTTCGAAAGTGCCTATCTCAAATTTCTGAGCTTCATTAATGGAACAATGGGATACCGTTCTGTGTAATCTGATTTGCATTCTATTCGCGCATAAAACGTATTATATGTTTTTTTTGCATTTTAAATATAGTTCGGTTCAAGTAAAAAAAATGAATAAAATACAAATTATTCGCGAATTATATGCGTATATTGTCACTGTTACTCTCGTCCATTTAGCCACTACATATATTGCTACATAGAAATGCATACAGAAAACCAAGTTCAGGGAAATTTTTGGAGCAATGAAATGGAGAAAGAAAAACAAGCGTCAAATGTGTCCGAAAATCAATATCCCGCCTAAACGAAATTCGGATAAATAAAGAACACGCTCTTCTTTGACAGATTTGTCGAGTCCATTACTTGCTTAGTCTTTATCCCAACTCTCTAACCCTTCTCTCTTCTCACGTAAATTTCAGATCTAAAAAAGACTAAAAAAAACAAGAAGATATTGACAAGTTGCCGACTTCAGGAGGGGTCGCCACTCTAATCGCAAATCCTAATCCAAATTCTTGTTCGGATCTTCCTGAGATTGTTCTTCAGGTCTTGGATCTGAGGCCGATTGGGGATAGCAGCACTCTATACATGTAATTTTTCCCTTTTTCTTTAAATTTGATTTCTTCTTTCTCATGCTTTCAATTTGAAGTCAAAATGATTTAATTTTAATAAACCCCTAAAAAAGAAAAGTTAAATTTTCAATTAAAGAAGAGCAACAATTTAAGAAATGTTTAAACCTTTTCTTACTCATAGTAACAAACGAATAGTTTGGATTCGGTTCAGCAGGATCAAAAATTTATGATTCGAGTATAATTCTCGAAGGTGCAGTAGAGGTGCCATCAAGAAAGGCTAGAAGACCATGGCCTTCTTATTGATACGAAAGGTGCTATAGAGGTGCCATCACCAACAGATATAATATCATTTAGCACAACCAAACATTGATGTTCTTAGATCTGTTGGATGAATATTGATTTCACTTTTTACAAAATACAGGCAAATAGTTTATACTCGGTTTGGCCCCTTCCCGTGCGAGACCTGCTTTGGCCTCTCCTTCAAATCTCTTCCTCCTCAATGCCCCTACAAAAGTTAAATTATTTGTTAGTGATGCTACCTTGCAATTGGTAAATTAAAAAAGTCAATCTTCTGAAATTTATAAGACTGAAATAGCAAACTTTCTAATTGTCAAGGTATTTGATAAAATTTCAATCTAATCAGTCTCTTTATAAACTAACAAATAAAAAAAGGCTAATTTAGAAAACTAAAATAACAATCTTTCTAATTGTAAACAATGAACAAGGGCATATCAGTCAATTTCCCTTAACAGTGAACATAGCAGAATTTCATACTAGTATATTTCCAAATTCAAAATAGAAGTTTCATTTTGTAGCTTCTAGACATTAATTTAACCAGAGAATCTCCGGTCAAATCAAACAAATTGTACCGAAATTTAAGACAAAAGGGGATTTTAAATGTTAAATTGGTGCAACTTATGTAAGTCGTCCGAGGAAACAGTTGACCATATGTTCAATAGATGCCCTTTAACGCTGCAACTCTATATGATTCTGGCACAAAAGGAATCAAACAGGGCAACAATATTGGACCTGCAGGTACCACCGACGCAAGTAATCACGCACAGCGAAATACCAAAAAAAGCAAGGTCAGATATGCTTATATCACAATTTGTATATGGAGGGAGAGGTGCACCAAGATTTTCAGAGATCAAGCCAAGAAAGTGGATGAATTGGTACATGAGATATTTGTGTGCACATATGTTGAATAGAAAATATGTTGTTAGTGTGCACATTGCTATTCCAAATAGCTTCTATTCTCGAATAGCCCATATTCTTGGTGCATCTAAACATAACCTGATGGAAAGGTTAAAGTATTGTGCTTTGTTTTCTTTCAATAAGCCTAGTGATATTTTGGTAATTAGCTTGTAAATGGAGTATTTTTTTTACAGTGGCAGTATTCATGAATAATCCCAGAAAAAGTAGGTTCTTAGTTGTAAAATTGGCGAAATTCTGGTACTGGCACTGGTACATTGCTGTGGTCTATACCAGTATTTGGTCGGGGATGTATGCATCAGAGACGAAATGCACAGTGACTGTGCTTGATAAACTATTTTTATATCATTTACTTCCTAGTTTATTCAAAATATAAATATTACTTGCAAGTACACAGTGACACTAGTCTTTAATTGTTACGCCTGTAATTACAAAAGTTGGGTGTTATACAAATACAGAGAATGCCCCAAATAAATTGAAAGTCATCCAATTATTTACTTATTTATCTAGACAGTGCTAGAATTGCATTTAAGGAAAATAACTGCACCAATGCAACATGCTTTGAGAGGCCAGTGCTTCTCAGTACATGCCCCACCAAATTTGATACCATACCAAAAAAAAAAATTGTTTCAATTGAAAAATCATAAACAGACCTGTTGGGTTAGAAAGGTTGCCCTTTATAAGGGTACTGTATATCCCTAGCATTTAGGGCTTGTTAGTGGTGTAAGAGCTTTACAATCTTTGTAGCTCCAATGTTATTTTTCTCACTCTAAGAATATTAGTACCTGTAACTAGAGTTCTAATTTTGCCCCCGCGGGCGCGCCCTGCCCGCGCCCGTGCCCGTCCTGCCCGCGCCCGCGCCGCGGGCAGCCGCGGGCACGCGGGCGCGGGCGTTAAACGGGCCGGGCACGATTTTTTGGAACCCCGCCCGTGATTGCCCGGCCCTCCGTGCCCGTTGCCCGCGCCCGCGCCGCCCGTGCCCGTGCGCCCCCGCGCCCGCGCCCACGCCCGTGCCCGTGTTTTTTGTTTTTTGTTTTTTTCCGAAAATTCAAATTTTTTGAATTTGAAATTCCCCCCACCCGGCCCCCCCCTTCCTTCTGCTCCCAGCCGGACCCCCACAGGGGCAGCAGCCCTCTCCATATATATTTTTTTTTTTTAAATTCATATTTTAATCCCTCCAAAAAAAAATCTATAAATATACACCCATTCCTCTCAATATTTTCACATCTCTCTCAATATTTTCATCTCTCATTCTCTCAATCTCAATATTTTTATTATTCTCCAATTTTAATTTTATTGTTAAAAAAATATAGTTGTTTAACAAATACGCAAACTCAAACACGGAAACGGAATTACGAAGTTATTCTCGAAGATTTTCCCACGAAATTAAAAAGGTAACATTAATTTTTGTTAGATTATATTTTGTTAGATTAAATTTTGCTAGATTAAATTTTGTTAGATTGAAATATTGAATGTTAGATTTATTTTTGTAGAGTAATTTAAAAATTAAATTTGATGTTAGATTTTTTTTTGTAGATAAATTTAGAATTTAAATTGAATGTTAGATTTATTGAATGTTAAGTAATTAGATTTGTTAAATTTGTTAAGTAGTTAGATTTGAGGTTAGATTTATTTTTTAGAAGTGTAAAGTAATTAGATTTATTTTAGAATATGTTAGATTTAATTTTGAAATTCGGATTTATTTTTAATAGGTTAAAAAAATAGGTTAGATTTATTTTTTGGAAATGTGAAGTAGTTAGATTTATTTTAGAATATGTTAGATTTTATTTTGAAATTCGGATTTATTTTTAATAGGTTAAAAAAAATAGGTTAGATTTATTTTTTGGAAATGTGAAGTAGTTAGATTTATTTTAGAATATGTTAGATTTTATTTTGAAATTCGGATTTATTTTTAATGGGTTAAAAAAAATATGTTAGATTTATTTTTTTGAAATGTGAAGTAATTAGATTTATTTTAGAATATTTTAGATTTTATTTTGAAATTCGGATTTATTTTTAATAGGTTAAAAAAAATAGGTTAGATTTATTTTTTGGAAATGTGAAGTAGTTATATTTATTTTAGAATATGTTAGATTTTATTTTGAAATTCGGATTTATTTTTAATAGGTTAAAAAAAATAGGTTAGATTTATTTTTTGGAAATGTGAAGTAGTTAGATTTATTTTAGAATATGTTAGATTTTATTTTGAAATTCGGATTTATTTTTAATAGGTTAAAAAAAATATGTTAGATTTATTTTTTTGAAATGTGAAGTAATTAGATTTATTTTAGAATATTTTAGATTTTATTTTGAAATTCGGATTTATTTTTAATAGGTTAAAAAAAATAGGTTAGATTTATTTTTTGGAAATGTGATGTAGTTAGATTTATTTTAGAATATGTTAGATTTTATTTTGAAATTCGGATTTATTTTTAATAGGTTAAAAAAAATATGTTAGATTTATTTTTTTGAAATGCGAAGTAATTAGATTTATTTTAGAATATTTTAGATTTTATTTTTAAATTCGGATTTATTTTTAATAGGTTAAAAAAATAGGTTAGATTTAATTTTTGAAAATGTGAAGTAATTAGATTTATTTTAGAATATTTTAGATTTTATTTTTAAATTCGGATTTATTTTTAATAGGTTAAAAAAAGTAGGTTAGATTTATTTTTTTGAAATGTGAAGTAATTAGATTTATTTTAGAATATTTTAGATTTTATTTTTAAATTCGGATTTATTTTTAATAGGTTCAAAAAAATAGGTTAGATTTATTTTTAAAAATTCCGTTTGCGTGTTTGCGTTTGCGTATTTGTTTTTAATAGGTTAATAAAAGGGTTTAGATTTATTTTTTTGAATATGTGAAGTAATTAGATTTGTTTTGAATAGGTTAGATTTTTTTTTTAATTTCGGATTTATTTTTAATAGGTTAATAAAAGGGTTTAGATTTATTTTTTTGAATATATGAAGTAATTAGATTTGTTTTGAATATGTTAGATTTTATTTTTAAAATTCGGATTTATTTTTAATAGGTTAATAGAAGGGTTTAGATTTATTTTTTTGAATATGTGAAGTAATTAGATTTGTTTTGAATATGTTAGATTTTTTTTTAAAATTTCGGATTTATTTTTAATAGGTTAATAAAAGATGTTAGATTTATTTTTTTGAATATGTGAAGATGTTAGACCCTCCGCGCACTCCCCCTAGAGCACCGCTCAATGATCATCCCGAGCGAATCTGTCGTTTGTGCGTCAAGCTAGACTTAAAGAAGTACATGATACAGTGTAGCCGCTGCAGGTACCACTTTCATCCTGAATGTATGGATACCGAACCTAGAGCCGAAGGCCAGCCCCCGGCGTGGACCCTTTGGAAGTGCCCGATCCACGATGGTCACCTCGAGCTAGTACACAGTGTAACGATCTGCGACCCATCCCTCCGCCGCTAGTACACAGTTACCTTGTTTTATTTCATAAGTATTATTAATGTTAAAATCAATATATATTTTTTTCAATTTGCTTTGCACAATATCAACAATTTTTCAATTTAATTTTATTCCTTAAAATTGGAAGCCGCCATCAACATAAAAAAAATTAATAACAGAGATAGAATGACCATTTTTATGAAATATCAATGACACTCAAATTGGAATATTGCCGAAATTTTTATTAACAACATTAATATCAATCAAAAAAGTTTAATATGGAGATCATATTTAAAAAGTTTATAAAATTTGGTCTCCAAGAACACTTTAATATGGAGATCATATTGAGCAGTTCAGATCGAATGTTTAAATATTTAAAACGAAGATTAAGATAAAGGATATGATGTTTGAATCCTACTTGAGTATACCATTTGAACATAAAAAAAGTTTGATTTAAATTACTAGCATATCACATGATATGTTGTCATTAGTATCTTAGAATAATTCTATTTTATTGATGAAAGGCATGATAATATTTCTTTTACTGAATTCTTGGAAAATCATATTTAATAAAAGCAGTTCTAATATGGTGTTTTTTTTTTTTTTAATAAAGTTGAGATCAAACCATTCAAATATTTTTAATATCCATTAGAGATCTCCAATTAAGTTTTGAACCTTCGACTTTAATATGGAGTTTTATAAAACTTCTTATATTTTCTTATTTTAAAGTAATTGTTTTGAATATGTTAGATTTTTTTAAAGTAATTAGATTTGAATTTTTAAAGTAATTGATTTAACCTATTCAAATTATTTTTTTTTCTGTTTTTTTTTCGGTTTTTTTTTTCTGTTTTTTTTCGGTTTTTTTTTTCTGTTTTTTTTTCGGTTTTTTTTTCTGTTTTTTTTTCTTTGAAAACCAATAAATTATAAATCCAAATTCATGCCAATTTAAATTCATTTGACATATTATTTTTAAAGTAATTGATTTAAGAAATTTTTAATTTATATTTTATTATAAAAAAAAACAGAAAAAAAAAACAGAAAAAAAAAACAGAAAAAAAAAAACAGAAAAAAAAAAAAATTTTGCCCGGCCCTGCCCGCGGTGCCCGCGGTGTCCGGCCCGTCCTGCCCGCGCGCCCGCGGCGGGCACGGGCATTAAACGGGCAGGGCAGATTTTTTGAAAAAAATGCCCGCGGTGCCCGCGCCCGTGTGCCCGTGTGCCCGTGACGCCCGTGCCCGCATCCGCCCGTACCCGCGCATGCCCGTGCCCTGCCCGTTTGTAATACACTACCTGTAACATGCCTTATACTACCTTTAAAAAAACATGATCCATAGAATAATTCGGTTGTTATTGTGCTTGTTTCTTTTACCTCACACGTGCCACAAGTGATCAAGGTGCACCACTTTAAATGATCAGATAGTGGGGGGCAGGTTGCTTTGATGTTGTTCATTCAATTTGGCAAAAAAAAATGTTGTTTGTTCAGACTTTAAGTTCTACAGTACTTCTTGGTGCTAGCAGACAACCAAATGACACTAGTGTGGGACTCATGCTTCATTGCCCCTGATTCTTTAATCCTTTGTTAGCTTATAAACACTCGACTAGGCATTTCATCCCAATTCAGAACCCAATTCACTACCTAATCTTCTTTCTCCTGCAAGTGCAATTTAATTTCTGTTGGCCATGGATATTTCCTCTTTGGATGGGGAGTCAGGTTCACTCTTTTCTGGGGCATTTTATCAAGTCTAAAAACTTTTTGGGAATTGAATACATCTCACACAAAATACCCCACAAAATACGAATTACAAATGCAGCAATTTGAAGTACCAACTAAAAGTTCATTAATTAGATATACTGGTACTGTTTTAGTGATGCATATTATACTGGTATGAAGATATTACTCAACCCAGAAACAATCGTTAATAGGAGAATATACTTTATATGAGTATCCAAAACTCAATGCAAAACAACACCTCTTCTCTCAAATGGAGGCATGATTTGCTAGATGGATGCCTTATTCCTTCTCTTACACACACTGGTACATTTCAAGGCAATAATACAACTCATTTTTCTATTGCAATCTCCTTCAACTAAAGTTCATTCCCAATTTGCAGATAAATATTCAAGCAATTCAGAACAGATCCTGAACTGCACATATTCAAATCATAGAGAACCAACCCTTTTATTCAAAAATATCATCCCAAAGACAATTCATGGTACCAACATGACAGATATCAGTACCCACATGGCCCTTATTACCCCTCCTACTGAAAGTACCTCACTGGTACGCACAACACCCCGACTAGCAAATCATGACTATTGGTAGTTTGGTACAAACCAATGAAACTGTTGATATTACAAAACTGAAATAATACAATGAATTTGATTTGGTGGCGCCGAATTGGAATTCGAGAGAAGAGGAAGAAGACGATGTGTCAAAAAAGGGCTTATCTTACACATAAATGTAGAACAAATAAAAGAGGTCAACTGAATAAAATCGATTCAAATTTCTCTTACCAATGTTACGACGGGAGGGAGGGAGAGATCTCGGAGGATGCGACTTCACCAAGGGAGGGGGCGATCCACGAGAGGAGAGACGACGGGAGGGAGAGATATCTCGGAGGATGCGACTTCACCAAGGGAGGGGCCGATCCACGAGAGGAGAGATGACGGGAGGGAGAGGTATCTCGGAGGATGCGACTTCACCAAGGGAGGGGGCGATCCACGAGAGGAGAAACGACGGGAGGGAGAGATGTCAGAGGTGTGAATTCGCCAAGAACGGAGATCTAACTAGAGGAATAGACGGGAGAAATGGATGGAGATTTAACAGAATGATTAACGGAAAGACTATTTTGGGAAGCTATTCCAATTTTACCCTTTTGAAATTAACGGCTGTGATTAATTCAGATAAAAATTTGAAAAAAATTTCCGATCCATGACAGACTCACTTTTAAAGCTTAACTTCTTAAAAGCTCTCTTAAAGTATTTAAAACTGTCCTTTCATGACATCAGTGGGAAGCATCTGAAAGTAAATAAAATATCTAAATCCATCTTGGCAAAAAGTAACTTCGGATAGTTTAGACAGCAACATATCTGTCTAATATAAAACAAAAAGAGACTGATCACCTTTAAATTAGCTTTTGTAAAAGGGAATTTCTTTGATTGAATATTTCTCTTATCACTTTTTTTTTTCTTGGTTAAAAATCCGTAGGTAATATTTCTATTAATCAAAATAAACAAGTTATATAACTTCGTACCAATACATACAATATTTGTACCAGTACATAAAATTTTACAATTGAACTCCCTTACAAAAGTAAACAAGAAAAATCAGAAAATGAAGACAGAATCAGAGTTTCTGCACTCAGATAAGTAGATATATATTGAGCCTGCATAATTTTTGTACTTGTGCTCAGATTAGTAGATTGTAAATCTGCATAATTTTTTGTTATTGACACAAATCAGTGTTTAATCAAGACAAAAAAATAAGTATCCGCTCAGACAAAATTTGTACGTGAATTATTAAAAGAAAACACAAAAGAAAAAGATAGAAAGAAAAAAAAGAAAGAAGTTAAAACGCATCATCATCATTACCTATAAACGTATCTTATTCACATATCCTCTTATCACTTCCAAATGGATCATCCCTGAAGGGAATTTTGTTCCTATTCTATCTGCACGTGCGGGCACGGGCCCACTTATATATACGTTTTGGATTGTTTAGCATGAGTTGATTTAACAATTCTGACATGATATTTTAAAATTAAAAAATTTATAAATACAATGTTGATCTTATAGATTAGCTAACTATTAATTTTGATATAATTTGAATGCCATTTAATATTTTTCATGCATGACAAAAGAGGATGGTTAAAATGCCTCGTTATGTCTCATATTCTTTATTTTTGTTCTTAAAGTCTAGACAGTCGATTCGAACCAATCAACATAATCTTCATCTTTAATTATGTTTGGAGACCAAGTTTTATATTTTTTTGCAAAAAAAAATACTACTGTTTTTAGATAGGTAGAACTACAAAATCACTGTTTTGAAATAGTCCAAAAATAATGATTTGATACTTATATACAAAAATAATAAAATTTGGTCTCAATCACAATGGAGATCATGTTGATTTGTTCAGATCGGTTATTTAGACTTAAAAAACGGAAATAAATAATACGAGACACGATGAGACATGAAAAATATGAGTCATTTGAATCCTCCTCGTAATAAAAAATCACATTAAATTTCACCACTTTTTATATTCAAGTAAATGACTATTTTAGAAGCTAAAATCTCATTTTAACTTAAACCAGAGCCAAGTGCACACTTATATATATTGACATGATAAGGCGAATGATGGAGATCTATTGATAATGGATGAACTTCACAATTTTGATAGTCATAAAAAGCAACTTGAAATTTCAAATTCAACATTTTAAATATGATTGATACTACGTGTATATTTTGCACATAAAAAAGAAATATCCGATGACATGATGTAACGTGTCTACAAATCGTTTGATGACAATGATTAATACCGTGTCTACAATTTTTTTTTCTTTCTATATATAATTAAGTATATTTTGAATTGATTTATAAAATATTATAAAAAAGTTATCAATCTAATCCATTGTCCAAGGACTCCAAAGTCCAAACAGTATATTTTTTAAATCTACTACACTCTTTCATTTTTATATATTGCTTAAAAAAATATTTATCCTCCTTTTATTTTGAAAAGAAGATGCATCAGTGTTTGAGTTAAACTGTAAATAGAGGTGTTCTTAAACTCACCAAGTCCCTTTGTGAGCTTAACTCAAACATCTGTCGGATTGATTTCAAACGATACATCCAAACTGTTAAAATCGATCTACTTTATGAGTGATGAGTTTACATGCCAAAATTTTAAATTATTGAACTAATTTAGTATGAAATCAAGTGATAAAAAAATACTAATTTACAAGTTCATTTTAATGAGGTCATTTTTCATCATTTTTTACCGTTGGACTTTATATTAAACTAGTTCAAGAAATTATAAATTTGACACATAAATGAATTACTCGTGAAGTAGATTGGTCTCAACAGTTTGGATGTGTTGTTTGAAGCCAATCCAATAAATTTTTGAGTTAAGCTCACAAAAAAAACTTGGTGAGCTTAAGAACACCCTATACTCAAATATATCATTTTAGTCACCTATACCTTTTTATCAGGAAAATTGTTTTTATAATAATAAAAAAAAAAAGTGAAGCAATAAGAGAAATTTAGATATATACCCATCATAACTTCATCAATTAGATATTTACCCATCAAAATTTAAAAATTGGGGGAATTTCACGTATACCCCTCAAAAACTTCAAAATTACATATTTCCCCCTCTAAAGTTTGAAATTACATATTTCCCCCTCTAAACTTCAAAAATTCAAAAATTTACCCATTTATTGTCTTTTATATTAAAACTCATTCTAAATTTATAAAATACCTATTTTACCATTTATTAAAAATATATAAATCTCATCAGACTCAAATTATTTGAATTTGAAAAGTTTCTCTACCGTTCGATTTGTGCGCATCGCATTAAGATTTGTACACGTCGCTTCAAAATTCGTGCTAATCTAATGCGCACGAATCTTAAAGCAATTTCGATTAGAGCGTATCGCAATAAGATTTGTTCATGTTGCTTCAATATGCATGCATTTTTGCATCAAGATTCGTGCTGATCTTCTGTGCTCAAATATAAAAGCAGTTCGGACGGTAGAGGAACTGTTCGTATTCAAATTTGAGTATGATGAGATTTATATGCTTTTAATAAAGAGTAAAATGGGTATTTTATAAATTTAGAATGAGTTTTAATATAAAAGACAATAAAATGGATAAATTTGTGAGTTTTTGAAGTTTGGAGGGGGAAATATGTAATTTCAAATTTTAGAGGGGGAAATACGTAATTTTGAAGTTTTTGAGGGGTATATATGAAATTCCCCCTTAAAAATTAGTTTCCCCATTCAAACTCACTCAATTTATTAATATCCCCATTTGTTTCTATTTAATCAATTAAAAGTACTTATTAATACTAATAAAAAATAAATTACTTTTTTGTCCTTTGCCTCCTTCCCTTTGCTGATCTCTCATCTCTTCAAGCACCCCCTTCATCTTCCCTTTTGTTTCTCGTACTGCATCTCTTTTGTGCCTTTCTATCCTCTCTCAGCTTCTAGAACAATAGCTAGTCAACGTCAGATGCTCCTCCAAGTCTTGCTATAAACCAGATGTCTTGTGGACCGTGAAAAATTCATCCATTGGGTGTTCAGAAAGCTAATTTCCCTCTTTAGTTTTTCTGAACAGTACTGGTACAGAAAAAAAAATGAATGAGAGCAACAAAGACTTATTTCTTCATCAAAGATTAAATTTTTTTTTTAGAGGATTAATATGTAATGTACGTAGAAGTTCATGTCTTAAATTTGAAATTATTTGGGTTAATATTTTATCAATTTATAAATCCCATTGTATTTGGTTTGTATTAATTAATGATTGACGTCTCATCAAACTTCAAACCAAATGGATATCAACTCCCAGCTAAAGTGACAATATAGCTATGAGTTATGGGTTACTCATATATAGCTAATATGACATCCACTCTTCTATTTCTTTATTCGAATAAAATGTCTTTCTCAATTTCAACGAATGTTGGTTTGTAATGTTCTAATAGAATCTAGCTACAGACCAGTGAGAGTCTCGTGGCTGTACTCATCAATTTTACGGCTTTAATTACTTCTCTTATTTAGTCAAATATTCAATTTAATTTAGCATTTGAGTGGAGCTTCAGCTAATAAAGCATCAGTATATCAAGCATCATAATACAGATTTCAATGGCACAGATGATATGATATGAACTATTACAAAAAGAAACAATGTCATCGTCATTCAAATTCATATGTTTTCGTAAATCAACCCTATGTCACAAAAATATATGAATAAGAGAGAGAGAGAGAGAGAGAGAGAGAGAGAGATAAGATGAAGAGTAGAATCAGAGATTGAAGGTAACGACAAAAATGTCATTTTATTTTGTTGTCAATGTTAATCAGCATTTTAAATGAGTTAAATCAAGAAATGAAGATATTAATAAAATAAGTGAGTTTGGATGGGGAAATAACTAATTTTAAGATTTTGATGAATAACTCTCTCTAATTGATAAAGTTATGATGGGTATATATATATCTAAATTTCTCTTTAAATAATTATGACTATATATATATGTGATATTGTGCACATTTTAGTTGGACAATGACAAATGTTTTTAACGACATGAAAAACCACGTCCAACTATATATTTTGCTTCATCATATTATTAATGGAATTAAAAAACCAAGAGACAAGGTATATAAAAAAAAATTGCATCAATTTTGCTAGGCCACAAATAAGAAAAGTTGCCTTTACAAAAGTGGTCGATCATGTTCATCCCAAGTTGTTTTGAGTATATTATTAGATAAGGCCCATAGTTTCAATGCACAACACGAGGGTGCGAGCTAGTGTCCCCATCGCGGTTTATAATTTTAAAAAGTGGCGCCAAAGTGGTAAGATAAGAAAAGCGATAGAAAAGAGTTGTGCATATTTCTGTCGGTCATATTTTTTTTTTCTTAATAGGTGTCGGACAAGTAATGGATCAGTTATTGGTGCCTTCTCTTTTTCGGTGATGAAAGAGTTTTCTGTCTGTGTACAGTAGGTATATCTTCTGTTTTTAGTTTGATGTTTGTGTGTTGTTTTGTGCTGGGTTTTGCTTCCTCTATCTTTTTTTTTTTTTCCTGTTTAGAGGTGATTGTCCTGGACTGGTTAATTTAGTTTTCAGTCTGGTTTGATTCAGTGCCTTCTCAGCTAATGGGTGACTGTTCTGATCCGGTCGATTCAGTTTCCGGTCTGGTTTGAATTTAGTGCCTCCTCAATTGTGATATTCGTAAAGAGAAAACTATCACTAGACTTCTATCACTATAATCAAGCAAGGATGATCAAATTTGCATCCATATGATGCACATATTCTTGTGCATTTTTAGTTTTGTTTAGCTGTATGTTTTCACATACATTCGTTATCTAATCTTATGTAATAGCTACTTTGTAACTTTTTCTATTAATGTAATTGCCAACGGGTTTTTAATAAAAAAATATTTTATCACTTAGATGTAGGAACTTAAATTTGTGCAGCGCTGTGAGCCTGTGACTAATTGTAACTTGAGTCATGTGATGTGTTATCAGGAGCGTATTCATAATTTTTGTCAAGATAGTGTAATAATAGCTTATCGTGTTCAACTATTTTTATTTTACATATTTTCAATTCTTATGGCAAAAAATAAGGGTCAATAATATATTTTGCATACTTTCAATTGCAATCCACTCCAAAACCTATTGAACTGGCTTCAAACGACGAATCCAAACCGTTCAAACCAATCTACTTCATTAGTTGTGCATTTACATACAAAAGTTATAATTTTTCGAATTTATATAGTATCAAGTCAAGTGGTCAAATGTAGGAGTTTTTAAGTAAATTTTTAATACATTCATTTTTCAATATTTTTGACCGCTTGATTTGATACTAAAATAACTCAAAAAAATAAATAAATTTTAGGTGTAAACACATCACTCTTACAATAAATCAGTTTGAACGGATTGGATTTATCATTTGAAGTCTATCAAATCAGTTTTGAAGTTAGTGTCATACGACACTGATATCATGCTAGCCGGACTCTTTAATGTATTATTAACATTTAACATATCAATTTGTAGAAAAATAATTAGGATTAGTTCTAACTACTAGCAGCTACGGGCTAGAACTTCTCCCTCTCTTTGTTCTCTAAAAAACCATGGGTCATTGATCTCGGTCTCAACAAAGAAATAGGGAATGGTGCCTCAACTGCCTTTTGTTTGAATAGATGGTGCTTTGAATATCCATTGCAATATCAATACCCTCATTTGTTTTCTATTGTGGCTGACATGTTTATTTCGGTTGCTCAAGCTTTTTCAAATCTTATCTTGCATTAGATTTTAGGAGAAAACTCACTAGTATTTATTTATCTAAATGGGTGCAGTTGCACCATTACTTTTTACATTTCACTTTGAATGATTCTCTAGAAGATAAGGTTATTTGGAGATGGAGTAACAACAGTCTCTTTACTGTTAGCTCTTTTTACAAATGGCTCCAATTTGGAGAAATTCATAATAAGAAATATTTAACAATATGGAAATCTAAATTGCCTTTGAAAATTAAAATTTTTCTGTGGCTTGTTAGACGAAATAGGATCCTTAGTAAGGATAATTTATCTAAAAGGGTTTGGCAAGTGACACAACATGTGTATTCTGCTCTCACCTTAAAAGTGTTGACCATCTTTTTGTGACTTCTCCTTATATTAAATTGATTTGGCAATGGATAGCAGATTTTCATGGGTTATGCTTTTAGATGAGTTATATATGACTTTTAGATGCATCCATCTCTTTAAAAGACCATTTGCTAATTACGTTAATTAGATGTGCAATTTTATAGTTGGTTTGGCTAGAAAGAAACAAGGTCTGTTTTACTGGAACCATACCTCTTTGAGCTAAGGCCATGGGAATCAAAATTTTGTCCTTAACTTACTTTTGGCGCCAATCTCGTAATGACGGTTCTTTTTTCAAATTATCTCTCATTCTTCCCTCTGATATCAAGAGTCTCTCAGATCAGATCTTGGATGAGGAGGCGGAGGCAGTTTTCCTACTTTTGGGAATGTCAGAGTGGGAGGAAGCTGTTCCGGGAGATGCTGCTGCCACGCAGGCCCCTACTGGTGTGGAGGGCTATACAGGTCCAATGTTTGAAAGCGCCCAAAATATGGATGAGGATGATGCTATCTATCAATTGGGATGTTTTAGAATGATTGTCTTAGTTTGGTTTAGTCGTCTGAATGTGTTTTGTTTTGTTATCTTACTAGCTGGATGATGTTATGCTTTTTGTGAAACTGATTAGCTAGGTTACTTCTTTTGGTTTTGTGAAACTTATTATGGCGCTTAGCCAATGTATCTTTTTCGGATTCCTGTGCAAATGCTTTTGATTTCTATATGAAATTGGTGGTATACCACTATTTAAAAAAAAAAAGTTAAAACAAAAATTAATTTCATTGAAGCTCAAGTGACTTCACTGCTATCATGAATTGTAGATTATGAAATGAATCATTAATTAATGAAAGTATATATACTCCTTAATTTGTTGGGCTTCCGGAGGGAATTAATTCGTATCTTCTGTGTTAACACACGGCGGCACGGTGCGCGCGTTAATAGATCTGGTGAGTCTGATTGAGATCCGCACTAATATTGAAAGGTCCCGTGCATCATAGGCAGGGGCCGGATTGGCTTCGATCGATCTAGATCAGACGATTGAGATGTATTAAACTCAAAAGATTCTCTTTTGAGTTAATGCAAAATTAGGCATTCTTCTGAAGAGATTTGATAATGCGATGATAATTTTGTAATGTACTGAAATTAATTTTATAAGTTGAAAGCAAACAGCTTTGAACGTAATCAGACTAACCTCAACAATAATAAAATCTTAAGGAGCACTCGTAATTTATTTAATTGAACTTACAAATATAATTATTAACAAAAATACGTTCCAAGTCTCCTAATTAAATGCTCCCAAAAATAAATATGATGACATGGGACAAGTCAGGGTAGATCTAGGATTTTTGTCATTAGGGCAAAAAAATATCAAATTTGGTTTAAATAGCTAATCGGATTCAAATCCATTAACTAATTAAGTACTTAATAAAAAATAATACTTTAATTTATATTTTTCAATGCTCTGACTTGTAATTTCTGATATTTTAATCTATAATTCTAATTATTAATCATAATTGAAGAAATTTATTTTTATTTTAATCCGAACTACAAATTAAACATTCAGAGAGGGGCAAAATTTTTTCCAGAGAGAAACAGAGTCAATTGAAACATCTTAATTTCCATTAAAATGCAAAATCCAGAGGGGAAGCTGCCCTACGGTTGCACTTGGGTCCGCCCCTGGTACAAGTAATTAATGGTAAACCACAGTCACCTATAAAATATAACGTAAAGGCTTCATCTCTATATATACACTTCCCTTCCCATCTATTACTTCATCCATCAGCAGTACCAGTGACCAGTACCAGCATAAAACAACAAAGCGCATATAGATACAATGTCAAGGGATACCTTGGTCTTCGGACAGATCATAATAGGAGATGTGCTACCCCCGTTTAACCCATCAGTATCCCTCAGGGTAATGTACAACAACCGGCAAGTGTTCACCGGCACAGATCTCAAGCCATCTGCTGTTGTCAACAAACCAGCAGTCGAGATTGGTGGCAATGATCTTCGTGTCTTCTATACGCTTGTAATTTGAACTAGCTCGATCATTTATTTATATACTTACGATGAATTATTTAAACTAGCAGTTATATATAGCATACTACAGGGTTGCCACGGAGTTTCGAAATGATAAACACTAATGATATTATCGGGTTTTTAGTTAATCGAGATCAAGATCATGGTCATAAAGAGTTCAATGTTAGAAAAGTTGTATGATTTTATTTGTTTGTAATTCAAATAATTAAGATGTTTTACTAAAACAAATTTAGAGAACATAATTAAAACATGAAGTTTTATACTTTTATATTTGATAATCATTGAGTTGGTTATTATGGCACCAAAAAAATTGGTTATCATCTTTTCTACTTCATATATATCATATAACCAGACTTTACAATTTATAAAACAGTAGTTATTTAAATAATATAACCATATGTGCTATGAAATGATAACATCCAGATAGTGTCGTTCTTTGCTATTTAAATCTTAATTTATTACTGATATCAAGCATCCTCACTTATTTTTTAATATATTAACATCCATTGTTTAAACCGTTTGTTTGTTTCTGTGATTTTATAACCTAGGTCATGGTTGATCCTGATGCTCCAAACCCTAGCAACCCTACTTTAAAGGAGTACTTGCACTGGTGAAATATTACTTCCTTTATTTGTTCTTTCATCTGGTTTATGGAGTTATGAAATAGTGCTCAAGAATTTCTTTGTTTTATTAATTATGAAGAGTAGCTTCATAAGTTATCTATATATTAATGAATGAATGGTGCTTATTTCGTTGCTAGCTTGTTACTAGAATATATAATTAAAGGTGCTAGCTAATTATAACCAAAGGTTGTATATGTCATATGTACTGTTAACTGTTAAGAACAAATTTGTCACACCTGTATTTAATTTTAATTATATGAATATTGAGGAATAACACAGTTTTTCTTTCATGTAGGTTGGTGACAGATATTCCGGCCACAACTGACGTAAGCTTTGGTGAGTTTATATACAACTTATTGTTAGGCAAAAGGAAAAATAAAATAAAATAAAATGATCATGAGCGAAGTGCAAATTGCACGACAAGTTATGATCGGTTATTAGAGCGTTTGATTACAAACTTTCTCGTGATATGTTGCGCTTTCCTGGTCTCCTTTTTGTGAGAATAAAACATATATGATAAAGATATTGAGAATGCTATTTTAGTTTCATGCAAGGCATATACGTACAGTATTAAAGTAAAAAAAAAACATACTTATACATTTACATGCATGAAGCTAAAACATTTCTTTCAATATCTTTATCAAAATAACAGAGCTCAGTGGTTTATTTATGGTATTAAACTATTTATAGTAGGATAAGTACGTAGTTATTCACTAATATGGTATCAATAGTTAACGGTCAATTATTGACTACAAACATTATGCATGCAACAGAAAGTGTTTTTTGCAAGAATATTATAAGAATAGGACGGTATCGTCACGGATACTTCTGTCGATAATATCGATATGCTCAGAAATAACATATTTCTAGCGGTGTACCCTCGGCAATTGTAACTTTTACCCTCGTGGATACTGTCTCATTCTTGTAGTTTAATTCGGACGAGATTGGTCAATCAAACTTAGTCATTGCACATTCTTTTGATGAACGTATATTATTGTGATATGGGTCTAACTGGGTATTTATGGTATTTTAATCAAACCTATTAGTCATTGCACATTCGCTTAATATTTAACTAACTTTTACTTGCCAACTATTCAAGAGAGATCCTACAGAAAATAGTTCTCTCTCAAATTAAATCGTCAACTTAGTGTTTTTTTTTTTTTTCCAAAAATTGAATTTTCCTTAATCACCATCTCAGCACAAAATCAGAACCTTCATACAGCAGTCAGCATTCTCTTATAATCAAGTTTGAAAATGTTGGGTTATTTAACAATTATGAATCCTGCTAGGATACAAAATCAAGTTCTTCAAAAATATATAAAAGATTGCCTAATCATAACTTAATACCATCATACGAACATCAAAAAATTGAAAAAATTTCCATTTAAGGACTCTGTCATAATCTTTCTATTAATACTACGTTAATATTCTGTTTCGTTAAAAAGATAACACTATATATTATTTTCTCTTCGACATATAAACCCTAATAAATAATTACTCCTTTTAAGACCGAATTGATAAAATTCACTATTAAATGATTAATAATTATGTATTGAAATCTTAATAAGTTACTCGTCCAGTTAGATGGCTTGATCTCCAACCGTTACTCAAAATACTATAATTATGTATTGTATATCTTACAGGACAAGAGATTGTGTGCTATGAGAGCCCTCAGCCACAATTTGGCATCCATCGGATGGTGTTTGCATTGTTCCAACAAATTGGAAGGCAGACGGTGAGTGCGCCACCGGTGCGTTCCAGATTCAACACCAAGGATTTCGCATTGCACCACCACTTGGGTGCCCCATTGGCAGCTGCTTTCTTTAATTGTCAGAGGGAAGGAGGCACTGGTGGAAGAAGGCTGAGGTAAATGGTTGGTTATATAGCTAGGAGTCAAGCTTAATTAATTAAGCGTGATCACATGCATGTGGCTATATATTTATGCTAGCTATATTATGTTTATGCTTGAAGCTAACCAGTTTAAGGAGAGCATTCAACTATATATTAAAAAAAAAAAACATATATTATGCAGTATGTATATAATGCATAATTTATACATGTATGATCATCCATCTTTATGTTCCATCTACATTATAAGCATGCCATTAATATGTGACTTACTTTGGATGAGTAATATATATACTTGTACCCTATTTTATTGATTTTTTTTTTACTGTTTTTAGAAGGATATATATTTGTTCAGGAAAAACATCACGTCTCCACGTCACCCCCCCGCTCTTCACCTAAGTATTTGTCTGGTTAATATAATATTTCATTAAATATTAACAATTAACTAATTAAATATTAATTAAAGTTAGTTAGTTGCTGAATATGGTCGTCAAACCAACTCGTCAATAATATAGCAATTCATAACTTTAAAATCGTTATAAAATTAATAAGAAAATTGTCTTATTAATAATTGCTTACATTGGTAAATATCTATGGTGGAGAGGTCATGACCCATGACGCCCAAATGCATACTACAAGAATCTGTGAGTATATATCCGTGAGGATAAAAGTGCTTAACTGAATCGTATTTTTGCCGATATTTCTTGCCTGCCATGTGAAACGCATGAGAAAAATCACTTGGTGGTGAAATATTAACTAGTCCTATCATTGGATAAAGTTTGTGTATGTCACCAATATTCTTCTTTCGGAAACCAACAAGTCATGTGAAATTTAGATTAGAGATTCATATATTCTCCATGAATTGGTTTACAACAAGTCACAAAGCTATTTTTCTCCTTCATATCTATTTCTCATTATATATTCATATATGTATTCTCCATTCATTAGGAGGTAGAAAGATAAAGTTACTTGTCTCCTTCATATATCTATTTCTCATCTTAGATAGACAAATAGTTCACACTTCAAATTCAGAACGAAAAAAAAATAGAGAAAAAATAACAAAGAAAATGAAGAAATTATACTTAAACAAAATGAAATGAAAAACCTAAAACTATTAATTCAATTCAATTATAGATAATAAATATAAGTAATTAATGTTAATTCCTCATATTTTAATAGTGAGATTTCTGAAACAAAGCTTTATTTTTCTCCTTAAGTTGATTCCCGATGCCAACCTTATTACATGCTTATAATCATAATAACAATATTTGAATTTAAATTGCGAATTAAACATTTTTTAGCCACCAATGAATTAATCAGTGTTTAATATGGTGATTTGCGAATTAAACGATTAATTCAAATTATTCATGAATTTTACAAAAATTTTTAAATAAAAAGCATTTTATTCGGTCAAATTTGTCCCTAAATGCCAAAATCTCGCATCACGCATGAAGAGAAAATTAACTCTTGCCAACTTCACGCTTTTCAAGTTCCTGTGTCTTCCAATGAGAATGAGCCACATGTACTCTTAGCACTTCTTACTTTTGTTTTCATTCAAAGCACTCATTCCACAAGCCAGCAAGCGTCGAATAATTTTATTTTAGTGGTACTTAAGATCCTCTGCATTTGAAATTTGTATAAATTTCACGTAGCAATTGAAAACTCTATGTTGGGTTCACTTCTCCTCCTCCTCCTCCTCCTCCTCCTCCTCCTCCTCTTCTTCTTAAATACTTATTAAATGGTAAAAAAAATTCAAAAAAAAATGTAAAATATGGTCTCTAAGCACATTTTAATATGGAGATTATATTGAACGTTTGAATTAACTATTTGGACTTTAAAAACTAAAAAAATGAATGGTGTAATTTTGTGTCACCAAAAAATAGTGTAAGTGGATCCCTCCTCTTTTACTAGTATATTATTGTCCCAAAGGCATAAATATTATCTCCATTCTTATATTATGCACGTAGTTGTCCTGATCTGCCAACGACTGAGATTGAAATAGGAACTAAGCTTTTTATGGAGGAATTTGTGTGCTTATATAACAATCTCTGTGTGCTTAACAACCTTCTTTAACTTTACTGGGGTCTACCTCGATGCCTCTTCGGCTAACAATGAAACATAACACTTTCTCTTTAGTGACACCAAAGAAACATTTTTGTGGGTTTAATCTTAAATTATATTTTCGGGGGCCCTATCTAAAATTTTCTTAAGGCATTCTAAATGGCTACTAGCATTTCGAGATTTGGCAATATGTCATCTGCATAAACTTCTATTTCGTTATGCATCATATCATGAAATAATGCGGTCATAGCCCTTTGATAAGTTGCCCCTGCATTTTTTAAGCTAAACGGCATAATCCGATAACAAAATACGCCCAAGGTGTTATGAATGAGATTTTTTCCATGTCCTCTTTTGCTAAATGGATTTGGTTATAGCCAGAAAATCCATCCATAAAGAACATCATTTCATGGCCAGCAGTATTATCGACAAGGAGGTCAATATGAGGTAAGGGAAAATCATCTTTGGGACTGGCCTTATTTAGGTTTCTATAATCCACACACATTCTTACTTTACCATCTTTCTTTGGAACAGGGACAATATTTGCTAACCATTAGGGGTACGAGGATACTTGTAAAAAACCCGCATTATATTGTTTTATGACTTCTTCTTTGATTTTTAGAATCTATTCGGGTTTAAGTCTTCGAAGCTTTTGTTTAACGGGTTTTGCCCCTAGTTTGAGTGGTAAGTGATGCACAACTACATTTTCATCTAAACCGGGCATATCCGCGTACGACCATGCGAATACATCTACATAACCTCTTAAGAAATCATTGAGTTCAGATCGTATTTTTGGAGGTAAATTAGTTCCTATATGTGGACACACTTGGACTCTCCATTTACACTTAAATTTATCTCCTCTGTTTCCTCAAGTATGGATGTGGTTGGATTTTCATGTTTGGTGATTAAAGTGGAGAGTTCATCAGGAATTGTTTCATATGAATCTTCAATGGATAAGAGATCAGAGGAGTATTTAGGCTTGATTTTAAATCTAGAAGTAATGCAATTAACATAAATTTTTTAGGAATTTTTAGTTTTTTACTTTTTTTGGGTTTTGGACATTTATCATTTTTTTGGATTTTCGAATTTTTTATTTTTTTGGACATTTTTGGTTTTTGTACTTTTTATGATTTTTTGGGTTTTAAAAGTTTTCTTATTTTTTTGGACTTTTGAAATAAACTATGTACAAAATATCCTAGGCTTAAACAGACTTTTTTTTTGGCTGGCTAGGACACGATGAGACCTGACTTAAATTGTAAGAAGAGGAGGGGTCACATACCTTGCTTATTTGATCAGCGATGGAGAAGTGAGGCAGGTTGCACGTGCTCAATGTCGGCAAATTATCGTCGGGGCATACCTTGACAGGTTCGGAAATCTTGAGACCCATCAATTCGGCTGCGGTGTTCTGGATAAAGGAGGGAATGTCATTGTACTTTGGCTTCCAGTTTATTTGTGGCCTGCTTGGCGTTGGAACGGGGGGTGGGGGGTGTTTGCCTTGCTTCTTGAATTCTTCTAAGCACATTGATTTTTTTTCTGCAATTTCTTGTTAACATATAATCTCCCATGCATGTCATAATTTTCAAAATAATCACTGGGTAATTCATCATCATCAGGGTTAAGATCCAGGACTGGGTTTGATGTTTGGTGTTCATTTGTCAAGTCTGGTTAGGGTCCATTAATTGATTGGATTGTCGTTATTGGATCAACTTCCATGTCTAAATTGGTAATTACATGGGAACTATGAGGTCTTTCGGGAGATCGGGGCCTTTGGGGTTCTCTATTTTAGGAGGGATTTTGGGTTATTGTTTCATTGGTTTGTCTTAACCTCTTTTGAAAACCTCAATTGTTGTTGTTCATATGCTTCTTAACCTCTTTTAACCTTGTTCTTGTGCTAAGCAATATCATTTACTCTTGTTCTTGTGCTTAACAACCTCATTTGTTATTGTTCTTGCGCTTTGCAACATAATTTGCCCTTGATATTGTGCTTATGAACTTCATTGGCATTTGTTCTTGAGCTGAGGAACCTCATTTGCCCTTGTTCGTGTGCTTAATAACCTCAATTGTTGTTGTTCATATGTTTCTTAACCTCTTTTGCCCTTGTTTTTGTGCTTAGCAATATTATTTACACTTGTTCTTGTGATTAACAACCTCATTTGTCGTTGTTTCTGCGCTTTGCAACATAATTTGCCCTTGATCTGGTGCTTGTGAACCTCATTTGCCTTTGTTTGTGTGCTTAACAACCTCAATTGGCGTTGTCCGTGTGCTTAAGAACCTCTTTTGCCCTTCATCTTGTGCTTATGAACCTCATTTGCATTTGTTCTTGTGCTTAGCAACCTCATTTGCCCTTGTTCATGTGCTTAACAACCTCATTTGCCGTTGTTCATATGCTTGTTAACCTCTTTTGCTCTTGTTCTTGAACTTAGCAACATTATTTACACTTTTTCTTGTGCTTAACAACCTCATTTGTCATTGTTCTTGTGCTTAGGAAGGTCATTTTCCCTTGTTTGTGTGCCTAACAACCTCAATTGGCGTTGTTCGTGTGCTTAACAATTTCTTTCTGCCTTGATCCGGTGGATATGAACCTCATTTGCATCTGTTCATGTGCTTAGGAACCTCATTTCCCTTTGTTCGTGTGCTTAACAACCTCAATTGTCATTGTTCATATGCTTCTTAACCTCTTTTGCCCTTGTTCTTGTGCTTAGCAACATCATTTACACTTTTTCTTATGCTTAACAACCTCATTTGTCATTGTTCTTGTGCTTAGGAAGCTCATTTTCCCTTGTTTGTGTGCTTAACAACCTCAATTGACGTTGTTCGTGTGGTTAAAAAACTCTTTTTCCATTGATCTGGTGCTTGTGAACCTCATTTGCATTTGTTCTTGTGCTTAGGAACCTCACTTGCCTTTGTTTGTCTGCATAACAACCTCAATTGGTGTTGTTCGTGTGCCTAACAACCTCTTTTGCCCTTGATCTTGTGCTTATTAACCTCATTTGCATTTGTTCTTGTGCTTAGCAACCTGATTTGCCCTTGTTCATGTGTTTAACATCCTCAATTGTCATTGTTATGTGCTTCTTAACCTCTTTTGCCCTTGTTCTTGTGCTTAGCAACATCATTTACATTTTTTCTTGTGCTGAACATCCTAAATTGTCGTTGTTCTTTCGCTTTGCAAAATAATTTGCCCTTGATCTTGTGCTTATGCACCTCATTTGCATTTGTTCTTGTGCTTAGGAACCTCATTTTCCCTAGTTTGTGAGCTTAACAACCACAATTAGCGTTGTTCGTATGCTTAACAACCTCTTTTGCCCTTGATCTTGTGCTTATGAACCTCATTTGCATTTGTTCTTGTGCTTAGGAACCTCATTTGCCCTTGTTCATGTGCTTAACAACCTCAATTGTCGTTGTTCATATGCTTTTTAACCTCTTTTGCCGTTGTTCTTGTGCTTAACAATATCATTTACACTTGTTCTTGTGTTTAACAACCTCATTTGTCGTTGTTCCTGCGCTTTGCAACATAATTTACCATTGATCTGGTGCTTGTGAACCTTATTTACATTTGTTCTTATGCTTAGGAACCTCATTTGCCTTTGTTTGTCTGCTTAACAACCTCAATTGGCATTGTTCGTGGGCTTAACAACCTCTTTTGCACTTGATCAAGCTTATGAACCTCATTTGCATTTGTTCTTGCGCTTAGCAACCTCATTTGCCCTTGTTCATGTGTTTAACAACCTCAATTGCCGTTGTTCATGTGCTTCTTAACCTCTTTTGCCCTTGTTCTTGTGCTGAGCAACATCATTTACACTTTTTCTTGTGCTGAACAACCTAAATTGTCGTTTTTCTTTCGCTTTGCAACATAATTTGCCCTTGATCTTGTGCTTTTTCACCTCATTTGCATTTGTTCATGTGCTTAGAAACCTCATTTTTCCATGTTTGTGAGCTTAACAACCTCAATTAGGGTTGTTCGTATGATTAACAACCACTTTTGCCCTTGATCTTGTGCTTATGAACCTCATTTGCAATTATTCTTGTGCTTAGGTACCTCATTTCCCCTTGTTTGTCTATTTAACAACCTCAATTGTCGTTGTTCATATGCTTCTTAACCTCTTTTGCCCTTGTTCTTATGCTTAGCAATATCATTGACACTTGTTATTGCGCTTTGCAACATAATTTGCCATTGATCTTGTGCTTATGAACCTCATTTGCATTTGTTCTTGTGCTTAGGAACCTCATTTACCCTTGTTTGTGTACTTAACAACCTCAATTGCCCTTGTTCTTGTGCTTAGCAACATTATTTACACTTGTTCTTGTGCTTAACAATCTCATTTGTCGTTGTTCCTGCGCTTTGCAATATAATTTGCCCTTGGACTTGTGCTTGTGAACCTTATTTGCATTTGTACTTGTGCTTAGGAACCTCATTTGCCCTTGTTTGTGTGCTTAACAACCTCAATTGGTGTTGTTCGTGTGCTTAACAACCTGTTTTACCATGCTCTTGTGCTTATGAACCTCATTTGCATTTGTTCCTATGCTTAGGAACCTCATTTGCCCTTGTTTGTGTACTTAACAACCTCAATTATCGTTGTTCATATACTTCTTAACCTCTTTTGACCTTGTTCTTGTGCTTAGCAACATCATTTACTCTTGTTCTTGTGCTTAACAACCTCATTTGTCGTTGTTCTTGCGCTTTGCAACAAAATTTGTCCTTGATATTGTGCTTATGAAATTCATTTGCATTTATTCTTGTGCTGAGGAACCTCATTTGCCCTTGTTCGTGTGCTTAACAACCTCAGTTGTCGTTGTTCATATGCTTCTTAACCTCTTTTGCCCTTGTTTTTGTGCTTAGCAACATCATTTACATTTGTTCTTGTGCTTAATAACTTGATTTGTTGTTGTTCTTGCGCTTTGCAACATAATTTTCCCTTGATATTGTGCTTATGAACCTCATTTGCATTTGTTCTTGTGGATACGAACCTCGTTTGCCCTTGTTTGTGTGCCTAACAACCTCAAATGGCGTTGTTCGTGTGCTTAACAACTTCTTTCTGCCTTGATCCTGTTCATATGAACCTCATTTGCATCTGTTCATGTGCTTAGGAACCTCATTTCCCTTTGTTCGTGTGCTTAACAACCTCAATTGTCGTTGTTCATATGCTTCTTAACCTCTTTTGCCCTTGTTCTTGTGCTTAGCAACATTATTTACACTTTTTCTTATGCTTAACAACCTCATTTGTCATTGTTCTTGTGCTTAGGAAGCTCATTTTTCCTTGTTTGTGTGCTCAACAACCTCAATTGGCGTTCTTCGTGTGGTTAAAAAACTCTTTTTCCATTGATCTGGTACTTGTGAACCTCATTTGCATTTGTTCTTGTGCTTAGGAACCTCACTTGCCTTTGTTTGTCTGCTTAACAACCTCAATTGGCGTTGTTCGTGTGCTTAACAACCTCTTTTGCCCTTGATCTTGTGCTTATTAACCTCATTTGCATTTGTTCTTGTGCTTAGCAACCTAATTTGCCCTTGTTCATGTGTTTAACATCCTCAATTGTCATTGTTCATGTGCTTCTTAACCTCTTTTGCCCTTGTGCTTGTGCTTAGCAACATCATTTACATTTTTTCTTGTGCTGAACATCCTAAATTGTCGTTGTTCTTTCGCTTTGCAAAATAATTTGCCCTTGATTTTGTGCTTATGCACCTCATTTGCATTTGTTCTTGTGCTTAGGAACCTCATTTTCCCTAGTTTGTGAGCTTAACAACCACAATTAGCGTTGTTTGTATGCTTAACAACCTCTTTTGCCCTTGATCTTGTGCTTATAGACCTCATTTGCATTTGTTGTTGTGCTTAGGAACCTCATTTGCCATTGTTTGTGTGCTTAACAACCTCAATTAGCGTTGTTCGTATGCCTAACAACCTCTTTTACCCATGATCTTGTGTTTATGCACCTCATTTGCATTTTTTCTTGTGCTTAGGTACCTCATTTGCCATTGTTTGTGTGCTTAACAACCTCAATTGCCGTTGTTCATATGCTTCTTAACCTCTTTTGCCCTTGTTCTTGTTCTTAGCAATATCATTTACACTTGTTCTTGGGATTAACAATCTCATTTGTCGTTGTTCCGGCGCTTTGCAATATAATTTGCCCTTGATCTTATGCTTGTGAACCTCAATTGCATTTGTTCTTGTGCTTAGGAACCAAATTTGCCCTTGTTTGTGTGCTTAACAGCCACAATTGGCGTTGTTCGTGAGCTTAAAAAGTTCTTTTGCCCTTGATCTTATGCTTAAGAACCTCATTTGCATTTGTTTTTGTGCTTAGGATCCTCATTTTCCCTTGTTCGTGTGCTTAACAACCAAAATTGCCATTGTTCTTGTGAATATCAACATTATTTACACTTGTTCTTGTGCTTAGCAATCTCATTGACCATGTTTGTGTGTTGACAACCACAATTGTCGTTGTTCATATGCTTCTTAACCTCTTCTGCCCTTGTTCTTGTGCTTAACAACCGCTTTTGCCCTTGTTCTTGTGCATACGAACCATATTTGCATTTGATATTGTGCTTAGGAACCTCATTTGCCCTTCTTCGTGTGCTTAACAACCTTAATTGTCGTAGTTCATATGCTTCTTAACCTCTTTTGCCCTTGTTCTTATTCTTAGCAATATCATTTACACTTGTTCTTGGGATTAACAATCTCATTTGTCGTTGTTCCTGCGCTTTGCAATATAATTTGCCCTTGATCTTATGCTTGTGAACCTCAATTGCATTTGTTCTTGTGCATAGGAACCTCATTTGCCCTTGTTTGTGTGCTTAGTAACCACAATTGGCGTTGTTCGTGAGCTTAAAAAGTTCTTTTGCCCTTGATCTTATGCTTAAGAACCTCATTTGCATTTGTTTTTGTGCTTAGGAACCTCACTTTCCCTTGTTCGTGTGCTTAACAACCACAATTGCCCTTGTTCTTGTGATTAGCAACATTATTTACACTTGTTCTTGTACTTAGCAATCTCATTTGACCATGTTTGTGTGTTGACAACCTCAATTGTCGTTGTTCATATGCTTCTGAACCTCTTTTGCCCTTGTTCTTGTGCTGAGCAACACTATTTACACTTGTTCTTGTGCTTAACAATCTCATTTGTCGTTGTTCCTGCGCTTTGCAATATAATTTGCCCTTGATCTTGTGCTTGTGAACCTCATTTGCATTTGTTCTTGTGCTTAGGTACCTCATTTGCCCTTGTTTGTGTGCTTAACAACCTCAATTGGTATTGTTCGTGCGCTTAACAATCTGTTTTGCCCTGGCTATTGTGCTTATGAACCTCATTTGCATTTGTTCCTGTGCTTAGGAACCTCATTTGCCCTTGTTCGTGTGCTTAACAACCTCAATTATCGTTGTTCCTATGCTTCTTAACCTCTTTTGACCTTGTTGTTGTGCTTAGCAACCTCATTTACTCTTGTTCTTGTGCATAATAACCTCATTTGTCATTGTTCTTGCGCTTTGCAACATAATTTGCCCTTGACATTGTGCTTATGAATCTCATTTGCATTTGTTCTTGTGCTTAGGAACCTCGTTTGCCCTTGTTTGTGTGCCTAACAACCTCAATTGGCGTTGTTCGTGTGCTTAACAACTTCTTTCTGCCTCGATCCTGTGCATATGAACCTCATTTGCATCTGTTCATGTGCTTAGGGACCTCATTTCCCTTTGTTCGTGTGCTTAACAACCTCAATTGTCGTTGTTCATATGCTTCTTAACCTCTTTTGCCCTTGTTCTTGTGCTTAGCAACATCATTTACACTTTCTCTTGTGCTTAACAACCTCATTTGTCGTTGTTCTTGAGCTTTGCAACATAATTTGCCCTTGATCCGGTGCTTGTGAACCTCATTTGCATTTGTTCTTGCGCTTTGGAACCTCATTTGTAATTGTTTGTTTGCTTAACAACCTCAATTGGCGTTGTTCGTGCGGTTAACAACCTCTTTTGCCCTTGATCTTGTGCTTATAGACCTCATTTGCATTTGTTGTTGTGCTTAGGAACCTCATTTGCCATTGTTTGTGTGCTTAACAACCTCAATTAGCGTTGTTCGTATGCCTAACAACCTCTTTTACCCATGATCGTGTGTTTATGCACCTCATTTGCATTTTTTCTTGTGCTTAGGTACCTCATTTGCCATTGTTTGTGTGCTTAACAACCTCAATTGCCGTTGTTCATATGCTTCTTAACCTCTTTTGCCCTTGTTCTTGTTCTTAGCAATATCATTTACACTTGTTCTTGGGATTAACAATCTCATTTGTCGTTGTTCCGGCGCTTTGCAATATAATTTGCCCTTGATCTTATGCTTGTGAACCTCAATTGCATGTGTTCTTGAGCTTAGGAACCAAATTTGCCCTTGTTTGTGTGCTTAGCAACCACAATTGGCGTTGTTCGTGAGCTTAAAAAGTTCTTTTGCCCTTGATCTTATGCTTAAGAACCTCATTTGCATTTGTTTTTGTGCTTAGGAACCTCATTTTCCCTTGTTCGTGTGCTTAACAACCACAATTGCCATTGTTCTTGTGATTAGCAACATTATTTACACTTGTTCTTGTGCTTAGCAATCTCATTTGACCATGTTTGTGTGTTGACAACCACAATTGTCGTTGTTCATATGCTTCTTAACCTCTTCTGCCCTTGTTCTTGTGCTTAGCAACATTATTTACACTTGTTCTTGTGCTTAACAATCTCATTTGTCGTTGTTCCTGCGCTTTGCAATATAATTTGCCCTTGATCTTGTGCTTGTGAATCTCATTTGCATTTGTTCTTGTGCTTAGGTACCTCATTTGCCCTTGTTTGTGTGCTTAACAACCTCAATTGGTATTGTTCGTGCGCTTAACAACCTATTTTGTCCTGGCTCTTGTGCTTATGAACCTCATTTGCATTTGTTCCTGTGCTTAGGAACCTCATTTGCCCTTGTTCGTGTGCTTAACAACCTCAATTATCGTTGTTCCTATGCTTATTAACCTCTTTTGACCTTGTTGTTGTGCTTAGCAACCTCATTTACTCTTGTTCTTGTTTATAACAACCTCATTTTTCATTGTTCTTGCGCTTTGCAACATAATTTGCCCTTGACATTGTGCTTATGAAATTCACTTGCATTTGTTCTTGTGCTGAGAAACCTCATTTGCCCTTGTTCGTGTGCTTAACAACCTCAGTTGTCGTTGTTCATATGCTTCTTAACCTCTTTTGCCCTTGTTTTTGTGCTTAGCAACATCATTTACACTTGTTCTTGTGCTTAACAACTTGATTTGTCGTTGTTTTTGCGCTTTGCAACATAATTTTCCCTTGATATTGTGCTTATGGACCTCATTTGCATTTGTTCTTGTGCTTAGGAACCTCGTTTGCCCTTGTTTGTGTGCCTAACAACCACAATTGGCGTTGTTCGTGTGCTTAACAACTTCTTTCTGCCTTGAACCTGTGCATATGAACCTCATTTGCATCTGTTCATGTGCTTAGGAACCTCACTTCCCTTTGTTCGTGTGCTTAACAACCTCAATTGTCGTTGTTCATATGCTTCTTAACCTCTTTTGCCCTTGTTCTTGTGCTTAGCAACATCATTTACACTTTTTCTTGTGCTTAACAACCTCATTTGTCGTTGTTCTTGAGCTTTGCAACATAATTTGCCCTTGATCCGGTGCTTGTGAACCTCATTTGCATTTGTTCTTGCGCTTAGGAACCTCATTTGTCATTGTTTGTTTGCTTAACAACCTCAATTGGCGTTGTTCGTGCGGTTAACAACCTCTTTTGCCCTTGATCTTGTGCTTATAGACCTCATTTGCATTTGTTGTTGTGCTTAGGAACCTCATTTGCCATTGTTTGTGTGCTTAACAACCTCAAATTAGCGTTGTTCGTATGCCTAACAACCTCTTTTACCCATGATCTTGTATTTATGCACCTCATTTGCATTTTTTATTGTGCTTAGGTACCTCATTTGCCCTTGCTCGTGTGCTGAACAACATCAATTGTCGTTCTTCATATGCTTCTTAACCTCTTTTGCCCTTGTTCTTGTGCTGAGCAATATCATTTATACTTGTTCCTGGGATTAACAACCTCATTTGTCGTTGTTCCTGCGATTTGCAACATAATTTGACCTTGATCTTACGCTTGTCAACCTCAATTGCATTTGTTCTTGTGCTTAGGAACCAAATTTGCCCTTGTTTGTGTGCTTAGCAACCACAATTGGCGTTGTTCGTGAGCTTAAAAAGTTCTTTTGCCCTTGATGTTATGCTTAAGAACCTCATTTGCATTTGTTTTTGTGCTTAGGAACCACATTTTCCCTTGTTCGTGTGCTTAACAACCACAATTGCCATTGTTCTTGTGATTAGCAACATTATTTACACTTGTTCTTGTGCTTAGCAATCTCATTTGACCATGTTTGTGTGTTGACAACCACAATTGTCGTTGTTCATATGCTTCTTAACCTCTTCTGCCCTTGTTCTTGTGCTTAGCAATATCATTTACACTTGTTCTTGGGATTAACAACCTCATTTGTCGTTGTTCCTGC
Source organism: Carex arenaria (assembly GCA_964058825.1). Lineage (NCBI taxonomy): Eukaryota > Viridiplantae > Streptophyta > Magnoliopsida > Poales > Cyperaceae > Carex > Carex arenaria. Next base: position 95,924 of record CAXKVW010000456.1, on the reverse strand, counting down.
GATTTGCAACATAATTTGACCTTGATCTTATGCTTGTGAACCTCAATTGCATTTGTTCTTGTGCTTAGGAACCAAATTTGCCCTTGTTTGTGTGCTTAGCAACCACAATTGGCGTTGTTCGTGAGCTTAAAAAGTTCTTTTGCCCTTGATCTTATGCTTAAGAACCTCATTTGCATTTGTTTTTGTGCTTAGGAACCACATTTTCCCTTGTTCGTGTGCTTAACAACCACAATTGCCATTGTTCTTGTAATTAGCAACATTATTTACACTTGTTCTTGTGCTTAGCAATCTCATTTGACCATGTTTGTGTGTTGACAACCACAATTGTCGTTGTTCATATGCTTCTTAACCTCTTCTGCCCTTGTTCTTGTGCTTAGCAACATTATTTACACTTGTTCTTGTGCTTAACAATCTCATTTGTCGTTGTTCCTGCGCTTTGCAATATAATTTGCCCTTGATCTTGTGCTTGTGAACCTCATTTGCATTTATTCTTGTGCTTAGGTACCTCATTTGCCCTTGTTTGGGTGCTTAACAACCTCAATTGGTATTGTTCGTGCGCTTAACAACCTGTTTTGCCCTTGCTCTTGTGCTTATGAACCTCATTTACATTTGTTCCTGTGCTTAGGAACCTCATTTGCCCTTGTTCGTGTGCTTAACAACCTCAATTATCGTTGTTCCTATGCTTATTAACCTCTTTTGAACTTGTTGTTGTGCTTAGCAACATCATTTACTCTTGTTCTTGTGCATAACAACCTCATTTGTCATTGTTATTGCGCTTTTCAACATAATTTGCCCTTGATATTGTGTTTATGAAATTCATTTGCATTTGTTCTTGTGCTGAGAAACCTCATTTGCCCTTGTTCGTGTGCTTAACAACCTCACTTGTCGTTGTTCATATGCTCCTTAACCTCTTTTGCCCTTGTTTTTGTGCTTAGCAACATCATTTACACTTGTTCTTGTGCTTAACAACTTGATTTGTCGTTGTTTTTGCGCTTTGCAACATAATTTTCCCTTGATATTGTGCTTATGAACCTCATTTGGATTTGTTCTTGTGCTTAGGAACCTCGTTCGCCCTAGTTTGTGTGCCTAACAACCTCAATTGGCGTTGTTCGTGTGCTTAACAACCTCTTTTTGCCTTGATCCTGTGCATATGAACCTCGTTTGCATCTGTTCATGTGCTTAGGAACCTCATTTCCCTTTGTTCTTGTGCTTAACAACCTCAATTATCATTGTTCATATGCTTCTTAACCTCTTTTGCCCTTGTTCTTGTGCGTAGCAACATCATTTACACTTTTTCTTGTGCTTAACAACCTCATTTGTCGTTGGTCTTGAGCTTTGCAACATAATTTGCCCTTGATCTTGTTCTTATGCACCTCATTTGTATCTGTTCTTGTGCTTTGGAATCTCATTTTACGTTGTTTGTATGCTTAACAATATCAATTGGCGTTGTTCGTGTGCATAAAAACCTCTTTTGCCCTTGATCTTTTTTGCTTATGAACCTCATTTGAATTTGTTATTGTGCTTAGGAACCTCATTTGCCCATGTTTGTGTACTTGACAACCTCAATTGTCGTTGTTCATATGCTTCTTAACCACTTTTGCCCTTGTTCTTGTGCTGAGGAACCTCATTTGCCATTATTTGTGTGCTTAACAACCTCAATTGGCGTTGTTCGTGTGCTTAACAACCGCTTTTGCCCTTGTTCTTGTGCATATGAACCATATTTGCATTTGTTCTTGTGCTTAGGAACCTCATTTGCCCTTTTTCGTGTGCTTAACAACCTCAATTGTCGTAGTTCATATGCTTCTTAACCTCTTTTGACCTTGTTCTTGTGATAAGCAACATCATTTACTCTTGTTCTTGTGCTTAACAACCTCATTTGTTATAGTTCTTGCGCTTTGCAACATAATTTTCCCGTGATATTGTGCTTATGAACTTCATTTGCATTTGTTCTTGTGTTGAGGAACCTCATTTGCCCTTGTTTGTGTGCTTAACAACCTTAATAGTCGTTGTTTATATGCTTCTTAGCCACTTTTGCCCTTGTTCTTGTGCTTAGCAACATCATTTACACTTGTTCTTGTGCTTAACAACCTCATTTGTCGTTCTTCTTGCGCTTGGCAACATAATTTGCCCTTGATATTGTCCTTACGAACCTCATTTCTATTTGTTCTTGTGCGTAGGAACCTCGTTTGCCCTTGTTTGTGTGCTGAACAACCTCAATTAGTGTTGTTCGTATGCTTAACAACCTCATTTGCCGTTATTATTGAGCTTAGGTAGCTCATTTACCCTTGTTCGTGTGCTTAACAACCTTAATTGTCGTTGTTCATACGCTTCTTAACCTATTTTGCCCTTGTTCTTGTGCTTAGTAATATCATTTACACTTGTTCTTGTGCTTAACAACCTCATTTGTCGTTGTTCTTGTGCTTTGGAATATAATTTGCCCTTGATCTTGTGGTTGTGAACCTCATTTGTATTTGTTCTTGTGCTTAGGTACTTCATTTGCCATTGTTTGTGTGCATAACAACCTCAATTGGCGTTGTTCGTGTGCTTAACAACCTCTTTTGCCCTTTTTCTTGTCCTTGTGCTTATGAACCTCATTTGCATTTGTTCTTGTGCTTAGGAACCTCATTTGCCCTTGTTCGTGTGCTTAACAACTTCAATTGTCGTTGTTCATATGCTTCTTAACCTCTTTTTTCCTTGTTCTTGTTCTTAGCAATATCATCTACACTTGTTCTTGTGCTCAACAACCTCATTTGTCGTTGTTCCTGCGCTTTGCAACATAATTTCCCTTGATCTTGTGCTTGTCAACCTCATTTGCATTGGTTCTTGTGCTTAGGAACCTCATTTGCCGTTGTTTGCGTAACAACCACAATTGTCATTGTTCATATGCTTCTTAACCTCTTTTGCCCTTGTTCTTGTGCTTAAAAACCTCATTTGTCGTTGGTCTTGCGCTTTGGAATATAATTTGCCCTTGATCTTGTGCTTGTTAACATCATTTCCATTTGTTCTTGTGCTTAGGTACCTCATTTGCCATTATTTGTGTGCTTAACAACCTCAATTGGCGTTGTTCGTGTGCTTAACAACCGCTTTTGCCCTTGTTCTTGTGCATACGAACCATATTTGCATTTGATCTTGTGCTTAGGAACCTCATTTGCCCTTCTTCGTGTGCTTAACAACCTTAATTGTCGTAGTTCATATGCTTCTTAACCTCTTTTGCCCTTGTTCTTGTTCTTAGCAATATCATTTACACTTGTTCTTGGGATTAACAATCTCATTTGTCGTTGTTCCGGCGCTTTGCAATATAATTTGCCCTTGATCTTATGCTTGTGAACCTCAATTGCATTTGTTCTTGAGCTTAGGAACCAAATTTGACCTTGTTTGTGTGCTTAGCAACCACAATTGGCGTTGTTCGTGAGTTTAAAAAGTTCTTTTGCCCTTGATCTTATGCTTAAGAACCTCATTTGCATTTGTTTTTGTGCTTAGGAACCTCATTTTCCCTTGTTCGTGTGCTTAACAACCACAATTGCCCTTGTTCTTGTGATTAGCAACATTATTTACACTTGTTCTTGTACTTAGCAATCTCATTTGACCATGTTTGTGTGTTGACAACCTCAATTGTCGTTGTTCATATGCTTCTGAACCTCTTTTGCCCTTGTTCTTGTGCTGAGCAACACTATTTACACTTGTTCTTGTGCTTAACAATCTCATTTGTCGTTGTTCCTGCGCTTTGCAATATAATTTGCCCTTGATCTTGTGCTTGTGAACCTCTTTTGAATTTGTTCTTGTGCTTAGGTACCTCATTTGCCCTTGTTTGTGTGCTTAACAACCTCAATTGGTATTGTTCGTGCGCTTAACAACCTGTTTTGCCCTGACTCTTGTGCTTATGAACCTCATTTGCATTTGTTCCTGTGCTTAGGAACCTCATTTGCCCTTGTTCGTGTACTTAACAACCTCAATTATCGTTGTTCCTATGCTTCTTAACCTCTATTGACCTTGTTGTTGTGCTTAGCAACATCAATTACTCTTGTTCTTGTGCATAACAACCTCATTTGTCATTGTAATTGCGCTTTGCAACATAATTTGCCCTTGATATTGTGCTTATGAAATTCATTTGCATTTGTTCTTGTGCTGAGAAACCTCATTTGCCCTTGTTCGTGTGCTTAACAACCTCAGTTGTCGTTGTTCATATGCTTCTTAACCTCTTTTGCCCTTGTTTTTGTGCTTAGCAACATCATTTACACTTGTTCTTGTGCTTAACAACTTAATTTGTCGTTGGTTTTGTGCTTTGCAATATAATTTTCCCTTGATATTGTGCTTATGAACCTCATTTGCATTTGTTCTTGTGCTTAGGAACCTCCTTTGCCCTTGTTTGTGTGCCTAACAACCTCAATTGGCGTTGTTCGTGTGCTTAACAACTTCTTTTTGCCTTGATCTTGTGCATATGAACCTCGTTTCAATCTGTTCATGTGCTTAGGAACCTCATTTCCCTTTGTTCTTGTGCTTAACAACCTCAATTGTCATTGTTCATATGCTTCTTAACCTCTTTTGCCCTTGTTCTTGTGCGTAGCAACATCGTTTACACTTTTTCTTGTGCTTAAAAACCTCATTTGTCGTTGTTCTTAAGCTTTGCAACATAATTTGCCCTTGATCTTGTTCTTATGCACCTCATTTGCATTTGTTCTTGTGCTTTGGAATCTCATTTTACGTTGTTTGTATGCTTAACAATATCAATTGGCGTTGTTCGTGTGCTTACAAACCTCTTTTGCCCTTGATCTTTTTTGCTTATGAACCTCATTTGAATTTGTTCTTGTGCTTAGGAACCTCATTTGCCCATGTTTGTGTACTTGACAACCTCAATTGTCGTTGTTCATATGCTTTTTAATCTCTTTTGCCCTTGTTCTTGTGCTTAGCAATATCATTTACACTTGTTCTTGTGCTTAACAATCTCGTTGGTCGTTGTTCTTGGGCCTTGCAACATAATTAGCCTTTGATCTGGTGCTTGTGAACCTCATTTGCATTTGTTCTTGTGCTTAGGAACCTCATTTGCCATTGTTTGTGTGCTTAACATCCTCAATTGGCGTTGTTTATGTGCTTAACAACCTCTTTTGCCCTTGATCTTGTGCTTATAAACCTCATTTGCATTTGTTGTTGTGCTTAGGAACCACATTTGCCATTGTTTGTGTGCTTAACAACCTCAATTAGCATTGTTCGTATGCCTAACAACCTCTTTTACCCTTGATCTTGTGTTTATGAACCTCATTTGCATTTATTCTTGTGCTGAGGTTCCTCATTTGCCCTTGGTCGTGTGCTTAACCACCTCAATTGGTCGTGTGCTTAACCTCTTTTGCCCTTGTTCTTGTGCTTAGCAATATCATTTACACTTGTTCTTCGGATTACCAACCTCATTTGTCGTTGTTCCTGCGCTTTGCAACATAATTTGCCCTTGATCTTATGCTTGTGAACCTCAATTGCATTTGTTCTTGTGCTTAGGAACCTCATTTTCCCTTGTTCGTGTGCATAACAACCTCAATTGTCATTGTTCATATGATTTTTAACCTCTTTTGCTCTTGTTCCTCTGCTTAGCAATATCATTTACCCTTGTTCTTGTGTTTAACAACCACATTTGTCGTGTTCCTGCGCTTTGCAACATAATTTGCCATTGATCTGGTGCTTATATGCACCTCATTTGCATTTGTTCTTGTGCTTAGGAACCTCATTTTCCCGTGTTTGTGTGATTAACAACCTCAATTAGCGTTGTTCGTTTGCTTAACAACCACTTTTGCCCTTGATCTTGTGCTTATGAACCTCATTTGCATTTATTCTTGTTCTTAGGTATACCTCATTTTGCCTTGTTCGTGTGCTTGACAACCTAAATTGTCGTTATTCATATGCTTCTTAACCTCCTTTTCCCTTGTTCTTGTGCTTAGCAAAATCATTGACACTAGTTCTTGTGCTTAACAACCTCATTTGTCGTTGTTCTTGCGCTTTGGAAAATAATTTGCCCTTGATCTTGTGGTTGTGAACCTCATTTGCAAGTGTTCTTGTGCTTAGGTACCTCATTTGCCATTGTTTGTGTGCATAACAACCTCAATTGGCGTTGTTCGTGTGCTTAACAACCTCTTTTGCCCTTGTTCTTGTTCTTGTGCTTATGGACCTCATTTGCATGTGTTCCTGTGCTTAGGAACCTCATTTGCCCTTGTTCGTGTGCTTAACAACCTTAATTGTCGTTGTTCATATGCTTCTTAACCTCTTTTTCCCTTGTTCTTGTTCTTAGCAATATCATTTACACTTGTTCTTGTGCTCAACAACCTCATTTGTCATTGTTCCTGCGCTTTGCAACACAATTTGCCTTTGATCTTGTGCTTGTGAACCTCATTTGCATTTGTTCTTGTGCTTAGGAACCTCATTTGCCCTTGTTTGTGTGCTTAACAACGTCGATTGGCGTTGTTCGTGTGCTTAACAACTTCTTTTTGCCTTGATCCTGTGCATATGAACTTCATTTGCATATGTTCATGTGCTTAGGAACGTCATTTCCCTTTGTTCGTGTGCTTAACAACCTCAATTGTCGTTGTTCATATGCTTCTTAACTTCTTTTGCCCTTGTTCTTGTGCTTAGCAACATCATTTACACTTTTTCTTTTGCTTAACAACCTCATTTGTCGTTGTTCTTGAGCTTTGCAACATAATTTGCCCTTCATCTTGTTCTTATGCACCTCATTTGCATTTGTTCTTGTGCTTTGGAACGTCATTTTACCTTCTTTGTATGCTTAACAACCTCAATTGGCGTTGTTCGTGTGCTTAAAAACCTCTTTTGCCCTTGATCTTTTGCTTATGAACCTTTGAATTTGTTCTTGTGCTTAGGAACCTCATTTGCCCATGTTTGTGTACTTGACAACCTTAATTGTCGTTGTTCATATGCTTCTTAACCTCTTTTGCCCTTGTTCTTGTGCTTAGCAATATCATTTACACTTGTTCTTGTGCTTAACAACCTCGTTGGTCGTTGTTCTTGGGCCTTACAACAAAATTTGCCCTTGATCTGGCGTTTGTGAACCTCATTTGCATTTTTTTCTTGTGCTTAGGAACCTCATTTGCCATAGTTTGTGTGCTTAACAACCTCAATTGGCGTTGTTCGTGTGCTTAACAACCTCTTTTGCCGTTGATCTTGTGCTTATAAACCTCATTTGCATTTGTTCTTGCGCTTAGGAACCTCATTTGCCCTTGTTTGTGTGCTTAACAACCTCAATTGGTGTTGTTCGTGAGCTTAAAAAGCTCTTTTGCCCTTGATCTTGTGCTTGTGAACCTCATTTGCATTTGTTGTTCTTCTTGCGCTTGGCAACATAATTTGCCCTTGATATTGTACTTATGAACCTCATTTACATTTGTTATTGTTCTTAGGAACCTCGTTCGCCCTAGTTTGTGTGCTTAACAACCTCAATTGGCGTTGTTTGTGTGCTTAACAACCTCTTTTTCCCTTGATCTTGTGCATATGAACGTCATTTGCATCTGTTCTTGTGCTTAGGAACCTCATTTCCCTTTGTTCCTGTGCTAAACAACTTTAATTGTCGTTGTTCGTATGGTTCTTAACCTCTTTTGCCCTTGTTCTTGTGCTTAGCAATATCATTTACACTTGTTATTGTGCTTAACAACCTCATTTGTCGTTGTTCCAGCTCTTTGCAACATAATTTGCCCTTGATCTTGTTCTTTGAAACCTCATTTGCATTTGTTCTTGTGCTGAGGAACCTGATTTGCCGTTGTTTGCGTGCTTAACAACCTCAATTGGCGTTGTTCGTGAACTTGAAAAGCTCTTTTGTCCTTGATCTTGTGCTTATGAACCTCATTTGCATTCGTTCTTGTGCTTAGGAACCTCGTTTGCCCTTGTTTGTGTGCTTAACAACCTCAATTGGCGTTGTTCGTGTTCTTAACAACTTCTTTTTGCCTTGATCCTGTGTATATGAACCTCATTTGCATAGGTTCTTGTGCTTAGGAACCTCATTTCCCTTTGTTCGTGTGCTTAACAACATCATTTGTCGTTGTTCTTGAGCTTTACAACATAATTTGCCCTTGATCTTGTTCTGATGCACCTCATTAGCATTTGTTCTTGTGCTTTGGAACCTCATTTTACCTTGTTTGTATGCTTAACAACCTCAATTGGCGTTGTTCGTGTGCTTAAAAACCTCTTTTGCGCTTGATTTTTTGCTTATGAACCTCATTTGAATTTGTTCTTGTGTAGGAACCTCATTTGCCCATGTTTGTGTGCTTGACAACCTCAATTGTTGTGGTTTATATGCTTCTTAACATCTTTTGCCCTTGTTCTTGTGCTTAGCAATATCATTTACACTTGTTATTGTGCTTAATAACCTCGTTGGTCGTTGTTCTTGGACTTTGCATCAAAATTTGCCCTTGATATGGTGCTTGTGAACCTCATTTGCATTTGTTGTTGTGCTTAGGAACCTCATTTGCCATTGTTTGTGTGCTTAACAACCTCAATTAGCGTTGTTTGTGTGCTTAACAACCTCTTTTGCCCTAGATCTTGTGCTTATAAACCTCATTTGCATTTGTTGTTGTGCCTGGGAGCCTCATTTGCCATTGTTGGTGTGCTTAACAACCTCAATTAGCATTGTTCGTATGCCTAACAACCTCTTTTACCCTTGATCTTGTGTTTATGAATCTCATTTGCTTTTATTCTTGTGCTTAGGGTTGTTCATTTACCCTTGCTCGTGTGCTTAACAACCTTAATTGTCGTTGTTCATATGCTTCTTAACCTCTTTTGCCCATGTTCTTGTGCTTAGCAATATCATTTACACTTGTTCTTGGGATTAACAACCTCTTTTGTCGTTGTTCCTGCGATTTGCAACATAATTTGCCCTTGATCTTATATGTGTGGACCTCAATTGCATTTGTTCTTGTTCTTAGGAACCTCATTTGCCCTCGTTTGTGTGCTTAACAACCACAATTGGCGTTGTTCGTGAGCTTAAAAAGCTCTTTTGCCCTTGATCTTGGGCTTAAGAACCTCATTTGCATTTGTTCTTGTTCTTAGGAACCTCATTTTCCCTTGTTCGTGTGCTTATCAACCTCAATTGTTGTTGTTCATATGCTTTTTGATCTCTTTTGCTCTTGTTCTTGTGCTTAGGAACCTCGTTTACATTTGTTCTTGTTCTTAGGAACCTCATTTGCCTTTGTTTGCGTGCTTAACAACCTCAATTGGTGTTCTTCGTGTAGTTAACAAACTCTTTTGCCCTTGAACTTGTGCTTATGAACCTCACTAGCATCTGTTCTTGTTTTTGGCAACCTCATTTGCCATTGTTCATATGCTTAACATCCTTAATTGCCGTTGTTCATGTGCTTATTAACTTCTTTTGCCCTTGTTCTTGTGCTTAGCAATATTATTTACACTTGTTCTTGTGTTTAAAAACCACATTTATCGTGTTCCTACGCTTTGTAACATAATTTTCCCATGATCTTGTGCATATCCACCTCATTTGCATTTTTTTTTGTGATTAGGTGCCTCATTTTCCCTTGTTCTTGTGCTTAACATCCACAATTGGCATTGTTCATATGCTTCTTAACCTCTTTTGCCCTTATTCTTGTGCTTAGCAATATCATGGACACTTTTTCTTGTGCTTAACAACCTCATTTGTCGTTGGTCCTGCGCTTTGGAATATAATTTGCCCTTGATCTTGTGCTTGTTAACATCATTTCCATTTGTTCTTGTGCTTAGGTACCTCATTTGCCATTATTTGTGGGCTTAACAACCTCAATTGGCGTTGTTCGTGTGCTTAACAACAACTTTTGCCCTTGTTCTTGTGCATATGAACCATATTTGCATTTGTTCTTGTGCTCAGGAACCTCATTTGCCCTTCTTTGTGTGCTTAACAACCTCAATTGTCGTAGTTCATATGCTTCTTAACCTCTTTTGACCTTGTTCTTGTGATAAGCAACATCATTTACTCTTGTTCTTGTGCTTAACAACCTCATTTGGTATTGTTCTTACGCTTTGCAACATAATTTGCCCGTGATATTGTGCTTATGAACTTTATTTGCATTTGTTCTTGTGCTGAGGAACCTCATTTGCCCTTGTTTGTGTGCTTAACAACCTCAATTGTCGTTGTTTATATGCTTCTTAACCACTTTTGCCCTTGTTCTTGTACTTAGCAACATCATTTACACTTGTTCTTGTGCTTAACAACCTCATTTGTCGTTCTTCTTGCACTTGGCAACATAATTTGCCCTTGATATTGTCCTTACGAACCTCATTTCTATTTGTTCTTGTGCGTAGGAACCTCGTTTGCCCTTGTTTGTGTGCTGAACTACCTCAATTAGCGTTGTTCGTATGCTTAACAACCTCATTTACCCTTGATCTTGTGTTTATAAACCTCATTTGCCGTTATTATTGAGCTTAGGTAGCTCATTTGCCCTTGTTCGTGTGCTTAACAACCTCAGTTGTCGTTGTTCATATGCTTCTTAACCTCTTTTGCCCTTGTTCTTGTGCTTAGCAACATCATTTACACTTGTTCTTGTGCTTAGCAACATCATTTACACTTGTTCTTGTGCTTTGGAATATAATTTGCCCTTGATCTTGTGGTTGTGAACCTCATTTGTATTTGTTCTTGTGCTTAGGTACTTCATTTGCCATTGTTTGTGTGCTTAAAAACCTCAATTGGCGTTGTTCGTGTGCTTAACAACCTCTTTTGCCCTTGATCTTGTGCTTATAAACCTCATTTGTATTTGTTGTTGTTCTTAGGAACCTCATTTGCCGTTGTTTGCGTGCTGAACAACCTCAATTGGCGTTCTTCGTGTTCTTAACAAACTCTTTTGCCCTTGAACTTGTGCTTATGAAACTCATTAGCATTTGTTCTTGTTTTTAGCAACCTCATTTGTCATTGTTCGTGTGCACATCCTCAATTGTTGTTGTTCATGTGTTTTTTTACCTCTTTTGCCCTTCTTGTTGTGCTTAGCAATATTATTTACACTTGTTCTTGTGTGTAACAACCTCATTTGTCGTCTTCCTGCGCTATGCAACATAATTTGCCCTTGATCTTATGCTTGTGAACCTCATTTCCATTTGTTCTTGTGCTTAGGAACCTCATTTGACCTTGTTTGTGTGATTAACAACCTCAATTGGCGTTGTTCGTGAACTTGAAAAGCTCTTTTGCCATTGAGCTTGTGCTTATGAACCTCATTTACATTTGTTCTTGTGCTTAGGAACCTCATTTGCCCTTGTTCGTGTGCTTAACAACCTCAATTGTCGTTGTTCATATGCTTCTTAACCTCTTTCGACCAATTTCTTGTGCTTAGCAATATCATTTACACCTGTTCTTGTGTTTAATAACCTCATTTGTCATTGCTCCTGCGCTTTACAACATAATTTGCCCTTGATCTGGTGCTTGTGAACCTCATTTGCATTTGTTCTTGTTCTTAGGAACCTCATTTGCCATTGTTTGCGTGCATAACAACCTCAATTGGCGTTCTTCGTGTACTTAACAAACTCTGTTGCCCTTGAACTTGTGTTTATGAACCTCACTAGCATCTGTTCTTGTTTTTAGCAACCTCATTTGCCATTGTTCATGTGCTTAACATCCTCAATTGCCGTTGTTCATGTGCTTATTAACATCTTTTGCCCTTGTTCTTGTGCTTAGCAATATTATTTACACTTGTTCTTGTGTTTAACAACCTCATTTGTCGTGTTCTTGCGCTTTGTAATATAATTTGCCCTTGATCTTGTGCTTCTGAACCTAATTTGTATTTGTTCTTGTGCTTAGGAACCACATTTTCCTTGTTTGTATGCTTAACAACCTCAATTGCCGTTTTTCTTGTGCTTAACAACCTCTTTTGCCCTTGATATTGTGCTTATGAACCTCATTTGCATTTGTTCTTGTGCTTAGGAACCTCATTTTCCATTGTTCGTGTGCTTAACAACCTCAATTGTCATTGTTCATATGCTTCTTAACCTCTCTTGCCCTTGTTCTTGTGCTTAGCAATATCATGGACACTTTTTCTTGCGCTTAACAACCTTATTTGTCGTTGGTCGTGCGCTTAGGAATATAATTTGCCCTTGACCTTGTGCTTGTTCACCTCATTTGCATTTGTTCTTGTGCTTAGGTACCTCATTTGCCATTCTTTGTGTGCTTAACAACCTCAATTGGCGTTGTTCGTGTGCTTAACAACCTCTTTTGCCCTTGTTCTTGCGCTTATGAACCTTATTTGCATTTGTTCTTGTGCTTAGGAACCACATTTACCCGTCTTCGTGTGCATAACAACCTCAATTGTCGTAGTACATATGCTTCTTAACCTCTTTTGACCTTGTTCTTGTGCTAAGCAACATCATTTACTCTTGTTCTTGTGCTTAAGAACCTCATTTATTATTGTTCTTGCGCTTTGCAACATAATTTGCCCGTGATATTATGCTTATGAACTTCATTTGCATTTGTTCTTGTGCTGAGGAACCTCATTTGCCCTTGTTCGTGTGCTTAACAACCTCAATTGTCGTTGTTCATATGCTTCTTAACCACTTTTGCCCTTGTTCTTGTGCTTAGTAACATCATTTACACTTGTTCTTGTGCTTAACATCCACATTTGTCGTTCTTCTTGCGCTTGGCAACATAATTTGCCCTTGATATTGTCCTTACGAACCTTATTTGCATTCGTTCTTGTGCTTAGGAACCTCGTTTGCCCTTGTTTGTGTGCTTAACAATCTCAATTAGCGTTGTTCGTATGCTTAACAACCTCATTTACCCTTGATCTTGTGTTTATAAACCTCATTTGCCTTTATTATTGAGCTTAGGTAGCTCATTTGCCCTTGTTCGTGTGCTTAACAACCTCAATTGTCGTTGTTCATATGCTTCTTAACCTCTTTTGCCCTTGTTCTTGTGCTTAGCAATATCATTTACACTAGTTCTTGTGCTTAACAACCTCATTTGTTGTTGCTCCTACGCTTGGCAACATAATTTGCCCTTGATCTTGTGGTTGTGGACCTCATTTGTATTTGTTTTTGTTGTTAGGTACTTCATTTGTCATTGTTTGTGTGCATAACAACCTCAATTGGCGTTGTTCGTGTGCTTAACAACCTCTTTTGCCCTTTTTCTTGTTCTTGTGCTTATGAACCTCATTTGCATTTGTTCTTATGCTTAGGAACCTCATTTGTCCTTGTTCGTGTGCTTAACAACCTCAATTGTCGTTGTTCATATACTTCTTAACCTCTTTTTCCCTTGTTCTTGTTCTTAGCAATATCATTTACACTTGTTCTTGTGCTCAACAACCTCATTTGTCGTGTTCCTGCGCTTTGCAACATAATTTCCCTTGATCTTGTTCTTGTGAACCTAATTTGCATTTGTTCTTGTGCTTAGGAACCTCATTTGCTATTGTTTGCGTGCTTAACAACATCAATTGGCGTTCTTCGTGTACTTAACAAACTCTTTTGCCCTTGAACTTGTGCTTATGAACCTCATTAGCATTTGTTCTTGCTTTTAGCAACCTCATTTGCCATTGTTCGTGTGCTTAACATCCTCAATTGTCGTTGTTCATGTGTTTCTTAACGTCTTTTGCCCTTCTTGTTGTGCTTAGGAATATCATTTACACATGTTCTTGTGTTTAACAACCTCATTTGTCGTCTTCCTGCGCTTTGCAACATAATTTGCCCTTGATCTTGTGCTAGTGAACCTCATTTGCATTTGTTCTTGTGCTTAGGAACCTCATTTGACCTTGTTTGTGTGATTAACAACCTCAATTGGCGTTGTTCGTGAGCTTGAAAAGCTCTTTTGCCCTTGATCTTGTGCTTATGAACCTCATTTGCATTTGTTCTTATGCTTAGGAACCCCATTTGCCCTTGTTCGTGTGCTTAACAACCTCAATTGTCGTTGTTCATATGCTTCTTAACCTCATTTGACCAATTTCTTGTGCTTAGCAGCAATATCATTTACATTTGTTCTTGTGTTTAATAACCTCATTTGTCGTTTCTCCTGCGCTTTACAACATAATTTGCCCTTGATCTGGTGCTTGTGAACCTCATTTACATTTGATCTTGTTCTTAGGAACCTCATTTGCCTTTGTTTGCGTGCTTAACAACCTTAATTAGCGTTCTTCGTGTAGTTAACAAACTCTTTTGCCCTTGAACTTGTGCTTATGAACCTCACTAGCATCTGTTCTTGTTTTTAGCAACCTCATTTGCCCTTATTCGTCAGCTTAACAACCTCTATTGCCGTTTTTCATGTGCTTCTTAACCTCTTTTGCCCTTGTTATTGTGCTTAGGAATATTATTTACACTTGTTCTTTTGTTTAACAACCTCATTTGTCGTGTTTCTGCACTTTGCAACATAATTTGCCCTTGATCTTGTGCTTATGCACCTCATTTGCATTTATTTTTGTGCTTAGGTACCTCATTTTCCCTTGTTCGTGTGCTTAACAACCTCAATTGTGATTGTTCATATGCTTCTTAACCCCTTTTGCCCTTGTTCTTGTGCTTATCAATATCATGGACACTTTTTCTTGCGCTTTAGAATATAATTTGCCCTTGATCTTGTGTTTGTTAACCTCATTTGTATTTGTTCTTGTGCTTAGGCACCTCATTTGCCATTATTTGTGTGCTTAACAATCTCAATTGGAGTTGTTCGTGTGCTTAGCAACCTCTTTTGCCCTTGTTCTTGTGCTTATGAACCTTATTTGTATTTGTTATTGTGCTTAGGAACCTCATTTGCCCTTCTTCGTGTGCTTAACAACCTCAATTGTCGTTGTTCATATGCTTCTTAACCTCTTTTGCCCTTGTTTTTGTGCTTAGCAACATCATTTACACTTGTTCTTGTGCTTAACGACCTGATTTGTCGTTGTTCTTGCGCTTTGCAACATATTCCCATGATATTGTGCTTATGAACCTAATTTGGATTTGTTCTTGTGCTTAGGAACCTCGTTTACCCTTGTTTGTGTGCTTAACAACCTCAATTGGCGTTGTTCGTGTGCTTAACAACTTCATTTTGCCTTGATCCTGTGCATATTTGCATAGGTTCTTGTGCTTAGGAACCTCATTTCTCTTTGTTCGTGTGCTTAACAACCTCATTTGTCGTTGTTCATATGCTTCTTAACCTCTTTTGCCCTTGTTCTTGTGCTTAGCAACATCATTTACATTTTTTCTTGTGCTTAACAACCTCATTTGTCGTTGTTCCTGAGCTTTGCAACATAATTTTCCCTTGATCTTGTTCTTATGCACCTCATTTGCATTTGTTCTTGTGCTTTGGAACCTAATTTTACCTTGTTTGTATGCTTAACAACCTCAATTGGCGTTGTTTATGTGCTTAAAACCTCTTTTGCCTTGTTCTTGTACTCAGGAACCTCATTTGCCCATGTTTGTGTGCTTGACAATCTCAATTGTCGTTGTTCATATGTTTTTTAACCTCTTTTGCCCTTGTTCTTGTGCTTAGCAATATCATTTACACTTGTTGTTGTGCTTAACAACCTCGTTGGTCGTTGTTCTTGGGCCTTGCAACATAATTAGCCCTTGATCTGGTGCTTGTGAACCTCATTTGCATTTTTTTCTTGTGCTTAGGAACCTCATTTGCCGTTGTTTGTGTGCTTAACAACCTCAATTGGCATTGTTCGTGTGCTTAACAACCTCTTTTGCCCTTGATCTTGTGCTTATAAACATCATTTGTATTTGTTGTTGTGCTTAGGAACCTCATTTGCCATTGTTTGTATGCTTAACAACCTCAATTAGCGTTGTTCGTATGCCTAACAACCTCTTTTACCCTTGATCTTGTGTTTATGAACCTCATTTATATTTATTCTTGTGCTTAGGTACCTCATTTGCCCTTGCTTGTGTGCTGAACAACCTCAATTGTCGTCGTTCATATGCTTCTTAACCTCTTTTGCCCTTGTTCTTGTGCTTAGCAATATCATTTACACTTGTTCTTGGGATTAACAACCTCATTTGTCATTTTTCCTGCGATTTGCAACATAATTTGACCTTGATCTTATGCTTGTGAACCTCAATTGCATTTGTTCTTGTTCTTAGGAACCTCATTTGCCCTCGTTTGTGTGCTTAACACCCACAATTGGCGTTGTTCGTTAGCTTAAAAAGGTCTTTTACCCTTGATCTTGTGCTTAAGAGCCTCATTTGCATTTGTTCTTGTACTTAGGAACCTCATTTTTCCTTGTTCGTGTGCTTAACAACCTCAATTGTTGTTGTTCATATGCTTTTTAACCTCTTTTGCTCTTGTTCTTGTGCTTAGCAATTTCATTTACACTTGTTTTTGTGTTTAACAACCTCATTTGTCGTGTTCCTGCGCTTTGCAATATAATTTGCCATTGATCTAGTGCTTATGCACCTCATTTGCATTTGTTCTTGTGCTTAGAAACCTCATTTTCCCGTGTTTGTGTGCTTGACAACCTCAATTAGCGTTGTTTGTATGCCTAACAACCTCTTTTACCCTTGATCTTGTGTTTATGAACCTCATTTGCATTTATTCTTGTACTTAGGTACCTCATTTGCCCTTGCTCGTGTGCTTAACAACCTCAATTGTCGTTATTCATATGCTTCTTAGCCTCTTTTGCCCTTATTCTTGTGCTTAGCAATATCATTGACACTTGTTCTTGTTCTTAACAACCTCATTTGTCGTTGTTCTTGCGCTTTGGAATATAATTTGCCCTTGATCTTGTGGTTGTGAACCTCATTTGCATTTGTTCTTGTGCTTAGGTACCTCATTTGCCATTGTTTGTGTGCATAACAATCTCAATTGGCGTTGTTCATGTGCTTAACAACCTCTTTTGCCCTTGCTCTTGTGCTTATGAACCTCATTTGCATTTGTTGTTGTGCTTAGGAACCTCATTTGCCCTTGTTTGTTCGCTTAACAACCTCAATTGGTGTTGTTCGTGAGCTTAAAAAGCTCTTTTGCCCTTGATCTTGTACTTATGAACCTCATTTGCATTTGTTGTTCTTCTTGCGCTTGGCAACATAATTTGCCCTTGATATTGTGCTTATGATCCTCATTTACATTTGTTATTGTGCTTAGGAACCTCGTTTGTCCTAGTTTGTGTGCTTAACAACCTCAATTGGCGTTGTTCGTGTGCTTAACAACCTCTTTTTCCCGTGATCTTGTGCACATCAACGTCATTTGCATCTGTTCTTGTGCTTAGCAACCTCATTTCCCTTTGTTCCTGTGCTAAACAACCTCAATTGTCGTTGTTCATATGCTTCTTAACCTCTTTTGCCCTTGTTCTTGTACTTAGCAATATGATTTACACTTGTTCGTGTGCTTAACAACCTCAATTGTCGTTGTTCATATGTTTTTTAACCTCTTTTGCTCTTGTTCTTGTGCATAGCAATATCATTTACACTTGTTCTTGTGTTTAACAACCTCATTTGTCGTGTTCCTGTGCTTTGCAACATATTTTGCCATTGATATTGTGCTTATGCACCTCATTTACATTTGTTCTTGTGTTTAGGAACCTAATTTTCCCGTGTTTGTGTGCTTAACAACCTCAATTAGCGTTGTTTGTGTGCTTAACAACTTCTTTTGCCCTTGATCTTGTGCTTATGAATCTCATGTGCATTTGTTCCTGTGCTTAGGAACCTCATTTGGCCTTGTTCGTATGCTGAACAACCTCAATTGTCATTGTTCATATGCTTCTTAACCTCTTTTTCCATTATTCTTGTTCTTAGGAATATCATTTACACTTGTTCTTGTGCTTAACAACCCCATTTATCGTTGTTCCTGCGCTTTGCAACATAATTTGCCCTTGATCTTGTGCTTGTGAACCTCATTTACATTTGTTATTGTGCTTAGGAACCTCGTTTGCCCTAGTCTGTGTGCTTAACAACCTCAATTGGCGTTGTTCGTATGCTTAACAACCTCCTTTGCCCTTGATCTTGTGCTTATGAACCTCATTTGCATTTGTTCTTGTGCTTACCAACCTCATTTGCCCTTGTTCATGTGCTTAACATCCTCAATTGTTGTTGTTCATGTGCTTTTTAACCTCCTTTGCCCTTGTTCTTGTTCTTGGCAACATCATTTACACCTTTTCTTGTGCTTATTAACCTCAGTTGTTGTTGTTCATTCGCTTTGCAACAAAATTTATCCTTGATCTTGTGGTTATGCACCTCATTTGCATTTGTTCTTGTGCTTAGGAACCTCATTTTCCCTTATTTGTGTGCTTAACAACCTCAATTAGCGTTGTTCGTATGCTGAACAACCTCTTTTGCCCTTGATCTTGTGCTTATGAACCTCATTTGCATTTATTCTTGTACTTAGGTGCCTCATTTGCCCTTGTTCGTGTGCTTAACAACCTCAATTGTCGTTGTTCATATGCTTCCTAACCTCTTTTGTCATTGTTCTTGTGCTTAGCAACATCAGTTACACTTGTTGTTGTGCTTAACAACCTCATTTGCATTTGTTCTTGTGCTTAGGTACCTCATTTGCCCTTGTTTGTGTGCTTAACAACCTCAATTGGCGTTGTACGTGGGCTTAACAAACTCTTTTGCCCATGTTCTTGTGCTTATCAACCTCATTTGCATTTGTTCGTGTGCTTAGTTGTTGTTCATATGCTTCTCAACCTTTTTTGACCTTGTTCTTGTGCTTAGCAACATCATTTACACTTGTTCTTGTGCTTAACAACCTCATTTGTCGTTGTTCTTGCGCTTTGCAACATAATTTGCCCTTGATACTGTGCTTATGAACCTCATTTGCATTTGTTCTTGTGCTGAGAAACCTCATTTGCCCTTGTTCGTGTGCCTAACAACCTTAATTGTCGTTGTTCTTGTGCTTCTTAACCTCTTTTGTCCTTTTTCTTGTGCTTAGCAACGTCATTTACACTTGTTTTTGTGCTTCACAACCACATTTGTTGTTGTTCTGGCGCTTTGCAACATAATTTGCCTTTGATCATGTGCTTATGCACCTCATTTTCATTTGTTCTTGTGCTTAGGAACCTCATTTTTCCTTGTTTGTGTGCTTAGCAACCTCAATTAGCGTTGTTCGTATGCTTAACAACCCTTTTGCCCTTGATCTTGTTCTTATGAACCTCATTTGCATATGGTCTTGTGCTTAGGTAACTAATTTGGCCTTGTTCGTGTGCTTAACAACCTCAATTGTCGTTGTTTAGATGCTTTTTAACATCTTTTGACCTTGTTCTTGTGCTTAGCAACATCATTTACACTTGTTATTGTGCTTAACAACCTCATTTGTCCTTGTCCTTGCGCTTTGCAACATAATTTGCCCTTGATATTGTGTTTATTAACCTCATTCGCCCTTGTTCTTGTGCCTAACAACCTTAATTTTCGTTGTTCATATGCTTCTTAACCTCTTTTGCCCTTGTACTTGTGCTAAGCAACATCATTTACACTTGTTTTAGTACTTAACAACCTCATTTGTCGTTGTTCTTGCGTTTTGCAACATAATTTGCCCTTGATATTGTGCTGATGAACCTCATTTGCATTTGTTCTTATGCTTTGGAACCTCGTTTGCCCTTGTTTGTGTGCTTAACAACCTCAATTGGCGTTGTTCGTGTGCTTAACAATCTTTTTTTCCCTTGATCTTGTGCATATGAACCTCATTTGCATCTGTTCTTGTGCTTAGGAACCTCATTTGTCCTTTTTTGTGTGCTTAACAACATCAATTATCGTTGTTCATATGTTTCTTAACATCTTTTGACCTTGTTATTGTGCTTAGCAACATCATTTACACTTTTTTTTTGTGCTTAACAACCTTTTTTTCCCTTGATATTGTGCATATGAACCTCATTTGCATCTGTTCTTGTGCTTAGGAACCTCATTTGCCCTTTTTTGTGTGCTTAACAACCTCAATTATCGTTGTTCATATGATTCTTAACATCTTTTGACCATGTTATTGTGCTTAGTAACATCATTTACACTTTTTCTTGTGCTTAACAACTTCATTTGTCATTGTTCTTGAGCTTAGCAACATAATTTGCCCTTGATCTTGTTCTTATGCACCTCATTTGTATTTGTTCTTGTGCTTATGAATCTCATTTTCCCTTGTTTGTATGCTTAACAACCTCAATTGGCGTTGTTCGTGTGCTTAAAAACCTCTTTTGCCCTTGATTTTGTGCTTATGAACCTCATTTGAATTTGTCCTTGTGCTTAGGAACCTGATTTGCCCTTGTTTTGTACTTAACAACCTCAATTGTCGTTGTTAATGTGCTTCTTAACCTCTTTTGACCTTGTTCTTGTGCTTAGCAACATCATTTACACTTGTTCTTGTACTTAACAACCTCATTTGTCGTTGTTCTTGCGCTTTCCAACATAATTTGCCATTCATCTGGTGCTTGTGAACCTCATTTGCATTTGTTCTTGTGCTTAAGAACCTCATTTGCCTTTGTCTGTGTGCTTAACAACCTCAATTGACATTGTTCGTGTGCTTAACAACTTCTTTTGTCCTTGATCTTGTGCTTATGAACCTCATTTGCTTTTATTCTTGTGCTTAGGAACCTCATTTACCGTTGTTCTTGTGCTTAGGAAACTGATTTTCCCTTGTTTGTGTGCTTAACAACCTCAATTGGCGTTGTTCGTGTGCTTAACAAACTCTTTTTCCCTTGATCATGTGGTTACGAACCTCATTTGCATTTGTTTTTGTGCTTAGGAACCCCATTTGCCCTTGTTCGTGTGCTTAACAACCTCAATTGTCGTTGTTCATATGCTTCTTAACCTCATTTGACCAATTTCTTGTGCTTAGCAGCAATATCATTTACATTTGTTCTTGTGTTTAATAACCTCATTTGTCGTTGCTCCTGCGCTTTACCACATAATTTGCCCTTGATCTGGTGCTTGTGAACCTCATTTGCATTTGTTCTTGTGCTTAGGAACCTCATTTGCCTTTGTTTGTGTGCTTAAAAACCACAATTGGCGTTGTTCGTGTGCTTAACAATTTCTTTTCCCCTTGATCTTGTGCTTATGAACCTCATTTGCATTTGTTCTTGTGCTTACGAACCTTATTTACCATTGTTCTTGTGCTTAGGAAGCTCATGTTCCCCTGTTGTGTGCTTAACAACCTGAATTGGCGTTGTTCATGTGCTTAACAAGCTCTTTTGCCCTTGATCTTGTGGTTATGAACCTCATTTGCATTTGTTCTTGTGCTTAGGAACCTCATTTGTCGTTGTTTGTGTGCTTAACAACCTCAATTGTCGTTGTTCATATGCTTCTTAACCTTTTTTGCCCTTGTTATTGCGGTTAGCAATATCATTTACACTTGTTCTTGTGCTTAACAACCTCATTTGTCGATGTTCCTGCGCTTTGCAACATAATTTGCCATTGATCTGGTGCTTGTGAACCTCATTTGCATTTGGTATTGTGCATAGGAACCTCATTTGCCTTTGTCTGTGTACTTAACAACCTCAATTGGCGTTGTTTGTGTGCTTAACAACTTCTTTTGCCCTTGATCTTGTGCTTATGAATCTCATGTGCATTTGTTCTTGTGATTAGCAACCTCATTTGCCCTTGTTCATGTGCTTAAACATTCTCAATTGTCGTTGTTCATGTGCTTCTTAACCTTTTTTGCCCTTGTTCTTATGCTTAGCTACATCATTTATATTTTTTCTTGTGCTTAACAACCTCAATTATCGTTGTTCTTTCGCTTTGCAACATAATTTGCCCTTGATCTTGTGCTTTGCAACATCATTTGCATTTGTTCTTGTGCTTAGGAACATCATTTTCCCTTGTTTATATGCTTAACAACCTCAATTAGCGTTGTCCGTATGCTTAACAACCTCTTTTGCCCTTGTTCTTGTACTTATGAATCTCATTTGCATTTATTCTTGTACTTAGGTACCTCATTTGCCCTTGTTTGTGTGCTTAACAACCTCAATTGTCGTTGTTCATATGCTTCTTAACCTCTTTTGCCCTTGTTCTTGTGCTTAGCAATATCATTGGCACATGTTCTTGTGCTTAACAAACTCATTTGTCGTTGTTCCTACGCTTTGCAATATAATTTGCCCTTGATCTTATGCTTGTGAACATCATTTGCAATTGTTTTTAAGCTTTTTGCCCTTGTTTGTATGCTTAACAACCTCAATTGAAATTGTTCGTGTGCTTAACAACCTTTTATGCCCTTGTTCTTGTGCTTATGAACATCATTTGCATTTGTTCTTGTGCTTAGAAACCGCATTAGCCCATGTTCGTGTGCTTAACAACCTCAATTTTTGTTGTTCTTATGTTTCTGAATCTCTTTTGACCTTATTCTTGTGCTTAGCAACATCATTTACTCTTGTTCTTGTGCTTAACAACCTCATTTGTCATTGTTCTTACGCTTTGCAACATAATTTCCCCTTTATATTGTGCTTATGGACCTCATTTGCATTTGTTCTTGTGCTGTGG
Source organism: Carex arenaria (assembly GCA_964058825.1). Classification (NCBI taxonomy): domain Eukaryota; kingdom Viridiplantae; phylum Streptophyta; class Magnoliopsida; order Poales; family Cyperaceae; genus Carex; species Carex arenaria. The sequence continues at coordinate 73,622 of CAXKVW010000456.1, read as the reverse complement.
AACTTCATTTGCCCTTGTTCGTGTGCTTAACAACCTCAATTGTCGTTGTTCATACGCTTCTTAACCTCTTTTGCCCTTGTTCTTGTGCTTAGCAACATCATCTACACTTGGTCTTGTGCTTAACAACTTCATTTTTCATTGTTCTTGTACTTATGAACCTCATTTGCATTTGTTCTTGTGCTTAGGAACCTCGTTTGCCCTTGTTTGTGTGCTTAACAACCTCAATTGGACTTGTTCGTGTGCCTAACAACCTCTTTTTCCCTTGATCTTGTGCATATGAATCTCACTTGCATTTGTTCTTGTGCTTAGAAACCTCATTTGCCCTTTTTTCGTGTGCTAAACAACCTCAATTGTTGTTGTTCATATGTTTTTTAACCTCTTTCGCCCTTGTTCTTGTGCTTAGCAACATCATTTACACTTTTTTGTGTGCTTAACAACCTCATTTGTCGTTATTCTTGAGCTTTGCAACATAATTTGCCCTTGATCTTATTCTTATGCACCTCATTAACATTTGTTCTTGTGCTTACGAACCTCATTTTTCCTTGTTTGTATGCTTAACAACCTCAATTGGCGTTGTTCGTATGCTTAAAAACCTCTTTTGCCCTTGATCTTGCGCTTATGAACCTCATTTAAATTTGTTCTTGTGCTTAGAAACCTCATTTGCCCTTGTTTGTGTGCTTAACAACCTCAATTGTCATTGTTCATATATTTCTTAACCTCTTTTGCCCTTGTTCTTGTGCTTAGCAATATCATTTACACTTGGTCTTGTGCTTAACAAACTCATTTGTCGTTGTTCTGGTGCTTGTGAACCTCATTTGCATTTGTTCTTGTGCTTAGGAACCTCATTTGTCATTATTTGTGTGCTTAACAACCTCAATTGGCGTTGTTCGTGTTCTTAACAACCTCTTTTGTCTTTGATCTTGTGCTTATGAACCTCATTTGAATTTGTTCTTGTGCTTAGGAACCTCATTTGCCCTTTTTCGTGTGCTTAACAACCTCAATTGTCATTGTTTGTATGATTTTTGCCCTTGTTCTTGAACTTAGCAACATCATTTACACTTTTTGTTGTGTTCAACAACCTAATTTGTCGTTGTTCTTGCACTTAGCAACTTAGTTTGCCTTTGATCTTGTGCTTCTAAACCTAATTTGTATTTGTTCTTGTGCTTAGGAACCTCATTTTTCTTGTTTGTATGCTTAACAACCTCAATTGCCGTTGTTCGTGTGCTTAACAACCTCTTTTGCCCTTGATATTGTGCTTATGAGCCTCATTTTGCATTTGTTCTTGTGCTTAGGAACCTCATTTGCCCTTGTTCGTGTGCTTAAGAACCTCAATTGTCATTGTTAATATGCTTCTTAACCTCTTTTGCCCTTGTTGTTCTGCTTAGCAATATCATTTACACTTGTTCTTGTGCTTAACAACCTTATTTGTAGTTGTTCATGCGCTTTGCAACATAATTAGCCCTTAATCTGGTGCTTGTGAACCTCATTTGCATTTGTTCTTGTGCTTAAGAACCTCATTTGCCATTATTTGTGTGCTTAACAACCTCAATTGGCGTTGTTCGTGTCTTTAACAACCTCTTTTGCCCTTGATCTTGTGCTTATGAACCTCATTTGCATTTGTTCTTGTGGTGAGGAATCTCATTTGCCGTTGTTCTTGTGTTTAGGAAGCTCATTTTCCCTTGTTTGTGTGCTTAACAACCTCAATTGGTGTTGTTCGTGTGCTTAACAAACTCTTTTGCCCTTGATCTTGTGCTTATGAACCTCATTTGCATTTGTTGTTATGCTTAGGAAGCTAATTTGCCATTGTTCGTGTGCTTAACAATCTCAATTGTCATTGTTCATATGCTTCTTAACATTTTTTACCCTTGTTTTTGTGCTTAGCAATGTCATTTACACTTGTTCTTCTGCTTAACAACCACATTTGTCGTTGTTCCTGCGCTTTGCAACATAATTTGCCATTGATCTGGTGCATGTGAACCTCATTTGCATTTGTTGTTGTACTTAGGTACCTCATTTGCCTTTGTTTGTGTGCTTAACAATCTCAATTGGCGTTGTTCGTGTACTTAACAATCTCTTTTGCCATTGTTCTTGTACTTATGAATCTCATTTGCATTTGTTCTTGTGCTTAGGAACCTCATTTGCCCTTTTTCGTGTGCTTAACAACCTTAATTGTCGTTGTTCATATGCTTCTTAACCTCTTTTGACCTTGTTCTTGTGCTTAGCAACATAATTTACATTTTTTCTTGTGCTTAACAACCTCATTTGTCGTTGTTCTTGTGCTTAGGAAGCTCATTTTCCCTTGTTTGTGTGCTTAATAACCTCAATTGGTGTTGTTCGTGTGCTTAAGAAACTCTTTTGCCCTTGATCTTGTGCTTATGAAACTCATTTGCATTTGTTCTTGTGCTTAGGAAACCTCAATTGCCGTTGTTCGTGTGCTTAAAAACCTCTTTTGCCCTTAATCTTGTACTTATGAACCTCATTTGAATTTGTTCTTGTGCTTAGGAACCTCATTTGCCATTGTTTCTGTGCTTAACAACCTCAATTGTCGTTGTTCATATGCTTCTTAATTTGCCATTCGCTTTGCAACATAATTTGCCCTTGATCTTGTGCTTATGCACCTCATTTGCATTTGTTATTGTGCTTAGGAACCTCATTTTCTCTTGTTTGTGTGCTTAACAACCTCAATTAGCGTTGTTCGTATATCTTTATGTCATAACTAGTAGTATTCTTTCACAATGCAGTTATAACTGAAATGATCGATTTGCGAATATATACAATGATTGAGTTCGCTATGCACAAGAGCAATGGCCAATTAGGTTGTAAAGCAAAAAAACAATGGCTAATGAGGTTGTTAAGCATAATAACAACGCAAATGAGATTACTAAGCACGAGAACATTGTAAAAGAGAATGCTAATCGCAAGAACAATGACCAATAATGTTTATAACAAAAAAAAACAATGGCCAATGAGGTTGTTAAGCACAAGAACGATCGAAAATGACTTGCTAAGTAGAAAAAACAATGACCAATGAGGTAGCTAAGCAGAAGAACAATACAAATGAGGCAGCTAAGCAGAAGAACAATACAAATGAGGCAGCTAAGCACAAGAATAATGACTAATAAGGTTGTTAAGCAAAACAATAACGACAAACGAATTGCAAAATACAAGAACAATGACAAATGAGGTTGCTAAACATGAGAACAATGCAAATGAGACTGCTAAGTACAAAAACAATGGCTAATGAAGTTGTTATGCAGAAGAACAATGACCAATGAGTTGCTAAGTACAACAACAATAGCAAATGAACTTGTTAGGGTCTAATGCAAAATGGCCTGATTATTTTGTTTAACATGATTCAAAACTAATGCCAGCATTGAGTGAGCTGAGATCATGGCAGCTCTGCAAGATGGTACAAATTTTGCAATTGCCCCTTTTAAGTTCTTATTTAGACGTTTTCATAAATTATCTTGTTTGGAAAAAAGTAATGTGTAGCAATAGCCGCTGAAGTTTTACAGACTTCTATTTATCTCAGAGACAAAAAATGGAAATAATTAAACGTCATGAGCAAAATAGAAAATGAATTTTAAAATATCATAAAAATTTAATGTCATTTTAAACTACTATTATGAAGATTTTTCTTTCAAATGCAATAACTTTGTCGATTTTCATTTTCAGTTATGAAGAACCCGGCAAGTTTGTTTTGCAAAGCATCGGGCAAACCCGAAGATGGCACCAATTATAGCCAAGATGATGGGTAAATTTGGAGGTTCGACCTATAAAAAAAATTGTGAACTTAGTTTTTGTGATGAAATGATTTTTGGTGTTGTAAAGACAAGTTCTATCGCTTGAGATTAATGACTTTTTCTTGTATATTGTTATTGTTTAGATTATTGCAATGAAATGAAGTCTCAAATGTGCATTTTTTTGTTCGTGTATCATTATGCCAAATTTGAAAAATACTTTTAGTGTCCTAAAAAAACAAAAGGTACAACATACACTTTTGTAAATAATATATAATGTAAATTCTCTACAACATCATCATGTATAAATGACATACTTTGTGAATACTTGCATATTTTTTCCACAAAATTTATTCCAACTTCCAAACAACATGACTACATTCTGTATAAAACCTTAAAATCATCAATCACTAGAGAATGTTAAATCAACAGCTTAATGGTACTAAAAATTTTCAAAATTGTAAATAACAAAAGTCCACACTTTAAAAATAACAAATCACTATATCATGATGTTAAACAAACATATCACTATTCTTTTCATGAACACCTTTGACACTTATACCAAACAGTTACTCTCAAATCTTTAGAACAAATAATCTCTAATATCTAACACAAACATTTTCATGTCCTCTTTAACAGGAAATTCTCAACTCTTTAAGCCATGCTCCATCTCCAAGTTTCAGCTACCATATTCATCTCAACTGTAGATTAAATAATAAAATTTGATACAACTAATTTAGCTGAGAAAATTAAACAAAAAGTTACCGGTCAATCAGAACCAGCAACTCAATAGTCAATACTAAATTTCTAAAAAAAATGATAAACAATACCAATTTCAGCCTCAGTTATGGCAATGCTTGTGAGACCAGTGTATTGCAATTAAAGTCAAACAGATAGACCGACCAGTGTATTGCATTTTCTGAGCAGTTGAGTACCAATTTTCATTAGTTTGAATTTTGCGGACTTGTACCAGTTGATCTCCAATTTAAGATTGTACCAGTTGATGACTTGTATACCAATGGGAAAAAAAAACAATATATGCGGACTTGTACTAGTTGATCCCTAATTCGATCTTTAAATTGATCTATCAGCGGACTTGTACCAGTTGATTCCCAAATATATGCGGACTTTAATTTAAGTGAATTAGGAGATTAGTTCATGCTTAAACATTGAGATATACTAGTAGAGAGTATGCAAATCATTAGGATTACGTAGAGAGGTAGCAAACTCTGCAGCGCAACTCAGTGGCGAGAGGTGCCTGGGTTGAGCGAGCGGCTGAGTTGCGACAGTTGCTCGGATAGAGAAAGATAAGCACGATAGAGAAGAGCGGGGCAGGGAATGGAAGAGTTCTGGAGTGGGAGATGAGATTGAGAGCAAAACCCCTTAAGCTTGTGGACAGTAGCGGATTTGGAGAGAGGTGAGATGCTTCGAAAGGGAGAAGTCAGTCGCAAGATGGTCTGAGCACGAGAGAGAAAAAGAGAGGAGCATAGGAGAGGGTTTTGGCTCAGCATTTCCTAAAATTAAGCTAATAGAACGTTCCATTAACCATTTTCTCAATAATCACAAGTGCAAATCTTTTAGCAAATCAGATGGTTGCGGACTTGACCGCACTTCAACTAAAGTGCTGCTAAAATCATGTTAGTCAGACTATATATATAGTATGGCTAATATGCTTTCGGTTGTATTTCGGCCGAAATACAACCAATTAATTTTTTAATTTCCGAAGTTCAAAAAGTCGATCCAAACCGTTAGATGTGTTCTCCATATTGAAATGTTCTTGGAGACCAAATTACATTTTTTGGATTTTTTTTTACTATTTATTAAGTCACTTTGAAAATTGTTGATCCAACGGTGGCTTAACCAAACAGTGAAACCGTTAGATCAGTGATTTTCAAAGTGGCTTAATAAATAGTAAAAAAATTCCAAAAAATATAAAATTTGGTCTCCAAGCGCATTTCAATATGGAGAACACATCTAACGTTTGGATCGACCTTTTGGACTTCGAAAATTGAAAAATGAATTGGTTGTATTTTGGCCGAAATACAACCGAAAGCATATTAGCCATACTATATATATATATATAGACACACACACACAATCCAACATAATTAAGATTAATTAAGATCATAACAGGTAACGATCATCGATTTAAGTCATATTACATGTAAAAGAATGATCTAAATAGATCTAAATAGAAGGAAACAACTAGAAGAAACAACGAACCTGATCTGATTGAGTGCCGTAATAGCGTTGGAGTGGTGGTGCAAACGAGAGAGAAGTGGTAAGCTCTGGCGAATACTGTAAAATTATAATATGAAATTTTAGAATCACAAGGTGAATACTGTAAAACAACTCGGTTTATACTCTAGACTGCCTCTCTCTCATACTCTAGACCGTCTCCTCCTATATCCTTCAGATCACCTCTCTCTCATCTTTCTCCTCCAGATTGTCACAAGATGAATACTGTAAAATCATAAGATGTATACTGTAAAACAACAAGATTAATACTACATATCGCCTCTCTCATATCTCCTCCAGATCGCCTTTATCTCAAATCTCCTCCAGATCGCCTCTCTCTCATCTCTCTATGCAGGAGAGCACTCCGTTGTCGTTCAGATCTGCACGAACAAGAACCTATCGGAGAGGTCGCTAGAGGAGAGGTCGTCGGAGAAAAGGGATTGAAGAGAAGAGAACGCAATGACAAAGAAGGTGAGAGCGAGAATTAGGAGAGAGAGAGAGGAGCAATCTCTTTGATATGATGGAAAGAGCGGAGGAGAGGAGAGAGAGACTGAAAAATAATAAAGAAATTCTTTTATATAAAATAGTTTGAGAGAACGGTTAGAATCATTAGAAGCTGATTTAGAAATAGTTTGAATAAAAACTGCATACAAAACTATGAATATAGAAATCTTTTCTCAATTATTTTCTCCCGACCCCTTGTTCAAATCATGGTTACCGTTACCATCGCTGAACCTTTCGAGTGATATGGTGTAACAAGAAAGATGGATATTAAATTATATTTTTAAAAGTAAAAAAAACAATGCAGTTTAACCAACTAAAGATTTAGTTTCCGAGACAAATAATCGGAGATCTTATAAATATGTATTTAAATAAAATAATTGGAACCATCTGGGGATGTAGCTCAGATGGTAGAGCGCTCGCTTAGCATGCGAGAGGTACGGGGATCGATACCCCGCATCTCCATTTGTTTTTTTTTTTTATAGTCTGCAACTTAGCAGATTCCTTCTTGAGAAAAAGAGCCGGGGACACTATATTTGTTCTAATGCTGCCGTACGGATCTTGGAACCATGTGACGAGCTCCAGTGTCAAATTTTTTTCTCGTCTTGCTTTTTATTCCATTATAATGTCATTAGTGACCAGAGTTAAATCTTAAAATTAATAAAATCACTATTTGAATGGCTATAATATAAGGTAAGAGCTTAGATATCACTATATCACTATATTTCACCCACAGACTTCACATGTTTATGTCTAAATCAAGCTTCTAAATAGCGATTATCACATGTTCGTGGAAAGACTAAATAAAAAACTACCGTGAATAGCGTAGCTATAGCGAAAGCTAAAATCCTATATAGCGTTTTTGTGTTTAAAAAATTATATTTTATATTTCTACAAATTATCAACATTATCTAAAGTCTCATATAGCGATAAAAATGCAAAATTGATTAAGGAATTAGAATATTCATATTGAACCAATACAAAATCTAAATTATTATTCAAAATATCTCTAATAATATCATAAACTGTCTATCTTTTTTCATTCAAAATAACACAAGTGTCATGGCATAAATTATATATATTTTTCTATTAACAAAAAAAAATAAGTATCTTGACATAAATTATCTATCTTTTTCTATTTAAATCACAAGTAATCCAAACATTGAAAAAAATTGATTCTTAAAAAAATTCAATTTGGACCTTTAAATAAAAACCTATGTATTATAGTGTGTGCTATAGCGTGTAGTATGTAGCGCAAATAGCGTGCTGCTATTACCGCTATAGAGGTCGTAGCTGAAATAACACTTCTATCCTATAATTTAGCGTTTAAGGTCTAAAAATGCTATAACGCTGCTATTTAGAACACTGGGCTAAATTAATATTGATTCGTATATTTTTTTCGTGTTAAAATGATTTAGTTTCGGATTAAATAGTGCAAATAATAGTATTTGCACCATTCAGAAGTGTTCCCCATTTTTTTATTCATAACATAAAACAAAAAATAACAGGGTCCTTTTCTCCTGGAAAGGAGCTTAACGGAATAGTTCGATACAGTGAATCCATACACACTATCTATATAAATTGACCACAGATAATCTTCTCTTCTTTTTCCGACCGTTGTAAGTGGAATAATTTCGAATTCCGTATTTCCGAATTTTCATGACCGTTTGGAAACTACTATTTACCATTTAATATATCCAAGCTGGCAGTTTCCAAACGCGGGTCCCACAGTTCCAGACATTTTCGCAACTCTTATTCCACCATGAGCCAGAGACTTAGATCCCCACATCAAATCATCAATAACAAACCCAGCACATCTCTCTCTGTTCCAAATCCCATCCCAAACAGAAACTTCTCTTCTTCCCTCTTTCCCCGTTTCAATTTCTCTCTTTCTTCAAAATGGTTTCTAAAACCCCAACTAAATGCTCTACCAAACCCTCACCATCCCCCAAATCAAAGCCAAAATCCGTCAGGCAGCACCGCCTCCACCGGAAAAAATCCTCCTCCCCTCTTAACTCCTTAGCCACTGCCGGCTGCTCGACCATCAATGCCTCAATCAGATCGTGCCGCCGCCGCCTCGTCAAGCTCTTCTCACACCTTATTGTTAAGAAACAGCGTGGAGGGTTTCACCGCCTCAAAAACCCTTCAGGTTCCCCTGCTCCACCAGCTCCTGTAGCAAAATGGGTCGCGCCTCCAAACCTGAGCCTGCCTCTGACTTGTAAGAAGACTTTGTTTTTGGATTTGGATGAGACATTAGTGCACTCGAAAACGGATCCACCACCTGAGAAGTACGATTTTATGGTGTACCCAGTAATTGGGGGAAGGGTTATACCATTTTACGTGCTCAAGCGGCCAGGAATTGATGAATTGCTTCGTGCCGCAGCTGGTGCCTCTTTTGAAGTTGTTGTATTTACTGCTGGTAATTGTTTTTGTTATTTGATGAATTAATTTCTTCCTATATTTGTTTATCTTAGCAATGGTAGGTAATGTGTTTTGGTTTTCCAGAACGGCCACGGTTCAAAATTTTTACCAATGTTTTTTTTTTTTTTTTTAAAAGCTCTCTAGGTTCAGTTGTTTGACTTAGTTTCTAACTACCTGCATAAAAATAGAATGTTATTTGTTTTACGTTGGCCTGGAATTCGAATTTTGAAATTTGCTGGTCCTCCACTCCATCCTGAGTTGAGCTTATGTCTGATTGATAAAAATAAAATATTATCATACCCCAATAGCTGGCAGCATTATGAAATTCAGTCAATTCATCAGACAGAACAGCCTTCCTAGGTATACAAAAATGAATATTGGGGGTTTTCAAGTTCATGATAAAACAATAATATCTAATTATATCAATTCAGGTTTGGAGTCATATGCATCACAAGTGCTAGACAACCTAGACCCAACAGGAGAAATAATCAAGCATCGTCTGTATAGGGACTCGTGCCGAGAGACGGAACCAGGTCGGTTTGTGAAGGATTTGGCTTTGACAGGAAGGGGTTTGGATCAGGTGGTTATAGTAGATGACAATCCGAATGCATACACATTGCAACCAGACAATGCCATACCAGTGAAACCATTTGTGGACAATTTGGGGGATGCAGAGCTAAGCAAGGTGGCGAGATTTTTCGAGGTGGCTGGATTGTTTGAGGACCTGAGAGATGCAATCAGATGCTATCTCTCTGATTTTGGCGATGATCTTGGTACCTCAGTTTGATGTTTGGTAATTTTATTATCAGGGAATGCTTTGTCCAATTTATGCTCAATAAATTGATGGCTGAACCCAGCATTCCTCGCATTTGGAATCAACAGCCAACCAAATTTTCATTAAAAATTAGAAGAGAACAGCTGATATCTTAATGGCAACTTTGTCATGATGAACTGGCAAAAATGACAGACTAAGATGGAATTACTTCTTCCATTGGAGTTATTTGAAATTTGTTTATTTGTTTAAACGATAGTTGAATATGTGAGAAATAGTAGCTGGTTTTTGCTATTTTAGGGAAACAAATTTGGTGAAATTTGAACAAAGTTGTTCTTCATATATAATTTTTCCATCTTTTGTCCTATTATTCCTTTGTTCTATGCTTGTTCAAGAAATATATGGAAAGGAGCATTTTTCATTATCTTGCTACAAATGAACATGGAGTTTTAATGCTTTTGTTTGTTGGCACGTATTGCTTACGCATTGCAATTAATTAATTGTACATCTCAATGTGTTTCAATATGACACGGGTCATGCAAAACCATGGCACAAACAACCATAATGACAAATGAATAGTTTGGGTTCAGTTCAGTAGGGTCAAAAATTCGTGATTCGGAAATAATTCGATACTATAAGGAAGCAAAAAAAAACCTAAAAAGTAAATAAAAACATCACTATATTTGTTAGTTAAATATTATAAAGTTTTCAAGCATCTATGTCTGAACAATATATTCAATATATTATAGTAGGTCAAGGAAAAAATATCAACAAAGAAATATTTCCCTGTTGTAGGGTAAATATTAAATAGGAACTTTTTCCGTAAACTATTAGAGTTTTTTGTTTCAAAATTAATGAAATTATGTGATTGGAAAGCAGTACTGAATATATTTTATCTTACAATGTATTATTAGTTAAGTCATCAAATTCGAAATAATTAGGCTGGCCTAATTAGGTGTAAGTCTGAACTTAAGTCGGTCTATCTTAAAGCATCTATATCTTTGATATTATTAGAGTTTCTAATATAAGATGATAGTTTCTAATCAAGTTTGAGATATGTAAAGAGAGTTTTTTATTTAGAAACTATATATGTAGGAAAGTTTCTTATTAAGAAACTGTTTAGAAACTTCACGTTAGCCAAATAATTGACTTAAATTATTTCTCATTTTTAATTTATTGTTGATGTGATTTAATATGAACTCTAAAATTAATTTTAGAAATGTGAGTTTATAAACTTTAGAAACCTTAATTTCTAAAAAGTGGTTAACAGTTATTTAAAAACTCATTTAAGTTGCTGGGATATAGATGCTCTTAACAAGTTTGGTCTAGATCTGCTCTAGACCTAACTCGTATGATTCTGATTTTTTATCGCTATATTTTTCCACTCAATTCACTCAATCATCTCTTTTTCCACTCAATCATTTCAATATTATGAATTAATATTGAGAATATAAATTATTAATTTTGTTATGATTAATAAATTTTGTTCTCTTAATTTCATTAGTTATCAACAATGAGTGAAGCAATAATTTTATTCTCTTAATAAATTATCTTTTTTTGCTACTACCATGTTTTGTCCACATATTTTGGGATTATAAATTATCTGTTTGCTAGATTATGTACTGCTATTTTTCTCTTTTAATTTAATCGGTAATTTATTTCTAAATTATGTGTTGATACCTTTAAAATTTTAATTAGGATGTTGTGTTTTTTTATATTATCATATTTAAAGTTGCTTTTTAATTAGGACTATAGATGCAAATGAGACAAAAAAAAATTAACTCTAAGCCATGACTTAAACCACAAATTTTAATCAAATAAAAAATAACTTAACCATAATTTAACTTCAAACCTCAACCAAACATGAACAATTTAAGTCAGCTTAAATTCGAATAATCAACTTAAATCTTCTCTTAACATTAAGTCTCAATAAAAAAAAAAAACCCTTATATAATGATTGTTAACTCTTAAGCACAATAATAACCAACACTTAAGAGCTAGAACATTAAACTTTATTTGAAAAAAAGTAATATTAAGAGTTGGAACATCCAACTTTATTTGATAAAAATATAGAAGGAACGAAAGAAAAAGCAAAGCACTTACACATGCAAGGCAAACTTCAGAAGGTGGGAGATTATAAATATTGTTTGAGTGAGTCTATGCTACTCTGCATATTACGGATTGGCCCGTAATACAGATCAATATTTTCGTTTTCAAAATTATAATGATCGATTCGAACTGTTCAACATGATCTCCATATAAATATGTACTTGTAGACCGAATTTTATATTTTTTAGAATTTTTTTATTATTTTTTAAGATAAGTAAAAAATCACTTGATCTGAAAATTCTGGACCATCCAAAAACAATGATTTTCTACCTATCTTAAAAAATAGTAAAAAAATTCTTAAAAATATAAAATTCGGTCTATAAGTACATATTCATATGAGAATCATGTTAAACGGTTCACATCGACTATTAGAAATTTGAAAAAGAAAATATTGATCTGTATCACTGACCAATCTGTGATATGCATAGTACTATAGACTCACTATAATGTTTTATTATTATTTTTCATTGTTTATTACTTTTTCATATTTCCTTTTTTTCGTTTTTAAAAAAAATTGACACTACTAGTGTTCTTATAAATGAAATCTGAGGCCAGATTTTCAGATTTCTTCTAAAACAAGTAATGGAAGCCAGCTAATGGGAAGATGGTGCAATGGTGCGCTTCCAATGGATTGGGATCATGGGATTTTCTTTTTACCAGTGTTAAAATGGGTTGTACTGTACTATCCTGGAAATATAATGGGCCGTGCAAACTAAATGCTTTTTGTAATTGGGTCTTGGGCCTAAAACTTTCATATTTTCCATTCACCATTTTTAATTTACCAGAGAAGCTTCGCAAGTTCTTCTTCGCTTGCGTCTCTGACTCGTTCTCTGGGTTCCGGCTGCTGGCTTCTCTCTTATTTCTGTCAGTATCATCTCTGATCTCTCTCTCTGTGATTAATATTTTGGATGGTTTGCGGTGATTCCTCAATTCTACTGTTTGATTTGATAAAGGTACTTTCAAGTTTCTTTGGCAATGAAGTTTGGATAATATTAGGATTTAAACTTGTTCAGTTCTCTACTTCCAAGTAGTACTGTTGGATTATTTTCTGTGTCTGAGCTGTCGTATGTCTTGTTCCAATCCTTATCGATGCTCCCAAGAGAGTAGTTTTGTTACCAATTTCAGATTTGTGGGAGATTTAGCAATAAGTAACCATATTAGGGAACATATATCTAGTATTAAATTTGCTAAATCCGTACAGAGAATTTATGGTTATTACAACCATTTCCTTTCTTCTTCTTTTTTTCTGAAGCGGTAGCATTTGTCAAAGAAGCTAACTTAATTGTATTTGGCATATGATTTCTTGAAGACTTGTCATGATCCTTTTATTTTGTCGTAACCTAGCTTATCAAATAATGCAAGTGTTCTAATATTTTATCTCTCTGTAAATACACCACAGGGTTTCTTCTCCAAACCCTAAACAACCTGTAACCAATTGCGGTTAATAAAATGGGAGCCTTGACTCCTATTCTTACTAGAAACCCAGAAAGTTTTTTTTCATCCTATTTATTATGACAGGGGGGTAGAATAAAATTGTTTGTAATCTAATTGTATGTGGCATATGATTTGTTGAAGATTTGTCAAGATCTTTTTATTTTGTCGTAACCTGGCTTATCAAATAATGCAAGTGTTCTAATATTTTACCTTTTTGTGCATACACCACAGGGTTTCTTCTCCAAACCCTAAACAACCTGTAACCAATTGCGGTTAATAAAATGGGAGACTGACTCCTATTATTACTCAAATAAAGAATAATCTTTTCATCCTATTTATTGTGTCAGAGGGAGTAAAATTAAATTGCTCGTAATTAAATCACAATCTTCCAGTAGATACCATGAGTACTGAAGTTATTCACACTGGGGGATGCCACTGCAAGAGCTTCAGATGGCAAGTTGAAATGCCACCAAGTGTGGTTGCATTGGAATGCAACTGCTCGTACTGCTCCATGAGGGGCACCGTGGGTGTCGCTGTACCTTCTTCTAAATTCAAACTAACTGGAGACTCCAGTAACTTCATATCCACCTATTCATTCGGTACACAAACTGCTAGGCACACATTCTGCAAGGTGTGCGGCATCACTTCTTTTTATACACCAAGATCAAATCCTGCGGGAAAAGCAGTTACTGTGGTTGTTAATTGCGTGGATCCTGGGACCATTTCTCATGTTGAGGTCAGGCACTTCAATGGGAAAGATTTTGAAAAATCATACGAACGTCTTTCCCACAGAGAGTAGCAGGAACTGTAGCAAACAGAAGTGTACCTTTCCCTGTTGAGATATAACTAAGTAGTCATTTTGCAATTTAATATGATGTAAAATAATAAAGGGGCCATTCCAGAGCATCAGCTTTGTGTTGTAATAAAATTAGAAAACTAAACAACAGTTGTCTTGTGTGTCATTGTCTATCACCAATTTAGTGAATTTATAATTTTATTGCACATCAAACTTCTTTTTTTATTCCAATATTTGTGTTGACATGCTCAGATTTGATTCTCATCTAAGGTACTTTTATTTTATAATTGTGTTGACTCCTGCCTCCCACCTAACTGGGATTTCCCCTTTTATAGCGATCCCTCTCTCCCACATTCTCAGACATACAAATACAAAGTACTTAAATTTATTGTATTGTTCAGTGAATGACTATATTTCCAATTGTTGTGTAAGAGTTGGGAAAAAGGGCCCACTAATTCGAGTTTTGAGTCATCTGTTAGTATTCTTTGTTGTCTTTTGTCACCATAAGGCCTCTTTTTTGTGAACTGTAGTACTAACTAGTTTTGTCTATCTTATATATCTTATAGACTGAGAGGAAAAAAAATTACTTTGCTGTATACCAGAACCTGGAGTTTCTCGCATATTATAATGGAGTAAAAAGAAAATAGAAAAATTAATATGGAATTTACTGTTCAAGTCAAGTTGTCAGACATTATATTTTCATTAGGCTCCCCAGACCCATCATCCTTTCTTCTATTATGCAAGGATGACAGCAAATACAGGTTTTATACATGCTTGCTTGCTTGATCAAATCTATTAAATTTGAGAGGGTCTGAGTTATATTATTTTTTTCAGTTGATCTAATGAATGAAGAAATTCTTCACACTGGTGGGTGCCATTGCAAAAAGATCAGGTGGGAAGTGAAGGCCCCAGCAAGTGTAGTTGCATGGAAATGCAACTGCACAAACTGCTCCATGCGGAGTAACACACATTTTATAGTGCCTTCTTCAAAGTTCAAGCTAATTGAGGCTTCCAGTGATTTCATCACTACTTACACCTTTGGCACTCACACTGCCAAGCACACATTCTGCATGGTTTGTGGCATTACCTCCTTTTACACACCTAGATCAAATCCTGATGGAATTGCAGTTACTGTAAGTTGCGTGGATCCCGGGACAATTTCTCATGTTGAGTTTAGGTACTATGATGGGAGAAATTGGGAGAAGTCATATGATAAGACATCCATTACTACTTGTTCAAAAGAGGCGAATTGATGTTCTTTTTTAGATTGTTTTGCTACTACAAGAAGTACCATGAAGCTTATCGTGGTATCTGTAACTGGATTTTGCTGTTCTTTATGTACTATTTAATTTCATTGGTAGTTTTTCTTTTATGAACTCCGACAACTTTGTAAATAATTTTCTTAATAAATCAAATTGTCATATTTTGCTGACCTTCAGGAAAAAAACTCCGACAACTTTTAATATGTATTTGCATTTGTAAATTAAATTAAGATGATCTGTTTAAGATTTCTCACCAAGGCATTACAAATTAACATCCTCTCAAATATCTCAACTTAGTTGGAATAATGCAGTAGGACGCAATAGTTGAGTTTTACAAGAAACTAGCTTCAATTATTGTTCCCTTTATGAAATAATTTTGAGACGATATTTACAATGAATAGCTATCTTTTTTAGGAATTAGTTACCTACTAATAATTCAATGTGGCTCCACCACTGATTTTGAGTCTACACTACTGTCCGCTACAATAAATATTTGTCATATACGCTAGTTAAAATTAGCCGGAAAAATTTAGAAAATATAAGAGTAGGGGCATGAACAAAACCGTGCAAGCCGAGCAAGCTGGAATTAGGGGATGAGTTAAAAATCTTAACTTGTAATCAGTCTGAACCAGGAACGAACTGGCTTGTAATAGCTTGCTGAGTTTTGTTAAGGTAGTAGTCCAAAGAAATTAAATAATGAAACCCAAAATACAACATAAACTTCATACAAATTCCCACAAATTCACATGAGTGAGCTGGCCCGGATCGAGCAAGGCCCAACTCAAACTCACCAATTTGAAACCAGCCGAGAATGAGCCGACTAGATGACAGTTCGGTCGAATAACAATTAAATTATTACCGATCGAACCACAGGTTGACCTCAAGTGGGCCACGAGCTACGGACTTTTTTACCGGCCTAGTTACAAGTTACATAGCATCCCCCACTGAATTATGACTATGTATCCTCTGAGATATCTCAATTTTTGCGTGACCGACGTGTCCGGTGCCTATTCGGGGGGACATAGGGGGGCAGTTTTATTTGAGCTTTGAGATTCGTGCAGAAAATATTTGAATGATTGAGATATTCCAAAAAGTCACGCAAAGTTTGAGATATCTCAGAGGATTCGAATTCCTGAATTACTGGGCTTAGGTCAGATGGAACCATATCCTCTGCTGCAAATTTATTTCTTAGCATCCTATCAACTTTCGGACGGCCCAGATTTAATCTCAGCCGGTGAGTGCTCGGATGATGGAGGGGGCAGTATTAAATTTTCTTTAAAATTCATACCAAAATCTTATTTGGTCCGTCCGATCAAAAACGAACGGACCAGATTAAAATAACCGCACAGCTCCGCAGGTAAAAACTCCGCAGAGGATGCGATTCAAGATCAGATGAGACCGAAACTATTTGGTGATAACATTACAGAGAGTCTGTCACAATAGGCCCAGATCTGTTGCCACATAAAACTTGGAAACTTCAATAGGCCCAGAAAGGTAATATATTTCGAGTGAGCCTATGGTACTATGCATATCACGGATGGGTCCGTGATACGGTTCAATATCTTCGTTTTCAAAGTTCTAACGGTCGATCCGAACCGTTCAACATGTTTTTCATATGAATATGTACTTGCCGACCAAATTTTACATTTTTTAGAATTTTTTTACTATTTTTTTAGATAGGTATAAAATCACTTGATTCGAAAATTCTGGACCATCCAAAAACAGTGATTTTCTGCCTACCTAAAAAAATAGTAAAAAAATTCTAAAAAATGTAAAATTTGATCGGCAAGTACATATTTATATGGAAAACATATTGAACGGTTCGGATCGACCGTTAGAACTTTGAAAACGAAGATATTGAATCGTATCACGGACCCATCCGTGATATGCATATTACCATAGGCTCACTCATATATTTCTACTGCCACTTTTCCATGAAAACCTCCGCAAAAAAAGACATGCCCACCTCTTCTCTTCTTCTCTATTCCAAGTCGCGCCGTATCCAGTCTAAAACCCTCTCTCCTCTCTTCTATTTCTCCACTCAAACCTTCTCTCATCTCTTCCCACCACGCCAATCTAATGGCGCTCCCAGCGGCAAGCAAGAGAGGAACCATATGTCCGCAAATTCCACCTGTGCTCCAATAGGACGGGCGAGGTATGATTCTAAATTGGTGGGAAAGAAGACAAACGATGCGATCTTTCCGAGGGAGATGTCGCCTGAGATGGCATCTTTTCTAAGGAGGTTGAAGGAGGAGGGTTGCTTGAAGGATGGTGATTTCAACTATGAAAAGCCGGTGCTTTGCAATTCGTACTCTCTAAATTTACTGAAATCTGCAACCGAACAGTTTGGTCTGAAGTATCAGCCAATTGCAAAGTATTTCGTTCTGGCCAAATTTTCCTATTTGGGTTATTATAAATATCATCCAAAAAAGTCCTAATTATTTTTAACAGATTTCCCAACTTTGGAGCTTTTACAAACCCACAGGTTCCAATTTTGTGCCAAAGAGAATTTTATATAGTGCAGTCAAACATGCCAAAATCAATGGAAACATCTAATGTTTTACTAAAGTAACAGGAGCCCAGAGAGTTGATTGCAGAACTCTTTGGGTTTATAAGTACAATTCTTCCAATATTTTACCAAATTGCTGTTTAGCAGTAAACTGAAGTAAATGTAATTTTGATTTTCTCCATATTACTGTGCTAATCTTGTCTAATGCCTTTGACCTGTTTGCTAACCTTATATTTTTCTATCCTTGGTTGAAGTTCAGGTGGCTATCTGGTGGTGAATTGAAACAGGTCGCACTCTTTGGTTGTCCCTCTGTTGAAAGGAGAACTGTCATGGCAGCAAAGTGTTTACGGTCTTTTTTTAGGATCGAAGAAAATACTGTATGTCTTATATCAATAACTGAAACCATTGAAGTTACTTTCCACAGTGTGGTGATGGTTTTCTTCTATTACCAATCCAAACTCTGGTGTTGTCCTAGGATGTCAATATAAAGCTGGAGGTTGAACTAGTTTATCAGAGTCTTGTTCATGACGTGAAATAACGATATCAAATGCACTAAATAGAAAACACTACATATGGGCAATGGTGTTACTGTGGTCAAGTAATGTTTTACAGAAAATTACAACTACATTTTAGAATGATCTATCAAAAGTATCAATGTACTTCATCAGGAGTGAGTCTATGGCACTATGCACAGAGCAGATTGGTCCATACTATGTATCAATATTTTCATTTTCAAAGACACCAAATATTTGATTTGGACCGTTGAACATGATTTTCATTTGAAAGGTACTTGCAGACTAAATTTTACATTTTTTTTTATTTTTTTTCTATTTGTTTAGATTGGTAGAAAATAACTACTTTTGCAGGTCTAGAATCTTTAGATCAAGTGATTTTCTACCTATCTGAAAAAAATAGTAATAAACTGCTAAAAAATGTAAAAGTTGATGTACAGGTACATCTTCATATGGAGATCATGTTGAACGCTTCTGATCATTTGTTTGGACTTTGAAAACAGAGATACTGATCCATAGTACTGACCAATATGCGCTATGCATAGTACCTTATACTCACTTGTATAAGTATATTATACAGAAATGCATTTAAGGAATGTCCAAAATTGGTTCCCCGATTACTTCAGCTTTTATTATCTCTAGATTGGTAACACTTAGTATTGGGTTCAAAGTTTCTTCCATTATTTCATTCCATTCAGTGATATTATACCCCTAAAATAAACACTCAGTTATTTTTATTTCATCTTCTAACCCCTTATTGCATTCCCTCCCTCTCAGAAAGGGTGCCCCAGGATAAATTTGACCTAAAAGGAAAATGGGGATTAGAGTCAAACCAAGGGAAAAAAAATGCAGACCAAGAAATTGAGCAGAGAAGCCAATGTTTATGTGCTTTATTGAACAAAAGAAAATCTTCCAGGATCGATTGAACCAAATTCAGCAATTGGAGGGCCCAGTATACCCCCCCCCCCCCCCCTGGATTTTTAGTTTTAGTGTAGATCTATCGATTCCGGTCGAATTTGCCCCCCTCTGGATGTTTGATTTGTAATTCGGGTTAAATTTAGGGTTAATATAAATTTCTTGAATTATGATTGGTAATTAGAATTATAAGTTAGAGCATCAGAAATTACAAGTCAGAGTGTTAGAAAGTATAAGTCAAAGCATTGTTTTTTATGGAGTACTCAATTAGTTAATGGGTTTAAACCTGATTAGTTGTTTAAACCCGATTCAATATTTTTTTGCCTCCCCCCCCCCCCGA
Source organism: Carex arenaria (assembly GCA_964058825.1). Taxonomy (NCBI): domain Eukaryota; kingdom Viridiplantae; phylum Streptophyta; class Magnoliopsida; order Poales; family Cyperaceae; genus Carex; species Carex arenaria. The sequence continues at coordinate 54,073 of CAXKVW010000456.1, read as the reverse complement.
CGAAAATCCTAGATCTGCCCCCGTATGCAATAATGATATTAAACGATGAAAATGTCAGTAGAAAATCTGTCTTTAGGCCCTGAGCTTTGGCCCTTGACTCTTTTAACTAAGCCCCAGATCCTTTGGTCTTTTTGGTTGTTTAGTTTCCTCAACTATTGCATTTGGAAATTTAACATTGCTGATTGGGGCAATGACATGTTCTTTATGTGGCACCAGTGTGTCAATCGAGGATTGATGTCAGTCAATAATGACGTGGCATGCCATCTTCATCTCTCTAATTGAACAATAATAATTGATTAGGGGCTGATCCCACCCCACCACCACCTGTCCTCCAAGAAAAAAGGAAGTAAGAAAGGTTAAAGATTTAGGGGTTTGGGTTAATTACGTACAACTTCATTACTTGCATGAATACAGGATATTTTCAATCTCACTAATTGATGACAATACAGATTTGCTGTGTTTTTTCTCAAAAAAAAAAAAAAAAGATTTGCTGTGTTGGTTCAATGCATTTCCAATGATCGTGATGTATTTATTTATTTATTTATATATTTTGTTTGACAACTTTTTTAGGTATGCGAGTCATGCAAGGTAAAGACTTCATGTAGATTTGCTAACCAAAGAGTCGAGAGACAAGAGAAAGTGATCTTGACATATGTTACGAGACTTCTTGTTTTGTACGCCCTTGACGCCATTCCTCAAGAGCCGTCTATTTCTGAGAATTTGAAGTTGTCAATAAACAAGCTGCTTAGTGAGGTCATTAATCTAAGTACATGAAGCAGAATGGAACAAAAGAAAGATAAAAAGTAAAGAACTGATTGTAGTACTTGATTTTAAGCTTTTGTATGGAACTAGTCGCATAGTTACTGGTAATATTGATGCTGAAATCCAACCCCTTGTAGTTTTTATGCTGTTTTAACTGATTGATGTTCAAATTCTAGGAGAAACTATAATCTAAATTTCACATGGCAAAGAATTCAGCCTTCGTTTTCCAAATTTAAGCCTTCGACAAGGCCTGACGACCTGATAAAATTCCCACCAGTTTTCCATATTTAAGGCCTAAATTTTGAAAAGTTGATATTTTATTAACAGAAAGAAATAGACAAAAGCCACAAAGCTAAATGGTTGATACACCCTAAATACTTGTACCAATTTTGATTAAATAAGAAAAAAGAACAAAGGGATATTGAATCTGCAGTGCATTATTGCTCGATTATTTTAAAATGGGGCTTACATATACGGTAATTATGTGTATTTGATATAATATGCAGTGGAAAAGATGGTGAACTGATCGTGCAAACCGCATAACATGTGAGGCAAGCCTCAAATAGCTTTCAAATTGCCCTAAGCACATACTGTTAGAACCCAAGACTTGCTGAATTCGCATCCTCTTGGGATATCTCATGTTTTGCGTGACCTACTGAAAAATCTCAACTGTTCAAATACATTCTGCACAAATCTCAAAGCTCAAATAGTACTGCCCCCTTGCGCGAGCCTCAGATAGGCACCAGAGACGTCGGTCACGAAAAATATGAGATATCTTATTAGATGATACACACTCAGACTTGCCACCTAGACGAAAGACAACTAGGCTAATTCACACATTTGATGTGTGCAAACTTTAGTTAATACATAGTATTTGATACGTGTATAATCAGCATGTTACTGCATATATGCTCTATGTATGACCTTCGTATTCAAGGGCGGACCTAGTAAAGCTCAAGGGAGCAATTACCTTCCTGGATTTTGAAATTAAGTGAAAAAATAGAGGTCCGTATCTTCTTTGCCACCATATATGCTCTATGTATGACCTTCGTATAATCGTATTTAAAACATTAGATGTCTCTCGTGTAACGAACACATACCAATGAAACGATATGTTATATTGACAACAATTGTGGCAACCAACATATAGTCTATCAATATCAACAATTAAAATTATATATGAGTGAGGCTATGGTATTATGCATAGAGCATATTGGTAAGTATATTGGATCAATAATTTCGTTTATAAAATCAAAATAGTCAATCTGAATCGTTCAACATAATCATCATATTAAAATATACTTAAAGATCAAGTTTTATATTTTTTATAATCTTTTTACTATTTTGTAGATAGGTAGAAAATCACTTGACCAAAAGATTCTAGACCGTTTCAAAAGTAGTTATTTTCTTTTTATCTAAAAATATAAAATGTAGTCTGCAAATACAGTTTTCGTAAAAAGATCATGTTGAACATTTTAGATGATTGTTTAAACTTTAACATCAGAAATCGTCACATAGTTTTATATTGGAAAAACTCAAGCATAGTATTTATCCCGATTAAATTAATGAAAATTTATTGGTATACGTAACAATGAAAAAATAATCAAAGGTTAAAGAAATTTCCTTGCTAAAAAAAATTAAAGGAGAAAAAAAAAACTAGTAAGCCTTGATTTGGTTGAAGTCACTAGTTTATTATTTCTTCTAATATGTAGTCTTGTTTCACTATCTAATGATGTTTATGATCACATGAGTGCTTCAAAACATAAAAAGCTAAGCAAATATTTAAAAGAAAAAAAAACTTGAGGAGTTGCTTCAGTAGCAACTTCTAAATTGACCTATATAATTTATAATTGAGAATACAAATATCATTTAATATGAAGTCTATTGTTTAGCTGCAGCACAGCACTTTCAACCAAACAGAGCATCCTCTGTTTGAAAATATAAAGCGTTTCTATCTATCTGAATAACATATTAATTGCTTCCCCTATCCGACTATTTCTACCAACCAGACAGTAAGAGTTTTGGGATGCAAAACATCTTCTTTCTTCCTTGATAATTTAATCAAAAAGCTTTGTACAAGACGAAATCAAATTGTTACCAAGTAGAATGCTCTGCTACTTTGGATCTTTCATTAATTAAGGCTGGATTCTCAGTAGGATTATGCAGATTTCCAAACAGTTCCTTTTTACATATAGATCAATATAATTTTCTCAGTAGTATCCAACTAAATGGAGCAGTTTGTGCAATCACAGAGGTCAAAAGGCCTTGCTACTTTTCTGGCAATCGGCACGGCACTCCCACCCGTTTGTGTTCCTCATGATACATACCCCGACATGTACTTCCGGCTTACCAATAGCGAGCATCTTACAGACCTCAAGGAGAAGATGACCAGAATATGTAAGATCATTTTGCCTAATTATCTTTTCTATTCAATTTGATCATTTTATCCAGTTCATTCAGACCATAACCACCAACAAAAATTTGGTCAGTGAATTAATACTGTCCTTTGTCCATTTGTTACTATTGAAATGAAGTGCGTTTCATATTATTGTGCCAATTCATATATAAAAAAATTCTTATTGGTGTACCACAAATGTTATCCTCAGAAATCATCATATTATAGGATTGAGACCACCACAACGAAACGGAGAAATGTACAAATTACCCATGTTTTTCAAACCAACAAACAAAATACCCCTCTTCATAAATTATTAACAAAATGTCCTTGTGGGTCCCACATTTTCCTCCCTTTCCCCTTCCTCTCACCTCTCTCCCCATTTACTCCCATCCTTTTTTATTTAAAATGGAGGTTATGCAACAGACAAAAAAAAGGATGTGTTTTATATTTGTTGGTTTTATATTAAGAACATAATATTCGCTCCAAATTTCATGGATCAAGTAGAAAATATTAATAACTTAATAATAAATAATCTTACTATAATCTTTACATTGAAAGCAATTTAATCACCAACATCAAATTTAAGAAACCAATCTCGGTGCGTTTTATATTTGTTGGTCTGTTGCATAATCCTCCATTTGAAATAAAAAGTTGCATAAGGAGATTAGTTTCTTAAATAAAACACAACATACTATGTAATAAGAAGATGTGTTTTATATTTTTTTTGTCTGTTGCATAACCTTCATTTTAAATAAAAAGGATGGGAGTAAATGGGGGAGCGATGAGAGGAAGGGGTAAAGGAGGAAAAGGTGGGACCCACAAGAGCAATTTGTTAATAATTTATGAAGAGGGGTATTTTGTTTGTTGGTTTGAAAAACAGGAGTAATTTGTACATTTCCCCCAACGAAACACCTTACCAAGTTACATCATATCTTGATTATTATTTTTTTGAGGAAATCATATCTTGATTAATTGTAGGTAAAAGCTCAACTATTAAGCAGTGATATGTGGGCTTGATGGCGAATGACGGAGAAATTTTAAAGAAGTATCCGAATATCGCCGACCACTCGGCACCATCTCTAGATGCCCGATGGGAGATTGTCTCAGAGGAAAGTAGCAAAGCTTGCAAAAGAGGCAGCAAGAGTGGCCATCAAGGAATGGGGCCAGCCTGTGTCCAAGATTACCTACCTCATCTTTTGCACGAATGGCGGTGCTGAATGTCCAGGTGCTGATGTTCAGCTTGTGCATCTACTTGGCCTCCCTACAACTGTTTGGCGTGTCATGCTTTACTATCAAGGATGTCACGGTGGCGCAACTTCACTGCGCATTGCAAAAGACCTTGCTGAGAACAATCGCAGTGCACGTGTTCTTGTGGTGACTTCTGAAAACATTATTCATGGGTTCCGTGGCCCTTCTGAATCTCACCCCGATGACCTCGTTTCTCAAGTTTTATTTGGCGATGGGTCTGCTACCGTGATTGTTGGTGTAGATCCCGATTTAGAAGTTGAGCACCTGCTCTATGAGCTCATCTCTACTAGGGAAACAATGATCTTAAATACTATGGATGCTCTTGCAATGGTACCAAGGGAAGTCGGAAACCTCATCACGTTGGCTCCTTCAATACCAAAGCACATCTCCGAAAACATCGGAGGTTGTGTTGAGGTATTGAAGCCATTAGGTATTACTGATTTAAATTCTCTATTTTGGATTGTGCACCCAGGAGGTCCTAAAATTTTAAAGATGGTTGAGAAGAAACTCGCATTGGAGAAAGACAAGTTTAACATGACAAGGAAGGTACTAACCGATGTTGGCAATTTGTCGAGTCCAACTGTATTATTTATAATGAATGAGATGAGAAAGAAATCAATTAGTGAAGGAAAGACTACTACAGGCGATGGGCTCCAATTTGGTATGCTCCTTGGGTTCGGGCCCAGACTTTCCATTGAAGCTATTGTCCTACGTTCAGTTCCCATTTGATCTGCCTCCCTAATCTGCATAAGAGACTTTACATTGCAACAACAATAATAAAAATAATAACTAAATGCAAATGTAGTTTTCCAAGGTTGGACAAGAATTAGGAAAGTCGTTGGCAATTAAGAAACAAAAGGTGTTTGAAGAATGAGGAATTTGTTACGAAACATGAAGAAAAATGTTGTCATAGAAAGTTGAAAAAAAAAAAGAAAAAAAAAACTTTAATGTCTTAGTGCCAGCATTTGGGTTTTATTCGTTGAAGCTAGTTTGTTTAAAAGCTCAACTATTGCATCCTAATGGATTTATCCAACTTAGGTTTTTATTGAAAGCGTTTTGCATTTTCTTTCATTTCTATTTGTTCAAATAGAGTTGAATGTTCTTGCTGCTAATAGTGTCAGTCATCGTAGTGCTTAAGAATTAACTATCATTATATAAAAAGGAATTAGCAAAAAATGCAACATTTGCAATGTTTCAAGTTTCAACTACATGAAGACCATGCTGCTACTGAAAAATTGAGAACTTATCAAACTAACAAAAGAAGTGAGTTGTTTTATATGCCGATTGAACATCAAACCAGTATGTACCATGAAAGGATTTCAAACAGCTTGCAATGAGGCCAAGCAAATCATGATGACAACCGAGTGAATGTACCTTCTTTTTGCTTGATCTTTATGAGAATATATACTGATATATAAAAGATCAATTGAAAAATGATGCTCAACCACTAAAACTTTTGTACAATAGGACAGGGAAAACAAGAAAATCAAACACAGATAGCGGGCCAAAATGGAAACTCTTTTCCTCCCAAAAAATTAAGATAGATAGCCTTCATTTTAGTATCTTTTACACAAAAAGAACAAGTTCTAGTAACTTCCATTATACAAAATAAACCCAAAATGCTGCCCTCACTTGTATGACATTGACTTGCACAACTCTTAAGTCTGCAGCCCCACTGTTTGTTGTTAGTATAACTTCAGCACAAAGGTTATAAAATAATGTATCGATCTCTAAGCCCTTCTTAAACCAAGGCAACCACACACTAAAATTCAGAAAAAAAAAAAAAAAAAAAAAGCCTATACTGTAGCAGATATCAGAAGCCATGCAAATTCAACAAGGACAAATGCATCCCTTGCATAAAGGAACACGAAAAAGGCATGCTCTGCTTGCCACAACTAAGACCATTTTTCAATTCTTCAATTTCCCGAGTCATCATGTACACTTCTTCGGCGTGGTATTTGGTCGACCAATTCTCCACCAGCCTAAGAAAAAGAGTGAAATTTTTAAGAGTACAAAAAATAAACACAAGAAAAAATTCTCAACAAAAAATAATTGATCTTCAAGAATAATTGGTACTGGGAAGGTGAAAACTGAATTACTAGAACCAAGCAACATAAGAAAAGCTGGGATACCACACAAATGAAGAAGATTGCAAACCTAATGTCAACCTCAGAGGCATCACTACAATCAGAGAATAAGACCTTCACAACCGGCCTCAGCTCCACCAGACAATTAGGCTCCACTGCTTGGTTCTCAATGCACGCACCAGAAAAATACCATGCCTTGGAGTTGAGAAGTACTAACTGGAGCAATGGTTTCCGGGACTTCAAATCCCTGACAACAGTTCGAAAAGATACCTCATCTTCTGCACTCTCCAGGAGAAGATTTGAGAACAGGTTTTGAACTGTGTAATACCTGTGTAAGAATGATGTTCTAGCTTCAGTATGTATACCATGAATCCCTGGTTGATAAAACTTTTCTCATTAAAAAAAAAAAAAAACTTAGGAATGGCACAAGTGAGGTGAGCCCTGATAATCATCTGGAACAAAACTATTATTTTTTCTTGGTTTTATTAATTAAATTTTTAGGCACGGATAGTGTCAAGTGAGCTGAATAATTAAGACAAAGAAATAAAGGACAATCATAGTATTAAGTCTGTCTGAATAATCGTACCAGTATGGCTCTGTCTACTAATTCCCACTAATGCCAGTGAGTTAAACTTTTTTAAGGAGAATGAACAACCATAATTGTTTTCATCTAAAGAAAATAACAAATCATGACCCTGAAAGGAAAGTAATTAAAAGTTTATTAAAAAACATGAACAACCAACCTAAATGCATCACCAGGTCCACCGACAGGTGTTGAAGTTGAGATATAGCACTTAAATAATCGCACCCCACCATCTATTGTACCAGCATTGCCCATATCCTTCTGACAAGGATATGAGCCAAGAGGCGACAAGCACATATCACAACAAAATTCACTCCACTCCACATTCTTTGACATATTAGCCTCGTTATGCACAAAACCCCCTCCAAAATAAATACTCCGTTCATCATACCTGTCAGGACCATGACTGACATGACAATTAGATGTTGTATGGTTCAGGTCCTGCTTCTCAGATGTAGGAGCAACTCCCTCAGGACCCTGTGCATCATCATGACTACAATTGCTATAATCTAAAATTGGCACTTCTGGATTTGCATGATTGGTGTTCAACACATCCAGAGATGGTTCTTTGCTGGCAGGATTTTGAGGATAACCATGCAGAGAATCTTTACTGATAGTGATTGAGGCAGAGTTTAGAAGACCAATTTCTGATGAGACGTTAAAGGAGTTGAGATATTGAGTCGCAAGGTCTTCCGCAGCCGCGCCAAAGGAACAACAGCAATTGCCGAACCAGTTCTCAGCGACATCTCTCCAGTTCAGAGATGGCATTTGCACAATGTGCCTAAAAAAAAAAGAAATAAAAGTGACAATAGCCCAAAGACTACTTTATACAAAGAAAAAGAAAAATGCATCTTACCTTAGTGGCTGCTTGGTTAATTTGGTTGAACATGATTTGCAATACAGATCTACGTCACCAGACGAAAGACTCTTCAAATCTAAGATAAAAGGGATCAGTAAAATGAAATACAAACAGAGCATAATTATATTTCAATTTGTGGTATATCATTTCATTTCATCAATGAATGAGGCTCTGGGAAGACCTAAATACAAGTATACAACACAAAAGTAATGATAGCAATTGACAATGACCAATGAGCACAACCAGTTGTTTCTATTGACAATAACCAATGAGCACACAACCAGTTGTTTTGTAAAATTGACTGCTTCTGTTCTCTAACTGTCATTCAGTAAACTAACCAGCACACAAGCTGAAAGCGTTTAAATTCAGTGGACTAACCATCATTCAAGGAGATAGGAACAGCATGTTCATCTCCATTGAAACCTATAGAGGCTCGGTACTGAAGAACCACAGGATGGTCTACAGGAAGAACCAGAGAAAGCTTAATCTCGACATGATCGCTCCTCACTACGCACTGAATTTCCTTCTCAAGTTCGATCAAAACCTTAGGAACTGGTATTTCGAGACGAACAGTGTCATCGTTCTGATACGAGAGTGAGACCAAGAGGAGGGATCGGTCGGTCTGGAGAGAAGCGGAGAGGTCGGAGATAGAGGTCGGGGTCGGCGACTGAAAGAGGTAGAGGCGGACCGTTGGGATATGCGGAAAGGTTTCCCATGTGAAACGCCATGTATGGGTTCCAGGGTTTAGGGGAGAAGGCGATGAAGAAGATGACATTGTCAATTTACTTAGAGATGTTAACATATCTCTCTTTCATTTGGGTTTTGATTTGTATGTAGATGGCTCATGTGGACTACTTTTCGGCCCATTTAGACTTGTTACGGCCTTATTCTGTGAATTGGGCTTAAAGTTTTTAGTTAGAACTTGTTACGAGTGAGGGACTTCATGTTATGTGCTACCTAAACCCAATTGTAGGACAGTTCAAGGCCTGTAACAGAGCCCATTAAGGCCATGATACAAAATGAAAGGGCATTTTGTTCGGACGAGTAATTTAGATCCGATTCGAATCTTTGAATTTGTTGTAATCTGATAATAGATTAATAGTTAACCTTCACTCACTAGCTATTAGCAAAGCGAGTACTTCTAACGTAGTCGTACCGATTATACAAGCATGTAAACAACATGTCGCTTAGTGATTATTGCATGATAGATGGTGAGAAAGAAGTGAATTTTGCATGAGATTTAAGAAATATAAATAACATGGTCTCCAGGTAAAACAGTAATGTATTATAGATTACTTCAAAAAACAAAATATGAATAAGGCACCCAAGTTACGGATTATTTAGTTTATAAAAATGTGACCGAGAGTTTCAAGTAAAATTAGACACTTAGCTTAGGCTTGTGTGTTATGAATTATTTGTTTTAAAACACCATTTCTGACTCACAAACAAAAAAAAATATTTAAAAAGTTGGAGAAAACCAAATGTGGCATCCAAATTGTCACACCATAAAACCGGATTGGTTTTGAGAGGCACATGTAGCTCATAGAGAACTTTTTGAGTCAAACTAACTCAGTGCATTCCCGGCCATACTACGGTACTCGGCTTCCGTGGTAGACCGTGATACGGTAGATTGTTTCTTAGACTCCCAAGATAGTAAATTCAACTCAAGAAAAATACAAAAACCTGATGTAGAACGCCTATCATCGGGGCAATTGGCCCAATCTTCATCGGAGTAGGCATGTACCTCAAAGGAAGAATTAGAACTAATGTGAAGGCCGAATGTAAGAGTACTCTTGAGATAACGCAAAATGCGTTTGACGGCATTCCAATGCTCATCAGTTGGAGAGTGCATTAATTGTGAGGCTTTATTGACGGCATAGGAGATGTCAGGACGAGTAATTGTTGCGTATTAGAGAGCGCCAACTATACTCCTATAGAATTGTGGTTCGGCCATAGTGTTGCCTTGAACACCGGTTGAGAAAGGGGTTGAGCATGGTTTAGAACCATCCATTTTGGACCGAATAAGATCTCGAATGTATTGTGGTTGTGCAAGGGAAATGTCCTTAGATGTCGATGTGACTTGAATCTCCAAAAAATAATAAAGGAAGCCAAGATCCTCTGATACCATGATAGAGATAAGAGAAGAGAGAATAGACAGAACTGTGTAAATGAATTCTATTTCATCATATGAATCAGTATAGCTTTGCGCTTTATATAGGCGTAGGTAATTAACTGACAGTAACTAACTGCATAACTGAGAATTTCAAGTAAAATTCGACACTTGACTCTAGGCTTGTGTGTTATGGATTATTTATTTTAAAACTCACTAATTACATTTCTGACTCTCAAAAAAATTATTTAAAAAGTTGGAGAAAATCAAATGAAGAAATTTTATATCATAATTAAGTTATATATAACTCAAATACAATAAATTGTGATTAAAAGCTGACTTTGTTATCTAATTTAAATAATATCCTAAATTAAACAACAAAAAAATGGATGAAATAGATCTTATTAAGGTTTGATTTAAATTTATTGTAATAAAAAGAAAATATTTTAAGTCAATTGGTAATAAATATGAGCCAATATTTTTATTTTTCTGGTAAATTTGAGATTAATTTATACTTGATTTTGTAAACAAACTGCATTGGTATTATCTTTATATCTAGTTTACTTGTAAGCTTTGCTAGGTACGTCTTATATACCATTTTTGGGAAACCCTCTCAACAACTAAGAGATCCGTTCAAAGAGCATGGCGATTAGTTAAAGTAATTGAAGTAATGAGTTTCCCTTATTGGTAGACTCATTACTTCAATTCAATTAAATTGTTTCAAAATTTATTTCATTTTTTTATTTTAGTTAGAAAGTTTAGGTAGTTCTCGAAAAATAATAGTAAAAAAAGATTATTCCTAAAATCGTGACTAAAACAAATGTATAAATCAATTCTTCAATCGATTCAAACTATAGTTTAATTTGTAGCTTCCACACCTATTCATTTGAGATCATTTATCATATAAATATAGAAAACGAATAAGAGAAGATGATAATTCAAATCAAGATTCTTTTTTCTTGTACCCTTAATTTGTCTTAATGAGCAAATGTGGCACTTATGTTTCAATGAGATAGAGAGCATAGAGAGTTTGATACATATGTCAACTGTGCACGTATCAATACTAGAAGAGATATATATATAATTTTCATTGCACTTAAGGTCTTCCCTCTGAATTTTCCTTTTTATATGGAACTCATTTTTTTTAAATAAACAGTATTTCAGCGCAATATTAGAAAACATCTTTATTTTCAGCGCAATATTAGAAAACACTTTATTTTAATTTAATCTTTTTAAACAAGGAACTATTGTTATATCATTTTTCAAGGACCAAGGTCATGTGGTCACTTCCGAACCCACACAGTCCACAGTTGAGCTTTATATATTATGTTTTTTCTTTACTACATACATACATACTCTTACAATCGTACCACTGGTATGATAATCAATGGAATTTGAGGGTTGGACCCTCATGTTTCTCTTTCAAAAAAAAAACATACATACATACGTAAGATATATCGTGACAAAACAATCATATTATTTTCTATTTTTGATTGAAAGTTCATAGGAGATTGTATTGATTCAAAAGAGTTACAATCTTACTGTTACATAATATTAGACGAGTGTCTTTGAAAACATTCAGCTGTAAATAAATAAAAACAAATATGGATATAAGTATATGATGGACATAAATTTGATTGTTCTTACCTTATTGTAATGGTAGGAGTCTACTTATAACTTATTGTTTCCATTGTGCGCATATTTGTCTTAGTTTTTCTGACATAATTAATACACTGTATCTCAGATACTACTGATGATCTTATAATGGTACCTAGGGAGGTAGGAAACCTTGTCACTGTGGCTTATTCCGTACCGATGCATATCTTTGAAAATATTGGAGGGTGTGTTGAGGAAGTATTAAAGCCATTAGGTATCACCGATTTGAATTCTCTATTTTGGATTGTTCATCCAGGAGGCTCTAAAATTGTAAATATATATGATTGAAGAGAAACTCGCATTAGATAAAGACAAGCTCAACATGACAAGGAAGGTTACATCCGATGTTGGGAACTTGTCAAGTGCAACGGTCCTTTTTTGTCATGAAGGAGATGAGAAACAAATCAATCAATGAAGGCAAGGCTATAACAGGAGATGGGCTCGAATTCGGGTTGCTTTTTGCATTTGGACCTGGACAAAATCACATCCCCAATAAACAAAGGTAGCTTTTCAGGGTTGAAAGAAGAATTTGAAATATCATTGAGAAAAATATATCAAAAGAATGAGTAAACCATTTTTCAAATGGATTTATATATCCAACAATTATATATCCAACAAAATTGGGCTCTTTTTTTTTTTTTAAAGTGCTTCGCATTTTCTTTCATCCTTCCTAATTTCTAAAACAGCGCTGAATTTCTAAATGCTGATTGAATATCAAACACTTTCTCAATAAAAAAAAAAATATCAAACACAAGGAATCAAGGAACAACAAGTAGCATGTAAGGATTTCCAAGAACTTGTAGTGAGCCAAGCAAATCAGGTGATATGAGTCTAGTGATTGTTTTTTCTGTGTCTAGTTTTTCTGGACGCAGATATGAACCAATTCGGAGTTTAACAGCATGCTTTTAAAATAAGGATAGTCAGCTTTTGAAATCAGGTACATTGGGGGATATGATTTCCTTTAATTTGTGCCTAGTTTTACAGTGAGCCCAAGGTCCAAGAACTATGCACACACTATGTGCCTTCAAACTGGTACATTAATTGGGGATATGATTTTGTCCAACCAGTATTCTAGATCCAATCCAAACCATTGGATTTTGATCTGACAATTAGATTTATTCGTAGCAGAGATTAGCCTTAGAATTTAGAACAGACGTACAGTGACATTTATGCAAAATTGGAATTCTAATTGTTTTTATTATTTGTAGTAACAAATGATTGTTCCGGCACTCTAAAAATAGCAAAAACATATCATCAGCACTTATGCATTCCTTATACATTCATTACTAAGGAAACAAATCTGTTGCGATTCTTTTGAATCGCAAGTCCCTGCTTGTCCAAATCAAACCATTCATTTGTTTTGAGATATGTACAAAAAAATCAACTGCTTTGAGATTCGTGCATTTAAAAAAAAATGAATGGTTTGATCTAGAAAAGCAGGGTTCCTGCGATTTCCAAAGAATCGCAGCAGATTTATTTCCCATTACTAAATATCTATATCGATATCAATGCTTCTAATAATTCCATAAAAACTAAATTGGGTATTATATAGTCTAATTATGAGAAACTTGCTACACTCCTGCTTGGAGTTGCTGTCAAGCATGTTGCAATGATATATTTTTAGCAGCCAACAATGACCTGTCCGTTCCTAATTTAGATACTACTAATGATCACATTATGAAGTATGAAGAGAATATATAAGACTCCTTATTTGTCCATTATTTTCTCCTGGGCAATACACTAGCTAATTAAACAATTAATAAATCCTTTTTACAGCTCGAATTAGATCTCATGATCGAGTTCCCCTTGCAATTTTTAAAGTTATCCCTAAACTCATTTATTATTTTTTTCTTTTCATTTCTACCTTTTTGTTGCATAAATAATCCCAATTTTAATCTGATAAACTTTGACAAAAATAAGGATGTTTATCCAAGTCAAGATAATAGTTTACCCAAACGGAGGCAAAATGTCCAAACAAGTGGGCTCTTTTGTAGCACTTTTTTTAAACTTGGCCCACTTTTTTTAAACTTGGCCCAAAATTATCTTACATGTTACCCAATCGAGAGGTCCTGTAGGCATTTTATTAAACATACAGTAGTACATCAGAAAAGTTAAATCGTATCAAGTACAACATGTATTAGTAAAGTAGTAAGTTGAAATATAAGATAAGACAATAAGTGTCTTCAGAAATATTTAGCTATACATAAACTAAAAACGTACATAGGTATGTGTATCATATGGACACAAATATGATTGTTTTTGCTTGATTGAAATAATATGAACTTAGGGATTGTTTTCTCATATGCATAGTGTATCATGTTTTTTTTGGCAAACCTGTGTAGTAGAGAAGGCACTGAATCAAACTGTACCGGAAACTGAATCAACTAGACCGGAACAGTCACCACGTAAAGTCTCAATGAAGGCATTGAATCAAATCGGACCGGAAACTGAATCAATCAGATTAATTTTCAGTTAACCTGATTCTTTACAGAAGTGTCATGCAACTGACAGGCTCAGATTATATACGAAGAAAGAAGAAGAAGAAGAAGAAAAATATGTGAGGAAGATAGTAACTACCCTTCTAAAGATTTGTATTTAAAAGGTCTTGCTATTTAGGAAGAACCGAATCGGTGACGCTTCCATATTTCAATTTATGTTCAACACATATGGTCAGGGGCGGAACCAGGATTTGAGTATAGGGGGGGCTAAATAATAACATATATTTTTTTGATATTGTTTAGAATTGTCTTTTTCTATTTGTCGCTTCCTACTTTAAAATTGACTTAGGCGGGGGGTATAATAAAATGCTATTGTTTAGTGTATATTTAATTTAGAAAGGAGAACTTATTTTTGTTCTCTTCCAGATTTTCACAACAAAAAATAGAAGGCCCATGGCCCAAATAGAATAATATAATTATTAGGAGGGACTTTTAGTAATAAAACAGATAATATAATATAAATTTCTATGTACATGGTAATAAAAAAATGAAAAGCTGGGGTGGCTTAGCACCCCCTAGGTCCTCTTATGTTTCGCCCCTGCATATGGTCTTGTGGTGGTCGACTATAGTTTTCGTCGATCTACACATTTATTCGGAGTATAAACATTAAAAATAATTAATTAATTGTGCCCTTAAGAATACCACTCTAGTTTTAAAGTAGGATTCAAATTCTTTGTTGTTTTCTGTTTTTGTTTTTGTATATCATTCACGCTACACATTTTATCTCTATTTTTAATATTAAAAAAGGCGATTTGAACTGCTCAATATGTCTCCTTATTAAAAATGTGTTTAGAGACCAAATTTATATTTTTTAAAACTTGTTCACTATTTTTTTAGATTGGTACAAAATTGCTTTTTGTGGATCATAAATAAAGCAATGATTTTGTATTTATATAGAAAATAGTAAAATAAAAATGAAAATATGAAATGTGGTCTCCATGCATATTTTAAATATGCATATCATGTTGAGCAGTTAGAATCAACTGTATGAACTATGAAACGAAGATAAGGATGTGGAGCTCGGATCAATTTTATGAACTATAAAAGGGAAAATAAGGATCTGAAGCATAATTAAGACACATAATCAATAGAGAATTTTAACCCACTCCTATCTTTATATCCATGTTTAAATTTTAGTGGTTTTTTTAATTTTAAATAATTCTGTTTTGTTTTGTATTTATTTTAATTCTGTTTTATTAAATCTTACAGTTTATTTAAATAAAACACCATATTTTAAATTTTAAAAATATCTGAAATTAATTAGATATCTGGACCCCCACTGTCAATATTTATAATGTCAAAGTACATTTTATTCCTAAGTTTGTAGGCTTGAAACCTGGGTGGCTCCGAAATAGAGGCCGTTAATTAAGGTCAAGATCGGATTAAATAACATGAAACGACTTGAACTGAAAGCTGAGGTGTGATGTGGAAAATGTTGAAGCGTCAAAATCGAACAAATTCAACAATTTGAATTTTGAATGGAAATTTCAACTTCTTCCTTCCCGTCCAAGCAAACGTACGTGGATTTGTGAGAAATTTCAAATTTGTACAAAAATTCAAAAAGTCCTGTATATTCCTCGTCTGACTACGTACGTCGTACTTACCACCTTGCATACTAGTCAAATATTTTTTCACAAAATATCTACGCTAATAGTCTAGTATAGATTTTTTTTTTTTTTTTTTATGTATTAAATGGAGAGCTGTCTTTGAGATGAGAAGGGTTCCAATATCTCATGTTTTCATATCTTATTAAGCATCACATTTTATATTTTTATTTTCAAAGTTTAAATTGTCGATCCGAACTGCTCAATATGGTATCCATATTAAAATATGTTTAGAGATCAAATTTTATAATTTTTGAAAAAATTATTATTATTTTTTTAGATAGATACAAAATCACTTTTTTTAGTGGTCCAAAAACAGTGATTTTATACATATACTAATAAATAGTAAAAAAAATTATAAAATTATAAAATTTTATCTACAAGTACATTTTAGTATGAATATCATGTTGAGTAGTTCGAATCGACAATTTAGACTTTAAAAACAAAAGTATAAAATATGAGGTATGATGAGATATAAAAACATGAAGTATTGGAACCCTCCTTGCAACAGATATATTTAGGGCCTGTTCGGCCTCCAATGGGAAATGGAAATGGGTGCAGGAATTGAACTGAAAAGTATTATATACGTGGGGGGGGGGGGGGGGAAAAATCAGTTCAACTGAGTGTTTTTTTCCCACTTGAACAACGATCTGGCCGAACAGGCCCTTAGAGTTTTAGACACGGCATTTGTTGATCATTGTTTTAAAAGTTGAGAAATGGTAACTATATATTTGATAATCGTTTATGCTAAGTTGTGTGCTAAATAGATATGATGATACTATTTAAAAATCGTTTAATCATCTATAAGAAAATAGATATGATGACATGATGTGCTTCTCAATTTAAGGTCGAAAATTTATTCAGGCTTCTTTGAATTCTCTTTTGATTTTTTTACAGTGGAGCAACTCTAAAAGTGAACTGTCAAGAGCAATAATTTTATTGTTCTTTGTTCCGTCTCACTGATTATAAAATTTTGAAATCTTAAATTTCATGAAGATTTTCAACAAATAATTTTTTCACACAATAATATATTTACCAATTAAAAGCCTATACAATTGTTAGAATGCCAGCGTTATTTTTTCATTACTGTAACTATATATAAAAAATGCTAGATTTCCAAATTGATTGTCCTACAAAAATTGTAAAATATTGTAATTTTTTTTATGTAAAGTCCATAAGCAATTTTATTTATTTAAAGAGTTATAGATAAGTTGTTACATGAAATTAATTAGATAACAAGTATCTTAAAAATGACAGGAGCCTACTTATTATTTCCTCGGTGCACAAAGTTTATCCTGTTAGTCAACTTCATCATAAAAGGCACTGAATCCAACATAACCGGAAATTGAATAAACCAGAAAATAAAAATATTGTAAATTTACAAATTCAAATTCATTTATTCTTCTTCCCTTAGCATCCGGCGATTCAAAACTTCAGAACCCAACCACATTATGACACCATCACAGGACGGCGGTCTACCGATCATTTCCTCCGTGCACAAAGTTTATTCTGCTAGCCAACTTCATCATAAAAAATACTGAATCCAACATGACCGGAAACTGAATAAACCAAAAAATAAAAATACTGTAAATTTACAAATTCAAATTCATTTGTTCTTCTTCCCTTAGCATCCGGCGATTCAAAACTTTAGAAACCAACCACACTATGACACCATCACAGACGGCGGTCCATACTGAGCCCAAAGGTCCCTTTTATGTTGACTACCATATACAGTGTAACATGAACATTACACGGTCACCTTTCGAACCAAAGCTTTCGATCACCTAATACTAATATTGATCAACATTCAACAGTGGAAAATTTGACTTATTATTGTTTATTTCCATGGTCATCTAATTGAATTTGGAAAACAAATACGTACGGCTGCTCTCCAATTCGTACATATGGTGCAATGAAAATTTGAAATCTTTATTTATATAGTCATAGATGTGTACATTAATAGAATATAAAGACTTGACCTTTACTTTTATTTTTCAAAACAGAAAAAACAAAATCATAGTCTCTTTCTAAGTAGACATTTTTTTTTTCATTTAACTTACTTTGTTTATATGTATAAAAAAATTATTTTCTCGCAAAAACAAAAAAATGAAGTAGAGCTAATTAGACGTCTATATGGTGCTTGCCTATGCCATAGTGACAAACAAATTATTCGGATTTAGTTCGATGAGATTAAAAATTTGTGATTCAGAAATAATTCGATACCACAAGCAAAAAAAAAAAATTACATTTTATTTGCAAATAATTTGTGATTTGCATTTTATTGGTGTTTTATTTGTGAATAAAATATTTATATACGTTTTTCCACATTTTTATTTAGTGTTTGATTCAAACACGTCAAAAAAAAAATTAATTCGTGAATTACACGCGGATCATGTTACTGTTGTCTATGCTACCGACCCTTGTCTGATTTGAAAATGATGGCCCAATTTTCATGCGGTCTTTTGTAAAATGAATTGGTCTTTTCTAGTAGCGGACCTCCATTCCTCCAATAATATTAAGATATTATTTCTTTTTTAAAACCATGGGAGAGGTTCTTAGGACTTGTTTACTAATCAAATGTACCACTTCTTCTTTTTCAATAGATATTATTCAATCTCATCTTTATTGATACGACGAAATATACAATTAATGTACTCTTCTTGAATTCTACATAAATCAAATTGAGAAAATTCAAAGTAAGATATTTTTTTAATTCATTCATTTGGTTAGATACCCACGATCAGAGTGAATATTACAATATTTTCCGGAGTCATTAGTCTGTATCTGAGGTGTAATTTAAGAAAACGGACGGGCTACAATAATTTACAATAATTTCAGTCGAACCAAATTCAATCTGATGTCTATTAAAACTATAAATTATTGCTTTGAGATTGGTGTCAAGTTATTAGAACAGTCCGGATTTCTCACTTGTACCTCAGGTGATTCGGATTCGTGTCTAATGGGATTATCATCCATAAAAGATAAAATATGTAAGAAATAAGATTAAATTATTTCAAGGAATAATATATGGCGCCTCTAATATTTTCTAAAGGAGGGTTTAAATACCTATATTTTTTTACTTGAGAGTAGGTCTGATGGGCATCGGATCTACTTTGGTTCGACGGAATTAATCACCGTTCAATATATTTTAAGATTCATGTGCAATGCTTTAAGTTTTGTACGAGTCTGCTTCAATTTTTGTGCGCACATATCTTAAGATAAATCAGACGGTCGTGGAGCTCGTTGAACCTAAAAGTAGGTCCGATGGGCATGGAACCCACTCCGTACTCATATTTTTTGTGTTGTTATCATACTTTTAATATTTAATTTTGTAATAACAGAAATTTCAAATTTTGTATGGCAAAATAAAACCTGTATATGTTATTTTTTCTATATATACATAAAAAATTATCACTTTTCAATTTTATATTCATATGAATTAATAAGTTAGAAAATCAACGTCCGAACATTATTTTTGTAAGTTCTTGATAACAATAAAAATAAAATTAAAATATCGTAACTTATACATGTGTATGGAGAAAATTATCTATATAAAAATCAACATATCTATATTGGTCTATTTTTGTAAGCTCTTGATAACAATAAAATAAAATTGAAATGCCATAACTTATACTTACGTATGGAGAAAATGATCGATATAGGTTATATCAAGCAAGTTTATTTTAACATTTAAGTTTTGAATTTCGAGTTATTAAAATTTTAAAATTGAGGCATGATGATTGATAGAGGCACAAAATATAAAAGTATTTGATGATTTGAATCCTCCTCTATTTTCTATGCTTTGTTTTTTTTCATGCATAAGTATTTTTAATGAACAAATTTGTCAGAAGAGTGTCCCAGTTTTAAGGATTCAACTCCTCTCCAATATTGTAGAGGACGGGCCTCACTTTACGGTTTGAGATTATCTCACCGCTTTGAGATTCGGGCTAGTGCGGGGGCAGTATTATTAGGCTTTGAGATTCGTGCCAAGTTAAAAAGAATGGTCCGGATTCACTAATTGTAAAATATTCCCTTGTGCAATTTTAGAGAGAATGTGAATTCCAATTTTAAGAATTCGTATCCTCTGCATTAACTCAAAATGGAATCTTTTGAGTTAATAAATATCAATTTTTTGATTTCTCTCAAGATTTGTGCAAACTAAATTCGCACTAATATTGAAAGGCCTCCTATATTATAGGTAGGAGCCGAATTGATTTTGTTTAAAATCAGACGGTTGAAATTAATTAACTCAAAAGATTTTCTTTTGAGTTAATGCATATGATAAGCGTTTCAATTTTAAGGCAACAAATTCGATTGCACTGGAGACATATATTACAGAGAAAATTCTTGGGTACTACATATCAGCGCAATGTTATTTCAGGGGTAGGAAAGGAAAACAAAACTAATTTGAAGTTGTGATAGTATCTTGGTACCTCATATGTAATGTAATGGCTGCACGCCTGCACGGGACAATCGCTTGAACAAACCTACCTACATCTGCAAGCTGTTTCCCAACTCCTTTTCTCCGATTCGATTTGGCTAGGATCCTCTCCAGTTGGACTGTCCAGATAACTTTCATGCTTTAGAGGAGAAAGATGGTGCTGAACGTAGGATCTATAATGGATTGTTTAGATTGCTTAGGACTGTCAAAGTGTCCTTACCAGTTGGAGAGGAGCAAAAGGTATTTAGTACGTTTAATTAATCTCACTGTTATGTCCGTTTCGCACAAAAGAGAAAAAGACAACTATTTGAGAAAGAGAGAAAAATAAATAAAAAAAAGGGCATAAACTATAAAGCCTTGCCTTGTAAGAAAAAACCACCTTTGACTCCCTGTGTCGGAAATTTTGCATCATCTCCATTAGAAAGAAAAACAGGAGAGGATACCTCATTAGTCATTCCAAATGATGCGCTGGATTTCTGGAAACTGGAATTGTGGTAACAAATATAATGACGCTAACAGCATAATAACACCTCCAAAATATACTTTTAACACGAGATTAATTAATTGAATATTATTTAACATATACAGAAAATCTTGAAGAAAGTGCACATGTAGCTTAATCATGAAAATTGTGGATATCTTAGCATTTCTTACTCAGTAGTTATACTTCTCCGATACTTCACAAATATGTCTCTGAGATGCCAGGTGGCATATCATATTATATTAATATATTTGAGTGGATTATACAGTCTTTGATATGCCCCGATATATAAGGGCGAAGCCAGACTTTCAAACTATGGGAGTCAAACATATAAAATTTTCTTGCAGAATCAAATTTTCGAACTATCGGAAAACGACTTGGTTGCACGGGAGCTCAGGAACAATCGATTGTATATTAGCCAACCTCTCTCTCTCGCTCTCTATATATATATATATAGAGAGAGAGAGAGAGACCAACTAATGTCATAACGTTATAATTTTAGCCTAAATTATAATAAGTCAGTTTTTGTAATTTCAAAGTCCAAAAAGTCGGTCTGAACAGCTCAACATGTTCTCCAGATCTAAAAATCGGTAGATAGCTACAAAATCACTATTTTGGATGGTCTAAAATTATATGAAAACATTAGTTTTGTGATACTGTGTGTGGAAGATCGCAGATTCAAAAGAGAATTCCTTTTAAATATTAAAACAGTTGACTGACCTGATTTCTAACTTTACTCAAAAAATATATTTAATTCATCATCTCATATTTTATATCTCGTTTGACATATATGTGTAAAATAAAACAGTTACTTCACTTCTAACCACTATGAAACATAGCCTAATTACATAGTGGAATCGTAAAGACCGTGTATTCAGAATCCGAATAAAAAAATTATAAAAATTAAATAAAATTTTAAAATATAAATAAAACTCCATCTTCCTATCTCCAAAAAACAAAACAAAAATACCAGAAAAAAAAATAAACTTTTTTCAAACGGTACGCCGCATCCCTATATCCGTACAGGCGGCGCAGAGATCTTCTTGTTATTTTTTTTATAATTATTTTAGTCTTTTTGACGCAGTGTAGTTTCCACGAAGTGAAACCGGCTGCTTTGATCTCTTTCATTGCCCAATTCCAATTTATTCTTCCATTCCTACTCTATGCTGATCAGGTTCAATCGTCTCCAGTACTGCTACAAAATGGACCTCCCTTAAATTTCATACCTTATTTACGTAATCACTGTTTAGTGTTTAATTACAATTAAACATGGTAAATGGTTTCAGATCAGTGTGATTGCTGTTCATTATAAAAAAAAAAAAATAGAAGGTTCTGATAATAAATTGATTAATGGATCAGGCTTCATCCATTAGTGTACGCACTGGACGTATCAAGTTGATCATGACTTGAGAGGGTTTAATTACTATGTCCTGTTTGGATACAAGTCGAACCAGAATAAAGTTAATTCCAAGTGGCCACAAGACAATTCGAATCAATTACATCAACACGAGAATTAAAATGGTTAAGTTAGATGCGACCTCTCCTTCCATTCTCTTTCTCTAAGAATCAGTGCGATTAAATATAATTAATCAGCATATTATTAATGTAGTATATAAGTATATGCTCGTGCAAATTAAAAACAAGCACTATATCCATATGGAGTAGTCATCTTATATTTCAAACACGTTCTAATTAACTTTATAGTTTATTATTTAGACAAATAAATGTAAAGACCTCTCTGCTAAACGGATTGGATAGTGATAAACTATCTGTTTTTATTTGTTCAGATAATGATACGGATCATATATTAGAATGATACGGATATATATCTGATATTAGATGGATACAGATACGGATCGGATATCTGTAGATATATACAAATATTTTCATTATATATATTGAACTATGTAGTATCAGTATGTATATATATGTATCCATATCCGTACAGATATTCAAATATCAAATATATATCCGTATTTAATTTTTGAATACAAATACAAATTCAGATATGGACGGATAATATATATACGATCCGTTTGCACCCCTGTAATAATTATTTATTAGTACATCTCAAACTATATGAATACTCAATATTTTAGCTCATTTTTTTTATTTTAGAGTAATTTCTAAAAAAAATTATTTAATTAGATTTATAATTTTTTTAATTGTATATTGAGATATCCAATTCCAACCGCATATGCATCACAACTAGCTATTTTTTTTTTTCAAAAATAGTATGCGCGCATACCATAGCTTATGACATTGCTAAAAACTAAAGAGTGATCAGGATCTACTAATTACAACATATTAATTTTGACAATCATTACAACCATCTGTAATAAGTTATAATTTTCAAAATCTAACATTTGAAACATGACATGCACGCACAAAAAATAAACTTTCATATATGTATTATCGTTAATAAAACAAATTAATTTTTACAATGGTCCATATCTAACAATTTTCGATGAGTGTCAAACTTTATTTAAATTGCATGGAATTTAATTAGGGGTGAAAACTGGTCGGATATTATCCGACCGTATCCAGATCTGTATTCGAAAATTAAATACGGATATCCGATATCCGAATATCCGTGCGGATACGGATATGGATACGGATATGATTTTAAATTTTAATTATTTGTATCCGAATAGTAGATATATACCATATAATTTAAATATATATTATGAAAAAAATTATGTTATTCACCATTATAATTAGATAAATATTATGAATTTTGGTATTTTTAATAAATATCCAAT
Source organism: Carex arenaria (assembly GCA_964058825.1). Lineage (NCBI taxonomy): Eukaryota > Viridiplantae > Streptophyta > Magnoliopsida > Poales > Cyperaceae > Carex > Carex arenaria. Next base: position 30,584 of record CAXKVW010000456.1, on the reverse strand, counting down.
CCGTATCCGTATCCGTATCCGTGTCCGTCTAATATCTGATCCGTATCCGGAAAAAAAAAGGGATACGAATATGGTTTTATCACTGTCCGATCCGTTTTCACCCCTTAATTTAATACATGACTAGTCTATAATATTAACATTACATGTATAATAATTTTAATTTTTTTTTAGCTTATTCTGTTAAAAAAAAAAATACATGTTAAAATTAAGTTATTAAATTCTCAGGCGTTGTCAATATATCTTAACTAAAAATTGATTGTATATATATAAAAGGAATCTTGCTAACAATCTGATAAGTTTAACTACACCCCTACGCTTACTAGTACAAATCCCCTTCTAAGTTGTCACCTTTTTTGTCTCATTTTCTTCTCTCTTTCTTTCTCCATGGGCCCCTCATGAAATTCTCTCTTATAAAACCACCCCAACTCCAAGTCTTTCCATATCGAGTTACATCCTCTCCAAAAAAACATTTGCCTAAACTACATTATTGCTAACAAACCATACCAAACACACAACACATCCCTCTCCATCCATCCATGGCTTCATGCACCAAACTAATAAATGCTCTCCTACTTATAACATGCATCTTTCTATTACTAAACCCTACTTTCCATGCAAGGAAGCTTCTAGGTGATCAAGTGCAAGAGGATAGTTCTCCAACTTTGCAACAGAATTTGGAACTAAATACTCTTTCAAAAGGACGTTGGATGCCGCCTTCTTCATCGAGCAAAGGTGGAAATGGTGCAGGACTCGACTCGAGTTCCACTGGACGAATGCTCGGGTCCGTACCGAGCCCAGGAGTCGGCCACTAGTTGAGTTCATACTGTTTTCTTGATCGATCTTTTCGAAACAGTTCACATGCCGATGAATATATTCAGTTCCGTTGATGGGGTGCGGTAACTGCCATGCATTTATCTAATTTTCCCTATAAGTTATTGAGATTAATTACTAGCATTTTTGCTCAGATTTGGTACTAAGAGTATTCTTTTGCTATTAGTTTTCATTCATTTTATTTGTATTGTTGTACTATTAATTTCTTTTCACTATAACAAATGACGAAATGTGTGTATATATATATATATAACAAGAATAAAACTCATCATTTTTTGGAGAACCACTGTGTGTATATGCTTCTATTTGCCATTTCTATTTATTTATTTTTGTTATGATAAACTCTTATACGGCCAAATTTAATTAGCAATAAGCAGAAATGCGGTATACATGCAAGTTATGTTCAAAAGAGAAAAAAATAATAAAAAAAAAGATGGAAATGAATGGGGGGGATGAAAAAAAAAATTCGTTTGCTAGCCATAATCAATTTAATTTTTGTTCTCATTTAGCTAAGTTTTTTGGGTCATTCCCCAATTAATTTAGGAAAAATGTTGATTGCTTGTGTATGCTAACAACTCTTGTTTTATCCGATCATTGAAATGATATAAAAATAGCTGAAAACATTTGTTGTATGAATTGCTTATATGGCGACCTGTGTTGCGTGCCTATATATAGTATTGTGTTAGCAATATATCATATGTACGTCATTGATTAATTAATCAAGCAATTAATTTGTCAGAAATATTGTAAACTGCTTAATTAATTACGTAGTTGGTTGACACTACTTATATATAATTTTCTCTCTCAATTAATTAATTACTTGAAAATAATCATGTTACCGTTAGATTAAAAAATCTGACCTATAGCTCTTAACTAAGATTTAAATCTGGTAAAATTTTCCAAATGTTTAACCAACTAATTAAATAGGGTTTAGCCGTTTAGTGGTAATTAACAAAATCCTTTATGGAGGCTTTTATTATCTTTTTATGATGAGGTAATGGACTACGTACAAGTACAATACTACATCATGGGTCCCTTAATTAGTCGAATCGAGGTACAATCCTGACCGTTAATAGTTGACCCTTCCACACGTTTGGAAGTAGCGCATACGACAAGAAATAACGAGTCAAGCAAATTACCCAAAAAAAAAAAAAAGAGGAAAGAATTTGGCAAATGTATATTGACTTTACAGCATTTGGGCCTTATCTTGGTTTTTTATGTTTTAAGTATAATCTCCATTTTCGTGAGTACTGGATATGTCCATTGAAATGGTACTATTTTAAAGGAGTGTTGTAAAATCGTCCGTTTAGACCGATTAATTGGCCGATTAGTCGTTGGCAGTGAACAAACCGTCATGGATTTTTTCAACTAATCGACCGATTATTTCCGATTGTTCCCGATTAATCGCTTGACGGTATCCTGTCAATCCGACAACCACATACCGTTATTTACAACACTGTTTTAAAGATATAAGTTTAGCCTATTTGATCTGAGATGTTATTCGAACAAGTACTAGTTTTATGAAAGAAAAGTTATTATTGTTGTATTTAGCTTTATTAATGAGATAAATGTGTTGAATATGTCTCTCAAGCGTCCACTTTAATGTTCACTTATGGGTGCATTCAGTACCTGAAGATGTCTCTCAAGCATCCACTTTAATATTCACTTCTGAGTGCATTCAGTATCAAATTTCTTTGAACATATATGTTATATATGTAAACACCTAATTAATTTATTTTAACAGTAAGCTAGTTGCTTTAAACATATAATAATAAAGAATGACTGAGTGATTGTGATTGTGATTTTTTAACATTAATTTGGTTATTTCAACAAAAATATTGTTCTTATAATCACTTAGCCTACTTTCTTTTAACATTTTTGTTCCATTTAACACTTACAAACACGAGTCTGATGTTGGTAAGAAAGTGCAGATGACTCCCCATATGACCATGAGATAGGAGTAGGTCCGATGGGCATCGTACCTACTTTTAAGTTCAATTAGCTCTGACACCGTACGATTATCATCGAGATTTGTGCGCACAGAAACTGAAAAATACTTGTGCTGATTTTAATGAGTTAGCACAAATCTTTATATATTCAAAAAAAAAAAAACTAGCCGAGTGTGATAATATGTTAAAAATAATTATATCTTTAATGATTATATGTTAAAAATAATTAGTTTTGTCTTAAAACTAATTGCATAAGTGGCTAAAAGTATAATATATAAATATTTAAGAAGTAAACTCCTCTCATGACTTTATTATATAATTACCATTTTTAGCACATCTCATCATAAAAAGTCAACACAACTAAATAAGACCATCTCTATGGTTATTACGAAATGGAGAGGTGATCATGATAACAACGAGGAGTCTAGTCAGTTTAATTACAGTTGACTATTTAAATTTGATGATGCGTGTTAAAGGATTTAATTATAACGTACAATCATACGGATGTATATGCCTAACTTTTTTTTGGTTGAAAGCTGTTAGGCGATATTTCATTAATCAGGATAAAAACTAGTTACATATCGTTTTGTACTAGTAGTTACATTATTATAACTGAAATTCATTTCTAAAAGTAGACAAAAAAATTCAGAAAAAAAAAAAAAAAAACATAACCAAGAGTTACTGCGTTCAGATTAGCAGATAGTGAGCCTACAAGATTTTATGTACTCATGGTCAGATTGGTAGGTTGTGAGATTGTATAATTTTTTGTCTTTTAGCACAAAGCAGTGTTGTAATCAAGCCGAGGCAAGGACATCCAGAAGAGCCTTCGTACTCAGATGAGGCTTGTGCATGAATTATTTAAAAAGAAACACAGAGGAAGGAGATAGGAAGAGAGAAAGATAAGAAAGGGAGGAGAGGGGTCACGGCTAGCGCATCATCATCATCACTAACCATAAACATGCCTTATTAAATAATAAGCGTAGATATAGTAGATACTACAATAGAGGTGGGGTGAATTTCCAACACCCACATCCGAACCCGTTGAAATGAGACGAGGCGAAGAGTGGCAAGGTGGAGCGATGAGCAGTGACTAGGCCCGATGGAGGAGCCGAGATAGGGTGGTGGACTCTCAAAACCCCTTAATGAGGGAGCGAACCGAACCCTAAGGCTACCCAAGGCGAGACGACTAGATCCGGGGTGGAAGCATTGGCTCGACGGAGGCAAGACGGTGGTGATTAACGACCAAATCCGTTTATTCTCAATCAAAATACTACACAAGATTCCCTTCACTTTATGGTTTGAGATTTATTTTCGGTCCGTTTGAGATTCGGACTAGCACAGAGACAGTATTACTGGACTTTGAGATTCGTGCCAAGTTAAAAAGAAAGTCCCGAATACACTGATCGTAAAAGATTCCTTTTTAGGTACGAATTCACACAAGTATGGGATGATATCTGACAACAGAATCAATTCTACTCCTAGAGCTAAAGCCCCTCGTGTGAAAGCTATCTTCATAAAAGAGTAGTTATAATGTATTAATGTGTTTAATCAAAGGTCTTAATCAAATTGCAGTGTTAATCCTTAATATATAGGTCTTATGATATTTAACTTTCCAGGAAATTGGGGTCTCAGAATTTATAATTATCCAACATTCCAATTTTCAATATTTTAATGTATAAATATCTAAAATTTTGAATGGGAATGTAATATTTTTCTTTATTTTAATATGCGTTATGATGCATTGCGGTTGACTATTAATTAGTTTATATATGAATTTACGCCATCAAACCCATTCTTTTCTATATATAATCACCAAAATCAGATTGCGATTTAGGTACAGATTCAGATTCGATTCGATCTGCAATCAAATAATCCATGATCAGTTTATACCAAAGAGGGTCGCCATCCATGAAGAACATCACTAGTCGGTGTCTAATGAGATTATTGATCATAAACAAAATGGTGCATCGGAGGAGATCAGAGAACATACATGCAACAACTAGAAAAACAAAAAAAGGCTAGTTTGAGAAGCGATCCATTTGGGTTCCTTTACAAGCAATATCAACTGTTTTCAATGCGTTCAAGTACTTATCTAATTAATTCAAAAAGGAAAATGCCTAATGTCATACCGAGTCACAATCACCTCATCTAGTACTAAAATTGGGTATATCGTACAATTGGGGAATCTAACAGTGACATGTGTCACATTCCTACAATCAAGGCCATTCATAACTCCAACCACCACACCGCGCCCCCCCCCCCCCCCCCCCCTCCCCAACCCTCTAAGGTAACATAATATTTGAGGTTAGCTCTGGGCCAATCCAGCTCAGAGGCGGACTGCAGGGGCTTTTTTAATATTTGTGCCAAAATGGATATAAACTCAAAATTTATGTTACCTGAGGTGATATAAATTTACCCCCCCTCGAAAATTAGGAATTCAGATCCAGTGAAGCAACCCAATATTTGGGTTTTAAATCGGGACCGTCCGATTCAAATCTGAGACAATCCATCCGGATCTAAAGCGCACACATTCCGAGAACAAATTCGAATCTCAAGACAATTCTGAGCGACGGATTCGAATCGGACGGTTTTAATCCAAAACCCAAAGATTGGGTTACTTTAGGGGATCCAGACTCGAAAATTAGTCCGGAATTCAATAGGACGACATGGCTAATTTTTTAAAATATTTTAAAAGGTTTTAACACTTCTTCTTTTTTATCACAAAAGAAGTATGATTTTATGTATTTAATGGGTTAGTTTCATCCTGGGTCACTCAACTTGGCTGCTAAATTAAAATTATGTTATATTTGTGTTTGCATAGTTGAAACTACAAGCAAATTAGCCCGTTGTAAGCTGTAATTATTCTTGCAATGTTTGCCTCAATTGCGTCTCAGTTCTGAATACAGAGGCTGTTTTGAGTTTAGGGACAATATAGAAAGCATTTCTATTTTAGGGACAACTTGTGTCATCATGCATGGTTTTTGTTCACTATGCCACAAAGGCTACTTTTAGAGCTTCTCAGGGTTGCTATCTCCAACTGTCATAGGGTTTGCTTTCAAGAAAGGAGGATATATGGAAAATGTCTAGAAGGATTGCAATATTAAGTAAAATTGACAGCTTCTAAGTTCTAATACAACTACTTCCAAGCTGGAACTAGATGACAAAATTTTGTTTTGTTTGTTATAGCCGTTGTTGTTACAGTGAAAGGATCATGCTGTCAGAATGTATTCAGCACATTTCATTGATCAAATAAATTTCTGTAATGTGCTTTTTAGATTTACAAGTAGAGATAAAAATGCACCAAAAGAGAGGAACCTAGAATTTCATTTTTCTTTTTCTTTTTCTTTTTTCAATCTGTTAGCCCCTGGGTTCTACTTTTAAGTTACAAATAGGGAACAAAAAGCTGCTTAAATGGAGATAAAAAAAAATATATGATACGAACCTTTCTTTTTAAGTTCCGAAATTTCTTTAACCGAAGGAGCAGCTTATCAATCTAGCGCATGATCAACTACAATAACTTGCCTAAAATAACAAAACTTCAGACAGACATAACTGAAAACAACTATCTTAGAACAAGACTTCAAATCCAAACTAACTCTTCCCCAAATGAGGCCAATCTCAAATGACACGAGAAACCCACAATAAAATTGATAAAAATAGCAAAGATTGACATGAATGCCTTTTTATAAGTGGGAGCAATTGGGGGTTGCACTGGTTCCAAGCTCTGAAAGGAGTGGGACCCACCTAGCATGCCCGGAAGAGGGTACGACCAGTCTGAGACTCTTGAGTCCACTAGTCCACTATGGACCTAAGGTAATTGTGATTTTCCCAAAAATAGTTTATTCTTTTTATATATCAAATTAGGCCTTTATTAAAGAAATATGGATGAAATAGAATTTTAGTTACATTTAACTTCATGATAATACATTTTTCATGTTTTAATTAAAATTAGTTTATCCATAACTTCTAAGACTTTAAATTATCTCCCAGCTAAATTGTACTTGACACAAAACAGTGGAATGTTTTAGCAGAAAAAGGCATGGACTTCAATAATTTCAACTTATTCAGAGGTAAGTTTTTGTAAGCATTACAAACTTTGTCCTTGTTTGCAACTTATGGATAACACAGCAGCTCTTTTTAAAGCATTTCTCAAAGTAAAACAAAACAAGAAGAAATCTAGAAAAATATTGGAAGTGTGGGATGCAAACCAGATCCAGAGTTATCAGAGGCAACAGAGGGAGTGCCAAATTTCTCAAGGTGGTAAAATCTTTTGCATCAAAATACTTCAGGCGGTGAATATTCCTCACACACCACAAAGCCTCTGTTGAAGTTAGTGTGATACAAACATATGTGTACTATTTCCAATCTCAAACCAAATGATTTATGTGTACCATCAGATGCAAACAGGTCGGTTATGGTATGGTCCAGTTGAGTTCTTATTAAAATGTAAAATTTAGGTAGTACAACGGTGAATCGTTTTAAATAAAAATCAATGCCATAATAGGAGACCCTTCATAATCAAACATGTGAGTGAGGATGCGCGCGTGTGCGCAGATGAATGATTATTATATAAGCAACAAACTAGTTGGCATACAACTAGGGGAGTCGATGGGTCTGGTCGAATCAACAATATTATTATATTATTTTCCTTAAACGTATTGTGCTATTTTGGTGCATTTTGTCGGCTAATTTTTGAATTCCTAAATGAAAACCTCCTGGTTTATCTCGTCTTAGAATACAAAAGAAGAAATATCAAATACAAAAGCAAGAGGTAGAATAGAATCTTACTTGACAGTAGAGAAGACAGTGTCTTTACTCTTCACCCCTAAATATATTTGCAATAAACTTTCCACCCACTCTAAGTACATGTACAACTGTTGTCAACGCCTATTTTTAAGATACAGAAGAGAGAGAAAACACAGATACTGGTCAAGAAAGAAACAATATGCAATAAGCTTCTAAAATTGAAGCATACAATAGTTGACACAGGCTGAAGTTATAAAGACATGAAGGCTATATGAATTATTATTAACACAATAACACATTCATCCAGTACTCTGACTTGATAGCATAACCTATACATTTCAAGCATAAAAACCATAAAAATAAATAGGTGTCACTAACTGCCAAAATAAGTTGAGATTGAACAAATTCATACATATCATGAAGCCCAGTAACTGCAATAGAAAAGTAATAAATAATAAATAACCTAATTATAGTGATTTTAAGTAAACATGCCAAACAAAATAAAAGTGGACTATTTTTTGCAAAAAAATAATAAAAATAAAATAGTGGATAAACCATACCACTTCAGCTGTACAAGCATTAGTAATGTCACCTCGAACTTGAATTACACCTACAATTGGAGCCATTGGTTGCAAATCAATAGTTACAATAAGAGGTAGGTTCCCATCTCTAACAAAACACATGCATTAATGCTATGGGTGAATCAAAAGTAATATTATAAATTCTAAACTCAATTATACATCAACTAAAGGGTTCCAACAAATTTTTTACCAACGTGTTATGATATTTAAAACCATGTAACTTTTACCTATCTTTTCTAATATTTGCAACTTGCAAGCATTAGCCAACCCTTCCAGTGAAGCGAAGAGTAAGGTATATCCCTTAGATGTGACAACATAGTCCCTACTTCCATAATGCATTTTTTTCTCTTGAGTTCCAACTAATCTGAAAACAATCAACATGAGTTTATGCTTTGGGTTCCCAGTGTGTGTCAATTTTCTGATGACTTTTAGCATCTCAACATTATCAAATTGCTCTTGAATAGATATATACAAACTGGGAAGCCAAAGTATAAATTTATACACCTCTTTTCTTCTTTCAAAATATTTACAAATTAATTGTTTGGTTAAAATATTATTGTGAGAAAAAGCTTTTGGGTATCTTTGTAAATGAGATATATGCTACAAATTATAATTCAAAGATGGTTATATTGATTCGTTAGAGATGTTTACCTTCACAGAGGTGACAATTTGTCAGAACGTATAACTTACGGTTCAAAACCTGCAAAAACAGTGTACAATCATAAATCATTTTGCACATATAGTTAGAATTAAAGCTTAAGATTATTTCTATGGAATTAAAATTCGAAAGGTTTCAAACTCCAGTCCTATATTTTTACTCTATACTGCATGAAGAAAAACCCTGTTCTTGACCATTCAAGGTTTCCCAAAATATCCCTTAATGAAAAATGGGGACACATCTCCAATAATAGCAACTTTGACATAGAAGCAGACTCTCTGGTTAAAACCCAGAACTTATATCAACTTTATTCACATTAAAGAGTAAAGACTCTCTTCACCATGTAACAAATACCCCATTGATTATGTCTTCACTCTTTAGCTCACTGAGAGAATCCCCTCTGTATATACCCCAATTGAGCACAATCTACCTTAAAAAAGATAAGAATTAGGTTTATGTTTACCTCTTACAGTAAGCAACTTATAGCAAAAAAAAAAAAGATTTAGTATACTATGTGTTTTACTGTGAAATTGCGTCCGTTATTTTTATTTCCAAGCAGTTGTCTGACAACCCAAATTAGCTCACTACCATATTGATAAGGTGTCACAACAAGGTCTACGAAAGCATATCTCAACCTTCAATTATAACATTAGGAACCTCAGTTTACTTTTAATAATGTAATTGACCCTCATTTTAGCATAAATTTATCCTCAATTTTACCCAATCCATCCCTACAATATCCTCAATTGTATCTTATTCAAAGAAGGCATTTTCTTGGTAGGGATACAGATAACAGTATCATCTGTAGTGTACTGAAACAGTCAATATGTTCACTGTGGCATAAGTATGATCTGGCTGTGGCAAAGCTTATGTACTACTACTCATAATCTTTAACAGATGCATTCAGCACTGATGAACTTAAAGAGCGAATGCACATCATAACATAAAAAATGAGGCATGAAATTATTAAGATGTAAAACACTAGTAATGAAGGAATGGAAAAAGGTAAGAAATTTTGACTCCAGCTTCCAGGAGCAGCACACAAATCAACTCCACATTTCCCACCGGCACCCAAAATTTTGGTAATATTAACAAAAAAAAAAAGAGAGAGACAAACCAAAAAACACAGTAACAGTTCGCCCCCTTATTGATAGTTTCTTCCCTTTTCCTGATTTGGTTACAGAATTTCTGGTTCTTAAAATTTCACATCACAATTTTTACCATTTGGTCCTCACCATCACTTTTATTTAGTAAAAAAAACAATAATATTAGTCGACAAATGAGGAACAAGTGGCTTATTCCACATTAGTGCTGACTAAGATGACAGTAAGGAAAAAAAATGATACAGATAAAATGTCAGGGACCAAAGTTATAATGTGTTTGGAACTTCCAGGACTAAAACAGGAACTGGACAACATTGAGGATAATTATTGATAATTGACTTGAAAAAAGCTTAGAATTCTTAGAAAGGAGTAAACAAGAAGATAGAGAAGAAAAAAAATGAAAGATGGGGCAGAATCATTGAAGAAACCATCATAAACGTTGAACTCCTCGTCGATATGGAGAAGCTTGAAAGCACTGCGCGCACGCCATGCTTCCTCCTTAACCTTCCTGTAGTATATGTCGCTTTTGTCCTTCGACGCTTTTTCCATCCTGTCTCGTCTTCCAGGAGAAAAATGTGCAGAAAAATGAATTCATATCATTATCACCTGATCTAAGAAGAACCTCAACATTTTGAGTTTGAATTCGGTCCGTTCATTAAATATTGGCACGAACTTTGGGACTCTATATTACAGGTTTGGGCCGAATTAAATCGGCCCAAATCTTGTTTGGACAATCCTAATTCAAACTCAAAACGTTTGTAAAGTATTGCAGAAGATCCGGACTTGCTGAACAACTGTGTTGTCAGTAGACAGTAACTATTAATAATGTGCTAAAACAAAACTTCAAAATATGAATTTATATAATTACAAAAAATAAATTATAATTAAATTTTGTCACTGGTATTCACCGCGTAAGGCTCTATTCGGCTCTGATATTGTGCGCGTGAAAAAAAAAAATCAAAAAGTTATAATGTGCGTCATATTTTTTATTAGTAGAAAGATCGGTAGGATTTCTACCGATCCTAAAAATAAACAAATTTGGATCAATAGTAATTCTGCCAATCCAAACTTATTTCTTTTTCTTAAATCTGACGTATAGATTGAGAGAATAATTATATTAGATTTTTAGTAATAATATGGAAAGTTTTTCAAAAAATAGACAGAATGTTTCTGTTATATCTAAATTTTAAGATACTTTATCTCTTTTTGTAAAAAAAAATTATATTTTAATAGAAAAATTAAAAGGAAAAAAAGCCAAACTAGTTTGAATCGGTAGAATTCCTACCTATCCAAACTTTTGATTTTTGGAATCAATAAAAATCCTACTGATCTTTCTACTAATTAAAAATATAATATACTCTTTCTTTTCTTTAATTTCTACGGATAAAAAATTTCACAATTAAGGAGCAGAAGTGGGCTCCCAGTCCCACGCTACCCTTGTTATTTTTTTCTTCCCCTCTCAAAGTACCCATGCTGGTTTATTCTGTCAACCATTGTTAATCTAACAGAATAAAATAACAAATTCTGTATTGTAGGCAAACGAAATGGGAGTTGCGTGGATTGATTAGAAAAAAAGAAAAACTTGGTTGTTTACAGCATCTAACAATTAACAATTAAAGAATTATAACTAAATCTGGGACATTCCCTTGCATTTTTTATTCTACCAAACCAATTGACAATCCGGGCCCAATTTTTATTTAATAGTTTGTAAACATTAAGAGCCTGTTCAACTGGTGTTATGCTTGTGGGGAAAAAAAATCAGTAAGAGTCTGTCTGGCAGGTCAACTGAATTTTTTTTTTCCCACAAACACAGTGAAAATCAGTTCAATTTCTATATCCATTTCCTGCTGGGGAGGCAGCCGAACAGACCCTAAATAGTTTGTAACCCATGTGATAGATTTTCCAAAGAAAAAATAATAATGAAAACAAGCTTAAATGTGACATGTGCAACAATACTAAACAACTAATTTATTGAAAATTCTGTAACTGGCCAAGAGAAGAATTTGCATATAACTAAAACTGGAAGGCAATAAATTCAACTACCTAAACTATACATTTACATTGTAGTGTTAAAATGACATCTTTTAAATTAACAAGTTCTATGTACTTGAAAGTTGCAACTATCATAATTTTTCTGTTAGAAGGTACATTGGATTGAGTTTTACTTCTAAATGCATGAAGCTAAATGTTCATCATTTGCAAGAAATCACTAAAGTTGTTTTGATTAGATAGGCTCATCATTAAATGTTTCCCATCCGTTCATATTATGAGCATAATAGCACTAGTTGGCTTTTTAATGGACCTATTTTATCAAACTTGATTAGCTCAAAATAGTTCCAATCTGAAATTATCAGATCAAAAACGGATCCCCCTGTCATAGGATACCATCATCCCATTCTTCTAAACCATGTGGTATGTGGATCTGCTTAGATATAACTAATAATTTTATTATAAAAAAAAAAAAAAAAAAAGGACAGAATAGGAAAAACCATATAATTAGCCTTGCTTTAGAAGTTTTATCCAACAAGCAAACGAAGAAAAGTGATACAACTTTAATATGCATCACTTTTGAATGAAAGAGACTATTGTCAACACAAAACTCATTTATCCTTGTACCCTGTAAAATATCAAAGTTCTCACTTGTAACCCTCTTTAAGCTTTACAAAAACACTAATAATAAAAGAAAAAAGAAAATCGCAGTGTTGTAAAAAAGTCCATTTAGGCCGATTAATCAGCCGATTAGTCGTTGGCTGGATTAGTCGCTTAACGGTACCCTATCCGTCCAACGAGCGCATAACGTTATTTACAATACTGCAATTAGTCTTCATTTGTTAGTTCTATACAGAAGAGTAACACTTCTAATCAATGGAAAATGTTATGGATTATCTGCATAGTTCGATTTTTTTTTTTAATATACTTGCGACTTCATTCATGGTACATATTTTAGTTTTACAGTGTCATTGGGTTAATTTGAGATTTAACAGGGACTACAACGAAATTTTCCCCTATATGCTCTTTACCCGTTATTTTTTTATCTAACACCCGGATAAATCAAAATTAATTATAAGACATCCAGATCCAAAAATCTCGAAAAATGACACTTCCGCAAGCTGAGTTCGCGCACCAAAAATCTGGTGCACAAGCTCAGTTTGCGCACCGACCCATTCCAACCCGGTTCGCAAGCTGAGCTGAGTAATGGCGGACCGGGTTGGAACGGATCAGTGCGCGATCTGAGTTGGCGGACCGGGTGGTGCGCGAATTCAGCTTGCGGGAGTGTCATTTTTCGAGATTTTTGAATCTGAGTGTCTTTTAATTAATTTTGATTTATCCGGGTGTTAGATAAAAAAATAACGGGCTCTTTACAATTTCGCTGCTGGCCGTTTTCACCAACTTTTTTCTCAACAGGCCGACCTAACACGTAGGCTTGTTAGTCATTATTGTTCAAAACATGTGCACATGATGTAATCATTGATATGTTAAATATGCAGAAAGTATCAAAACTATATTTTATATATTGGGATGATGTTACATAAACTTTTACATTAATCCCTCCCTCATACCTGAACCATTCCATTCCTTCTGGAATAACTACATCCTACACCTTGCTACCCTAAATTTTTTATAGATACACCCTTGGAAAATTACACCCCACTTTTTTTACCTTACCCACAGTTCTACTTGGTTCTTTCCACAATATCTAACAAAAAGCATCCGGTCCAAAATTCTCCCTCCATTATTTCAAATATCACACCGTTCATGTAGGTCCCATCCTTCGAACCGAATCTGCAAGATAAACCCGGCATTGTATCAAGGTCTTCTCAAGCCGGAACCCAGGAACAACTGTGAACCCGACGGTGTTTGGCCTTTCTTCCTCCCACTCTTCAGCCACACTTTCCATATACACCTCAGAAAATCGGGATCCGCTCTTGACCTGAAAAATGGGGCCCACCTCTTCATCCAAATGCCAATCCTCCTCGAAGGAGAAGAACAAACAGTGCAACAACCAGACCCGCCTTGTCATCTCTGCGAATTCCGCAAACCATGCTGAGTCAGGGAAACCGGGACCTGCACTCACCAGAGCCCGTTGTTCAAGCCGTCCGAAAAAGGATGCCTCCATTTTCGGATGTACAACGGATAAGTACTTGGCCCGACAGAATTTACCAAATCCCTCCCAATGAGCATCCTTCCCATCTAAAAGCTGCTTGGTCTTCAGAGATTTCACCGCAGTAAATTCCTCAAAGAACCGCTGCGGGTCCCACCCCGACCGTTCATCCAGAAAACTCAGGTTAAAATCACGGTAATGGAAGTTAGAGAACATTTTTTGGCACACGTAAGACTCGAAGAAGAACCTCCTATGACTCGTCTTTAACAACCGCACACCAGGGTGCACGGCACGTGCAGCCGCAGTTACATCCCACCCAGCCATATCCATCTCCTTTACCAGTGTTTTAACAAAAGACCGAACTGACTTGACTGTGCAGCGCAATGCGGCCAGAAAGTGTGTTGGATTGAGACCTGACACATGAAGCCCATCAAGTGCCGAGAGCGTTCGGCCTGGATACAACTGCATATCGAGTGAACGAGTCTGTATCTGTAGATCTCGCAACTCATCCTCCATCAACTGAAGTCGTTTCTCCCTGGCACCTGCTTCGGCTTCACTCTTTCGCATGGTGATCTCATACGTTTTAACAAGACTCTCCTGCTCCCTCAAATGAGCTGTTAGAGGGGAAATGTGTTCCTTCTCTAGCTGATTCTTCAGATACGACTGCTTCAGCTCTGACAGTTGCTTCAGCTCAGACACAACAGATTGATCGGCCAACTGGATAGTGTCAGGATTATACGGTGACTGAGCCGACTGAAGTTGTGCGTAGGCTGCCTTGATGGCTGACACACTAGCAAATAAATTAGCAACTAGAGACTCGAGTGCCTCTCTCTGCTGTCTCCTTTCAAGGTAGCTTTTTTCTTTGTTGGGCTTGTATAGTTTGTCGAGGTTTGACGACAACTTGAGCTTGTCGATGCTGTCAGCTTCGTCAGAGGAGACCACCCCACTGACCGCACCGCCTCCGCCACGACGGAGCTTGAGAATCTTGGTGAAGGTTTTTGCGAGGTTCCCTAGGTTGGGTGGTGCGGCTGGCCTTGCTGATTCCATTTTCAATTATTCTCTATTTCTCAATTTGTTTTCAGCTATCAAACGTTTCTCTGCACAGAAGAAAGAAAAGGCTTAAGATCTTGAGTTAAGAAACAAGTGCTTTGTGGTCAGAGGTTTTGGTATGGGGTGAAGAGAAAGAAACTGTGTTGCCATGGTGGTGTACAGAATTAAAGGAGGTATGGGGTACTAATAAAGAAATTAATTATTATAAAGATCCTATTATAATGTTGAAGATAAACAAATGAAAATCAGATTCTCGTATTGATGGCAGTATGTTGGAAATAAAAAAAAGGAAGAATTTCAAATAAAATAATAAAAGAATATAAAAGAGGTACTTGGAGGCAGGATTTGGCTTTATATATAGATGCTAAATCTAGAATATGCAGCTTAGGGTAGCAAGGTGCCCGTTGGGAATGACATACAGTGTCAAATGACAAAATAACCTTTTGTTTTGATTTGAAACCACAAATTCAAAATGGGAGACTAAAGTTTGGGCTCACCAAAATCAAACTAAAATGGGTAAGAGTCTATATAGCAAATGATGGGTTTTTTCATAATTTGACTTCAAAGGTCACGAGGGATCTGTGATTAAAACTAAATTAAATATGAAAAGTATACACGCAATTTCTTCATCAAGGAAGAGAGTGCCATTGTCTCTCAGGAGTCAGGAATATACTTTCTTGGTGGCAACAGACATCTCCAGTTTTTCTACTAAATGGAGGGGAGATGAACAACAAAATACTCAGACTGATGTTGTCCCCCACTAACAAGTTTACAATCTAATCCACTGTAATTTCCGCATTTGGCCCCTATAGAGTTACTCTAAGTAGAATTCCCCAAACTTAAATCTTGATCCATTACTTGGTTTAAATACAATATATTAATATTTGCGGTTGGTGTATCTTGTGAGCAGTCGGCTCTTTCTAAAATTTACAAAATCTGAAGACAACAAGTTTAGAAATATATTATTTTGATATATCACTAGTATATATCATCTAAATCTTATGCCTAAATAGATGAACTGTCCAAAATACTGTACCTTTAACAATATATCCTATAACTATAAAATAAATTAAATCAAGTAATTCAAATTCTCACTCCAAAATATATTAATAAACACTTAAATGTAAATGTCTACCATGTATTGAAAATATATCAAAATAAAAGGGCATATTCATCATACTATAATTTTCTGCAATGTCACCATCATGTAAAATGGCAAACATATTATTTCTTTCTGTTAGACCATAACAGAAGAACATGTGCGATTTTCAGTGATGAACTGTTAATTGAAGAACCAAAATGATAAGAAAACCCTCCAAGAAAAGTGTCAATCTTCCAATTTCTCGCATTCTTTGCCAGCGAACTGGAGGCATCTCAACAAGCTATTTTTATGACAAAATTTGACAGAAAAGTCAAATTTTGCAGAAAGTTTTGTGGGGACTGATTTGTTTTTCCATGTAGAGCTCAGACGATTGGTTGCTCTTATTGCTGAAAGATCAGGAGTACCGAAATGACATTTTAAATACAAAATTTTCCTCAATGTTTTGCTCATTTAAATGGTTAATTCGTTAGCAATGTTTGCGTAGTTTACTTTTGTAGGCTTCCAAACTCATTAAATTATAATTTTTCTAAGAGACTCTAAAGAGCTAACTGGGTAGTTTATTTGGTTAAGTTTCCATAGAGAGGCTACTAAATATTTGTTATGCACTAGGTCTATCTATCAGGTACCCCACATCTGGTTTATTTTATTTAAGTGTTCCTCCTCATTTACCTTGCCATTTACTCCAGACTCCAGGATAACACTCATTGCTCATTCTTATGCTAGTCATAATGTGCTCTATGCATGCTAGTCAAATTAAATTAGACAAACAACTAACCACTTTGGCATTGGATAGAACAGCTTGTCTTTAACTAAACTTCCTTCCCAGCATATATTATAAAGAATACAGAAAATATCAAGGGTTAATTATCAGTATATCTTTTCCTCTAATAGGAAAGTTATTGCTCAAGAAAACAACCCCACTATTAATAGAAGAAAGGCAAATTGATTGGAGAATAACTAGAGAGTTCTAAAATCTAAAGACATTAAACAATGTCATCAATAAGGAGAATGGAAGGAAATACCCCAAAACCTATACCTACCACAAGGCGAACATCGTTACCTATAAAGCAGCCTTATTAGTTCACACTTTATCTATATATTTTATCTCCTCTCCATTTCCAACAAAAACTGGAGACATGCCTTACTTCCAAATATGCAGTTATTCACAAGTAGATATATGAAGAACAGATGTTCAGGTATGATGCAGCAATAACCTACCAAATTGACAAGCTAATCCCAATCAAATAATAGGGTTGATACAGAAGTTACGAGAAAAAGAGAAGTCTCCATTTAAAGGTAGAAATGGAGAGGATGAAAGCAACTTCTCTTCCTATAGCACTGGAACCAATAAGAAGTCCATTACCCAGATTAAAAAACCAATTAAGATTGGCTTTTATCGTGGAGCCAACTGAAAGAGAAAATCAATCAGTCTATCTAATAAAGTAATTTATTCCTCCTCTCCAGTCCGAATCCGACAGCCCGTGAAATTTTAATGGTCCAGATTGCATTGCACATGTCAATTCGATTCATTCCAAGACGCCCAATAATGATCAGGTGCTTCCATTTCAGTACAGACTGGAGACCATCCTACTCTTAAAGAATATATAGCGATCACTTGGGAGTTGGGATAGCAATTGTTCCTTCTTTATTTCTTTGGTTAGGTAGGTAACTAACAAGTATTGAAGTATATAAAATAGAATACATACTAACGCGGTAACGCCCCATTGTGGTATTTCAGAAATCAATTTTATTCCTTTGTTCTAGACATTGTCTAAAGGATGGAATCCAAAGTGATTATATAAATCAACAAGTGCCCACTAGCCACTTATCTCCATTTACTACCGACCAGAGAGAATATGAAGTACAGAATCACAAATGGCAGAGAGAGAGAAAAAAAAAAAACATTGGTGCGATCCTACCAAGTAATAAAGCCCGTGTAATTATTATTTTTACCAACGTTACTATTTATTATAACAATTTCATTGTTTTTTTTATTTCTTTGACATTTGTTATACTCAGTACACTTGCCATGCACGTATAACAGCTGGAGTCAAAGAAGCCATCATTAACTGAGATAAACGGCCCAGATCAAAAGATCGGTCGTACTAGTCAATGCGGGACCATGTGAAGTGACAGGTCGATCAGTGAACCGCACGCTCGGTCTATAATTTAATTCGTGGACTCGATAAAATTTTACGAAAATAACGATCAAAATACTGAAAAATTAAAATGAGCTTTGAGCTATTAAACGATTAAACCTCAATACAACACAAATAGAAATGGTAAAAGCCCCGAGTTTACATGGTTCTAGACCGAGTCTACCTACGAACACCCATTAAATTAACAAATTTCAAAACGATCGATCAAGTTTCATAATTACTTAATGGGATCTAGAGGAATCAGGAGTTCAGGACTCAGTGCCAGAAAAGAAAATAATCACAAAAAAGATGCAAAAATCATGGAGAAAGCGACGGAAAAACAAAAACAAAATCGAAATATTTAGTACTAGAAAATACAAATTGTCATAGGATACTTACAAGATCAAAGCTTTCAAGTAGTAATCAGGATTGGAAGAGCTCCCAATCGAAAAGCAACCTCACCATGCTCCATGCTCCACGACTGAAGGTGTTGTCAAATCGATTTCCCTTCCAACTTTCTATCCTTTCTCTATTCTCCTTTCTTATGTTTGTGGAGTGGAGTGGGATCAGGGATGGGAGAGAGGGAGTTGTTTCGCGCGAAAGAGAATAAACGACAGGAGGAGGAGGGGGGAGAGAGAGCGATTTGATGGAAAAAAACACGGTGCTGTGGAGGTAAAAAGGCCCGGTCCCAGTTGGCGTATTTTGTCGCTTTATTTATTGAATTTAATGCAGTTGCAAAAAGCTACTGTAACCCCCTTACTTTTCCATAATTGCCCCCATGTTATCATATAGGTACAATTTCTGATGTATCCCTCCAAAATCTCGTAATATCAAACATTAATCATAATGTTTTCATAGTAGACTCACTAATATTCTTTGTTTTTTTTTTTTTCATGGAAAAGATTGATTGTTATTATATGTCCGATATAATTTTTTAAATATCAGGTCTGAATTAATGTAATAATTCTGAATGAAAAGAGAATAAATTTTTTTCTTTAGTTAGATAAGAGACGGATATAGCCAAGTGAATTAAGACAGTTGATTGTAGATCCACTGTGCGTGAATTCAATTACTGTCATTCGCCCATCTCATTATTTCGAATTCCAAAAATTTAATTTGGATTATTTCTATTTACAATAACAAAGAATTAAGCCTGTAATGAAATTTTTTTATGATAATATCAGAGTCAATAATGAAATAGAGCAAATCTCACAAATAAAAGAACAAAAAAACTTCTCATTTGTAATGAGAAAAAGAGTAAACGATATGACACAATTTAATATTTTTATAACATTTAAAACATTGTTCGTCACAAAATTAGAATTTTGTATTCATATTAATTGCACATTTTTATTATATCGATTAAATTAAAATCTTATAAAGATGTGTGTGTGTATAAGCAAATAATAACAGCGGAATAAAGATAAGATATGGTATATTAATTCTGGTCAAAGTATACATTCGGTTATAAAATAGAAAATAATAAACAATTCACTAAATGTAACTGAAGATATGCTACAATTAAAGCAATTAATTTCAAAAATAACTGAAGATATGCTAAAAATATGCCAATATTTTGGTCAAGTCTACTAAATCTAAAGCCATTAATTTCTCATAGCTTTTCTTTGATAAATAAACTGAATCACTTGTTGTTAATATGCATAAGATGCAACAAACATACCACTTTAATTTGTATTCAAAGAAGAACATTATTTTACAGGATTGTTCCGACTGTAATAGAAAATTATATAATAATTATCATAAAATTAAATAATAACCAATACTGAATTAATACTCAAATACTTGACTAAATTTTTTTGTTAGTCAACTAATCTACCCAACATTGAGTCCATATTTGCTAATTCTCGATCATAATCGTAGAATTATGATTCTTGTTTTCTTATCTGAATCTAAAACCAAACACGCTACATCATTCCGCTCAGGTGAATAGATTTCTTATAAGAGAATGATTTAAATACATTTTTTTTTCTGTACTCCAATACGCGCCACATTGTTTTACCTCCGTTTTCAAATTCTGAATAACAGTTAAAATATGGTCTAAATCTAAAAAGAAGTCCTATTCATCTGAGGAGCCGAATCCTCTGACCCCGGGAGGCAGGACCTACCCCTGTGTTGCTGACACGCAAGCCCGCAACAAAACTAAAAACCAATATTTAAATGTTTAAACTCGTCTGGACCCACGTGTCAGCAACACTAAGGGCAGAAAAATCCTGCCCTACGAAGACGAGTGATCTCTTTCCTTCATCCGACATTACATTTGTTGTATGAACAACACCAAGTTTTGTGAATAGAATCTCTGTGGGGGTTTTGTGGAAATTTCTAGTTTCTAAATCTACTACTATAAATCAATTGGTGTAGAGAGTTGAATCTGATGCATTTTGAACCCGCTATAGAGATACTATGCTGTCAGTGCTCTACAGTAAATCTTCCATTCAATCTTCTGCAGAGCCCCTTGGTTAATTTCATTATTATTTTTCTCGATTTCTGCCATTCACAGTATGGAAGGCACAATTTCTACTGCGAGCAGAGTAAAAGTGCTTTTACAGCTGGAATCTGATACAGCCTGGGTCAGCACAAAGCCGCAAAGTATTGGCCAGACATGGCATATCATCAATAAATTTGTTTGTATTGATTGCTCGAGAGGCAACACCGTTTAATAAGATTTTTAAACTATAAAAATTATTTATATAAAATTTTCATGCAGAGTTAGATTTCTAATTATAAGAGTCAATTTTATAAAATTTTATGTATAAAATGAAGACTATTTTTATTATTTCATAACATTTTATTGTAAATTATATACAAAATTATACATCAGTACAAAAAAAAAAATTAAAAACAACGAGGTCAATTGACCAAATAGTGCCTTACTACATCTGCCTCTGATAGTGTTGATGTAATATATTAATTCAAGACATCACCTGTTCGATGTAAGTGTTTTGATTTTTATGATTGTGCATCAATCTGGTTTTTGGAAATTTTTACAGCCACGACAGGAAATAATGTAATACAATAAAATAGATTTTCAGGAATTTCTTATATAAAACTTTTGATTTACAATAAGTTGACAACTAATTTTTTTTTCATTATGTAAGAAAAAAAAAAGTTTTACACATATTGTTAATCATAGAACAGAGCTATATATAATACGAGTTTAACTTTTTGTTTGCACATAAACAACTGACTTCAAAATTCCATTCTGATTATATGTCACGGTTCAGTTGATTTAAAAGTATTTTTTTGGAATTTTATTTTTCTGACAGATTGACTATAATATTTGTCTGATTGTTTCAACATTTCTAGGATAAAATTGATGGAGGTTAATGTAAACATTTTAAAAATACTAATTTAAGTCCACATTTTTTTTTTGCGAAAATCATCATAATTATAATAAAGAATTGATAGAATATGTCAAATAAGCAATCTAGTTGGTTACACATAATTGTTAACCTACAGAGGTGAAGTAATTTTTTTTTAATAAAGATTGGAGATTAAGCAACCTAAATATTTAATTGGATTTTGTACCTCCAAATATTTCTTGAATGAAGATGGGTAACCACATTACAAGAATGAATATTACTCCATGTATGTACAGAGAAATATATTATATAAATTCTTTTAATTCTGATTCATTTGGATGTTGATATATTTTTATTTTCACGCCCTTCGAAGTGAAGAAAAAACCGTTGCAACTCTTTAATTTATACTCACTTTTACAGAAGTGATATATAATTAGTTAATAATTTTTTTTTTTTTCTAACTTAAAGTTATAAAATTTTAAATTATTTAATTTTTTTTCTAAAAGGACTGATCAAGCGCATATATGTGAATCAAGTGCATGTATTTAATATATATATATTTTTTTTCTAACGTAAGAGTTACGGAGCACAGCCTTGGTAAAATAAACAGAGGTTAAATGTTACCATGGTGCACGCCTCCATGTTAGAACAGTTCGAAGCAGCATTTCTGGGAATTTTCTTGCCTCAGCGATACTCTGACATGAGTGCAAATTTCAATAAAAAAAGGACGTGCTACTACCTGACATATTTTGTCCTTCCGTACTTTACTATTCAATATTTATATACTGTATAGAGTATAGACAAATATAATTTTTGGTAATGGATGCCACATTGATGCAGTAGAGTATGTCAATCTAAGTGTTCCAATTCTAAGGTTCCACAATTAATTTCTTCACATTTTAAATCATTGTTCTAAGAGTTTCAGTTATTTCTAACCTAAAATCATTCCTATACAAGACTTGGCTATAATCAATACATCATTAATCTCTTTTGCAATAGGTCTAAAAAGACTTCGTGAGATTCGCTATTTCATACATACAAGTCATGCATACTAGAATATTAAATTCAAAGAACAATCATTCAATCAAGACAATCATAATAAAAGAACCAAGTTCGGTAGATTTTATAACAACATTAAGTTTACGTGCCTACGCCCTTAGAAAGAGAGATTACTCATACATGTTCACAAAAAACATCCATGATCGAATAAAAGAAGTACAATAAAATAACTAAGAAAGCTACAAGAAATAGAAAACACCAAATCTCTATAGAAATCTTCGTGTTCTTCAAGTACTTCGTCTTTTGCCCTGCTTCATGACTCATAACTTAAAAAGATTTAGAGATGTAGAAAGAGTAGAAGAAATGTAGAATTCAATGGTGAAAGCTTTGATTAAGAGTTGTGATTGCTTTGAATCCCACAAGGGGACCGATACCTACTCTTACTGCACACCCTTTGATTTATAGCCATTTTGTGACTTTGAGAGCAAGCAAATAGGTTGGAAAGTAAATCTGATGAAGATATGGTCAAGTTTTGACAATAAATCGCATTGGTGTTGCTAAGTGTAGCCACACAAACTGAATATTCTGCCTTGGTTACGTTTCGGACTTTATATGAAAGTTATCTTGGCTTTGGAAGCACACTAAGGCAATAAGGAAGTGAATCAAGCGAGATCTCGTGAGATATGACAATAAATTCTAGCTGGTGCTTCTCTAAAAAGGTTCTTGCGACTTGCACATTCCAAATTCTGATTTCTAACTTTCATAGAGTTTTAGATCTCGTTGTCCTCTTTTCCCAAATCGGAGTTTGTATGACTCAGATATGGCCAAAATACAGAAGTGTGTCGGAAGCTGAAATTCTGCAAACTTAGTGAGTTTTCTGCTAGTGTGGCCGCACGGAATCAGGCTTGGGCTGCACAAAATCTTTGAAAATTCTTGGAGCAATTTTCTTTATTTTCAAAATTATGTGTTTATGAGTTTTCCAGACGTGCGGCCCCACAGATTGAGCCGTGGTAGCACAAAATCTCTGTTTTTGCTCCAATTCTACATTTAAGACCATATTTCGATAGTAATTTGGAACTTAATAATTTTAATATAAAAATATATAAAAATAGATAATAACATTATAATAAAAGGAGAGAAATTTGGCCTAATTTTTGGAATAAAACATGTTCAAAAGGCTATATGATTTAGCGTTATTTAGGCAGTAGTAATATGCTCGTACTTCTTTAATACAAAATTCTGATTTCTAACTTTCATAGAGTTGTAGATCTCGTGGTCCTCTTTTCCCAAATCGGAGCTCGTATGACCTAAATATGGTCAAAATACAAAAGTGTGTCGGAAGCTGAAATTCTATGAACTTAGTGAGTTTTCTGCTAAGCTTTGATTCACCCAAATCGGAGTTCGTATGATCTAGATATGGCCAAAATACAAAAGTGTGTCGGAAGCTGAAATTCTGCGAACTTAGTGAGTTTTCTGCCAGTGTGGCCACACGGAATCAGGCTTGAGCCGCACAGAATCTCTGAAAATTTCTAGAGCAGTTTTCTTTATTTTCGAAATTATGTGTTTATGAGTTTTCCAAACGTGCGGCTGCACAGATTGAGCCGTGACAGCACAAAATCTCTTATTTTGTTCCAATTCTACATTTAAGACCAGATTTCGATAGTAACTTGGAACTTGACAATTTTAATATAAAAATATATAAAAATAGATAATAACATATAATAAAAGGAGAAATTTGGTCTAATTTTTGGGATAAAATATGTTCAAAAGGCTATATGATTTAGCGTTATTTAGGCAGTAGTAATATGCTCTTACTTCTTTAATTATTATTTTTGTATTTCTGAGTATGTTTTTTTTATCCAGCTAAACCCTTAACTTTAGTAATCGTGTAAACTTTAAACAACGGGCTCACCTAATCAGTCCAACAAATATTTAATTTTAATTAAAAAAGGTTACATCTAGTACACTATTTAAATTAAGTCCTCTCTGTCATCGTCAACTTATTTTCAAAAAAATACCACCATTTGGTTATTCCTAGATTACATCATATTGGATGTGCTCTTGAAGGTCGGCCAACTAACACGAGCACTGATATAAAGTCGAATTGATTTAATCTTTTATTAGATAAATGACCAATACCAATTTTAGAATACGGGTTTGAAATATTTTTGGTGGCTTGACCCAACACATATTTCAAAAAAATACTATCATTTGGTTACTCCTAGATTACAGAGAATTCGAGAAAATCACATTGGACCGAAATTTTAATTAATATACAAAAAATAATAAATTTAACAATCTATCAAAAAATGACAAATAATTCGAGATATATCGATGACACTGTCATCAATTTCAGAGAGTAAAACTGATAGCAAAGTCATCAGTTCCAACATGTTCAGAACCGATAACAAAACAATCGGTACCAAAACTGATGACTTTGTCATCGGTTTCACCCTTTGAAATTGATGACAAAGCCATCGATCGCCGACTCACTCTCTGCAATATGCTAACCATTGCCAAATTGTCGTGTATTATAGTTCTTTTGTCAGTAATCATTGCTGATGTATTTAAAATTTTAAAAATTGTCTGGGACCGATGTATTATACTTCTCTTGTCTGGGACCCGATGTATTATACTTCTTTTGTCTGAGACCGATAGTTTTGTCATCGGTTATGGGACTAATGGTTTTGTTATCGGTTCTGGGCAGACTGGAACTGATAACTTTGCTATCGGTTTTATTCTCTGAAACCCATCACAATGTTATCAGTATGAGTAGATCTCGAATTCTTTATCATTCTTGAATAGATTTTTTTTTTTTTTTTGTATATTAATAAAAATTTCGGCACATTGGATGTGCTCTTGAAGGTCGGCCAACTAACACGAGCACTGATATAAAGTCGAATTGATTTAATCTTTTGTTAGATAATTTAAAAATTATTTAAAGTAAAGTATCTAATAGATAAATGACCAATACCAATTTTCTGTTGTCTCTGCAACACAGTACCTTGAAGATGAGAAATTACTGTACATAAAAAAGAAGATTTGCTACCGGTTTACTGTCACTGTGAGATTTACTTTGGATTTCTGTGACAAATATTTTCCAAAGCAGAGTAATAACTCACAATTAAAATGCTACGTAAAATAAGGACCGCGTTATATATTATTTCAATAAAATCATTTACGAATTTCTTTTAAAACCATCCAAAAAAAAATAAAAAAAATCATAAACCAACTTGATTATTAAGTTTTTTAAAAATCATCTTTACTGAAAATGAAGTTCGGTATGAAATTTTAAAACCAAAATTGAAGTTCGGTATGAACTCTGAACCCGGTTTGGAGGAATCATGTCGTGCGTTGCCATACAAAATCAAAAAGAAAAAAAAAAAGAAAAAAAATGAACTTGAAGTTCGGATTAAACAAAAACGAACTTGAAGTTCAGGTTCAATAAAAAAGTTGAAAACCAAAGTTCAACTTCGATATGTCTTTTTTACTTTTTTTGAATTGGAACAGATAGGATTTGTGTAACAATCTTTGCAAAAATGCATACCGAATTTCAATTTTGGTATGGAAATTTTATACCGAACTTCAATTTCAGTACAGATGGTTTTCTTAAAAAAATTTTATAATCAAGTTGGTTTTCAATTTTTTATTTTTTTAGTGATGTTTTTTTTTAAAAACAATTATCATTTATAGTTATTGAAAGTTTAAAACAAAGTATTTCAAAAGTTCAAAATTATTTATTTATCAATATTATAAGTTAATTAATTTTGCCGTTATAACATTTTAATTATTTATTTTGTGGCAGGTTCATTAAAATATTACTACACCATAATTGATGATGCATGGTCACAATCAAGAAAAAAAAGTAGGTCCGATGTCCTTGGGATTTATTTTTGAATCCAATATGCTCCATAATTGTCCGATTTGTTTTAAGATTTGTGTGCACAACATTGGTACGAGTATGCATGGGTATTAAAGGAGAGAGCACGTGTGCTCCAGACAGGTCACTTAGGGTGTGCTCCAGACGGGGGACACGGAGGGAGGGGAAGGGTTTTTTTCATTGTGCAGAGATGACGCTAGCCAAATTGGGGTCGACCAGGTGAACTCACCTGCTCTAGAAGAGGGAAATCAGAGAGGAAACAGAGAGAAGGGAAAGGAGCAGAACACTGTTTGGAGGTGACGCTCTTGTAGAGCTTTGATGAAACCATTCACCTCCAAATCAGAGTGTAGTTTTTACTATATGGAGGATAGTCGTACTTCACCTTCTTTTTTTCTCTTTCTTCTCCATCTTCTACGCACTGTTTTTGTGAAACACAACCTTAGAGCATGGTTGTAATTACCATTTGTTAATAAATTTAAATTTGTCTCCCGTTAATTCTGACATTCATTCTTTTTCAGCACATCAGATACTTTAAACAACATATTTTACTCTTTTTTTTTAGGAAAAATAGAGGTTATGTCCATATTTTCATTCATAAAATGGGATTACAAAGTTTGTATCCTCATCAATTTAAAACAACAGATTTTAGTCAGTGCCTAATTTAGTAGGATTGACACCTTAGCAGTCAGAAGTCCCTGGATATGTAATAAATGAAGGACACCTATGAAGAGAGAATTGTATCCCCTCATATTACCTGAGGTTCTTTGACTTTGATACGAATCTTAAAACGGACTCTTTATATCTCTAAAAGAGAACCGAATCCTCTGTCCTGCCTCTGAGTCACTAACATATGGGCCCGCAGTAAAACTAAAACTAATATTTAAATATTTAAATTCGTTTGGACCCACGTATCAGCTGCACTGGAGGCAGGTGATCTCTTTCCCTCTAAAAGGCACCTACCTAGTACCTACACATTCAAAAAGAGATAAGTGTGCCCAGACGGAAATTTTTTATCAATAAAAAAATATAAAATTAAGATATACGAAAACAGAAAGAGTACTTCATTTTCAACAAATATAGTAAAATTGGAAGCAACTATCACGATCCAACTATTTATGGATTGGAATCAATGTCAAAAATTTATGTTTTTATTATTATTTTTTAATTAGGTTGAAATCTGTAATGAAGGTGCCATATTTCATTAAGTTTTATGGATCTTAGGCAGTGACTCCGATCCATAAATAGTTGGATTGTGATCGCTACCTCCGATGCGAGATACTTTTTATATTTCTGTACATCTTAATTTTATAATTTCTGCTGATAAAAATTTTCCTGACCAGACGAGCCATTTTTTAACAAGCTAAATCTTTTCTTAAAAAAAGATTCTAATTAATATAAGCTATAAAAAAAAAATACAAATGTAGTTTCCGTTACAGATCTTATAAAATGGATAGGCCATCAAAAATTCAAAATGTAGATAAGTTACCGTAGAATTGAAATTAAGTGACAATTAATTTTTTTAATATCTCCTAAAATGAAAAAAAAAACTTCTCATATGATCATCAGATCATATCCATAGTTTTTGTATATGAAAGGTTGAATTTTATTATTTCAAAATCAAATTAATTAAGCATCTCAAAAGTGCATTTTATTTGGTTATTTTTTATGTTATGATCTTAAAATGTCATCATCCTTTAGCAATGCTTCTACAATTGATCTTCTAATTACATTGCAACTTCAAATATATTTAAAGAACACTTTTGAAATGATGACCTATCAATTTTGAGCGTTTGAAAGTTACAAAATTGAAATTTTAAGATTGATAATCAGTCTTTGATCTAATAGCTCAGATAATATTTTTCAAAAAGTTAAGATTGAGAATTAGCTTTTGATTTACTGACTAAGACAATATCTTCTGTAGAAGGTCTTCGATTCAAAATCCAATTAAAAGTTATATTAATTTAAAGTTGAATAATTTGATTCATCTTTATCTAAAAAAATATTAATAATATTATTAACAAAATTAGTTGCATACATACGAACAGAGACGAATTTACTTAGCTACTATGGGAGTCAATTGACCTCCATTTTTTTAATTTTTTTTTACTAATATATAATTTTGTATATATTTTACAATAAAATATCATGAAATGGTGCAAATGATCTTCATTCTCCACAAAAAAATTTATATAATTGACTCTCATAGTTCAAAATTCTGACTTCATAAGAAAATTTTATATGTTTGACCCTCATAGTTCGAAAATTTGACTCCACCGAGCATACGAACTATTGATGATATTACCCTCACGGCGCATAGGAATGGCAACTCTATAACATGGGCATGAAAAGTGATCTTAAAAGAATAAAAAAAAAATGGCCTTTACATGATTTGCCTAAAGATGGTAGAAACCATAGTTGCAAACTCTATGCATGCATGTTGTGTGGGGTGTGTGTGCATAATAAGTGCTGTGCTGGTCCGCTCCTATATTCCTTTTTCAGATACTATGCCAGGAAAGATCTCTTGTTTACCAATAGGAACTTCAGATGTAGAAAATTGGTCATAAATAAGACAAGATGTGTGTGTAAGCTTTATTTGATCATTAATAAGGATAACCAAAAGTAGCTTTTAATATAGTAAAATACAGTTCCACAAAGGAAAAAAAAAATGTTACTGGACCATCTCTCTCAAGACTTGTATTTAACAACCATGTATCAATTATATAATATATTTATTGAAAGCGCCTAGAGGTTTTCTGTTCTCATATTCTCATTTTCTAAATTGAGTAAAAAACTAGGATGTTTTCAAGCTCATCATCAAGCGTTTTGGTGAGATAAATTATTAAAACTGATCTAGTTTACAAATACTATGTTTGTATGTAAAATTATAAATTAAGCGGTAAAAAATAGTTCATAAGTTAATTTTAATATATTCATTTTTTATTATTATTTGACAGTTTAACTTTATGCTAAATTAATTTGAAAGTTTATGAATTATAGATAAAACATATTATTGATAAAGTAGATTAGTTTTAACTGTTTGAATTATCTCTATTATCTTGCACAAGCACTTGACCTTAATAATTAGGTACTAAGAAAGTCAAGTGTTCATACTGACAAAATAGTTTATTAAAATAAATAGAATGGAAGAACGGATAAATTTGTTTGCTTAAAAGGGATGCCAAAATGATCAGCAAAGATTAAATAATAAAGTCGTAATAATATCATAGATTTCAATTGAAAAAGCATGTCTAAAGTTTTTTGAGGCGTCTTAACACTAAAAACAGATACTTTGCATCAGGGGCGGAGTCAGACTTTCGAACTATGAGAATCAAACATATAAAATTTTTCTGCGGAGTCAGATTTTTGAATTATGGAAGTCAATTATATAAAAAATTTCACGGAGAATGGCGGTCGTTTTTATCATTTCATGATATTTTATTGTAAAATATAACAAAATTACATATTAGTAAAAAAAAAAAAATTTAAATGGGGTCAATTGACCCCATAAGCCTTTATTAAATCCTCCTATGCTTTGCATTAATAGTGAAAATGAAAAAAAAAAAAAAAAACATATGCGTGTTCATACTATGTTTTTCTTCATGCTATTAATGAAAATAAAAATTGTAACACTACAATTAGGGGTAAAAACGGTATGAATAATATCCGATCCGTATTCGAAAATTTAGATGTGGATATTTGATATCGGAATATCCATGTAGATAAAGATACTGATATAGTTTTACGTTTCAATTATCTATATCTGAATAGTAGATATATACCAAATATTCTAATATATATTGAAAAAATTATGTTATTTACCATTATAATTAGATAAATATTATAAACTTTAATATTCTTTTACATTATTTGAATAAATATCCAATATGATCCGGGCCCGTATCTGTACCCGTCTGATATGTCTGATATCTGCTCTGTTTTCGTATCCGAAAAATGAAAAAAAAAATATGAATATGATTTTACCACTTTCCGCTCCGTTTTCACCCCTAACTACAATTTTATCTAAATCTTGGGAGGTGCTATTGACACCGAAAAAACTACTCTACATACCCAAGCAAATCTTTTTGAATGAATTACCGTTCTTAATTGAATCTTTGAATATCACAG